>JANSLU010000016.1:600000-1120000 GCA_029298855.1 Ophiostoma populinum | reverse complement strand
CGGAAGATGGCGAGGTTGGCGGCCTCGATGCGCAGATCGAGCTGCAGTTTCATCATCTCGCCAAACTGCTGGACCTCGTCCGGCAGCGACAGCCACTCGACGCCGGGCACGAGGTTGAGGAGCGACGCGAAAAAGTGCATGATGCGCAGGTCGCGACGCACGGTGCGCTCGACGCCGGGGTGCAGTACCTTGATGGCGACGTACGACGACGGAACACGCTGCGGCGAGCTCTTGAGCAGCGGGTCGACGTGCCGGCGGACGGTGGCGACGTTGTGCAGCACGCGGTCGCCTAGGTCTGCACCGTCGACCGCGTTGTTGTCGGCCGTGTTGTCAACCGCGTCGACGCCGCCGGGCGCGGCCAGGTCCGGGCGCAGTTTGGCCTTGTAGACCTGGGCAATGGCGCCGACGCCGAGCGGCTCGTCGACAAACTCGTCAAAGATGTCGTCAAAAGGGCGGCCGTCAAAGGCGGCCTCGATGGTGTCGCGCGTCGTCTGCAGCGAGTGCGCCGGCGCGTTCGAGTGCAGCTTGCTCATAATGTCGCACAGCTCCGTCGGAAAAATGTCGGAGCGCGACGCCGCCCACTGGCCGAGCTTGATAAACGTCGGGCCGGCCCGTTCCATGCCGGCGACGAGCAGCCCGTACCACCACAGCGCACCACGACGCTCATTGTCGCGTTCTGCGTCGCGTGTGCCCACCGAAAGCGCCGGCACCGCCAGAATCACGGGCACAAAGATGACGGCCAGCTGGAGGAAACGGGCGGCCGTGCACAGCGGCTCCCACAGGTACGTGTCGACAAAGAGCACGACGTGGTGCACCCAGCGCCGCGGCCCGTGCTCGTCCTGTTGCACGCGGTGCCGCTGTGCCATTTCGCCGCGCGATACCTCGAGCATGCGCGTCTCAATCGTGTAGCCAGTGCCGGCATTGTCCGTCTCGGAGAGGTCGACAAAAGCGGCCGTGCCCAGCGCCGTCGCACTGGCCCATAGAACCGTTTGCTGGCCGTGCCCGCCGTTCCCGTACCTGCCGTGGCCATGCCCGTGCTGCTTCCAGTACGGTGCACGGGACGGTGCACGGGACGGCGGCATGTGCAAGGCCCGTGGTGATCCAGGCGGACGCAGCGACAACAGAGTGACACGCGTGCGTGCCAGGGCGCGCGGAAAAGCCGGAAGCTGGCACGAGCAGGCCGATTGCCGCGCCAGCGAAAACGCACGGGACGCCATGTTGGATGAAAGCTCAATCGTTGCGTCAATCGGCGTCAATCGTCGTCAATCGGCGTCAATCGTGATGGTCGTGATGCTGCAATCGTGGTGAACGACGCGTCAGGAGCGTGTTGTGTCGGTCTGGAATGCGCAGCCGGGTGCGCGCCGTCGTCATTGTCGGCAGGCGTAGCAGAGCGCGATCCGAGCCAAGGGAGACTTGTCTCGCCCGCTTTGTTCTGGCGCTCGAGGTCGATGCCAGGCGATTGGCGTGACGTAGTTGTACATGGGTACTTGTGTCCGCAGGTGCCGCAGGTACCGCAGGTACCCTCTTCACATGCTCGCGTCGGGTGGGGCCGGGATGCAGGCGGTGGCGGGCGGCAGAACAAGGGGCAGGTGGGGTGCACCAACGAAAAAAGTGTCCGTAGGCCTGGAACACAGTGGAACGAGCGCTGGAGCGGCCGGCACTACTGCTGAGAATTACGAGGGCTCTCATTTGCCTCGTTCTGGAGTACGATACGATTCAGAGTGACAGTTTTTGCCTGCCTGCATTCTACAACAACGCAACAAACGACGACATGGGCTGGTTCTGGGCCGACGCGACGCCAGCTGCGCCTGCGGCTGCTGCTTCAGCGCCCTTTTCAGCGTCTTCTTCGACACCTTCCTCGGCCTGCCCGGTCAAGCACACGACTCCGGCAACACCACCCAAGGGCTGCCCGATGCACACGGCGACGGTCGATGCACTGAGCGGCCACGCGATTAAACCGGCGGCGACGGCCGACGCACCACCGGCGTGCCCCGTCAAGCACGACGCATCGTCCGAGTCGACGCTGTCGCGGCTCAACCCGCTCAACTACATGTTCCGCGAGCTGTCGCAGGAGCGCGCGCCGCACCAGGCGGTGGCCCTGCCGACGGAGCGCGAGGAGTCGACGATTCCGCGCGGCGACGGCAGCGGCACGTGGGAGTACCCGTCGCCGCAGCAAATGTACAACGCGCTGCTGCGCAAGGGCTACACCGACACGGACGCGACGGCCGTCGAGAGCATGGTGGCCGTGCACAACTTTCTCAACGAGGGCGCCTGGGCCGAGATTGTCGACTGGGAGCGGCGCTTTGGCCGCGGCCTCGCACGTGGCTGGCAGATTTCCAAGACGGGCGAGGAGAATGCCGAGCTGGCGACGCGTCTCATGGAGCACCGCGAAGGTCTGCCCGTCGGCGAGGGCGCCACGCCGCGTCTCCTGCGCTTCCAGGGCCGTCCGCGCGAGATGACGCCCAAGGCGGCGTTTGTGCAGCTGCTCGGACGCCTGTACCCGAGCAAGTACGCGACCGAGCCGCCCTTTGACCGCCACGACTGGTTCGTCATGCGCAACGTCGGCGGCGAGGAACGCCAGATCCGCTACGTCATTGACTACTACACCGGCCCGCCCGAGCCCACGGGCGAGCCCGTCTTCTACCTCGACGTGCGGCCCGAGATGTCCGTGACGGGGGCGTGCGAGCGCCTCGTGCGCTGGGGCGGCGACGTCTGGTGGCGTGCGTCAGGTGGCGTCGCTCGGCAGTAGCACGATTCTGTGTCTTTGATTCTTTGATTGTTCTTGGGTTCGTTATTTTCAGGCGCAATCTAGAGGTTGGCTGGTCGGATATCTTTTCTGTATTGCATCTATTCTATATACTCCCCTCCATTGACCACCGTGGCCATCTATATATCCCTATGTCTGACGCCAACTATGTGCACTCGAGACGCCTATATTTACAGTGACAAGGCTGGCCCCGCTCTAAATTACAGCGCTAGCGCCTAAACTTTTAGCGGGTTCGGCGCGGTGTGTTTTTCTGCCGTTTCTGCCGTATTTTGAAAGGGAATTCGGTCAGACTGTTCGTGGTTCACATTCATCGACACGGTCAATTGACAGCATGAACGCGACCGCCGACTCGCCGGCACGACGACTCCCACGAGACCGCGACGCACGCGACCGTGACGCACGCGACACTGCAAAGAGCAAGGACTCTGCCAAGGAGCACCGCACACGCGCGCCCGTCCACCACGTCCACCACGTCCACCACAAACCGGCGATCCCGGCTGCGGCCGAGCTGCCCGGGTACACGCGCCTGCACATTTGTCCGTTTGACGCAGACCTTGCGGCGGTCGTGTTATCGACGGCGATCCGCCCCGAGGCGCGCAACCTCTCGTTCCACACGCACCAGGCGAGCCCCGACCGGCGGTTCGGGTTTGTGGAGCTGCCGACGGCGACGGCGGACAAACTGCGGCGCAAGCTGAACGGCGCGACGCTCAAGGGCGCCAAGATCCAGATTGAGACGGCACGCAAGTCGGGCCTGGCGGTGTACGAGGAGGAGCGAGCAGCCCTGACAATGGGCGGCAAAGACAAGGGGGAGAGAAGAGAGGCGAAAAAGGCAAAAGAGACGAACGAGGAGAAAAAGGAGAAAAAGGAGAAAAAAGAGAAGCGCGACCGCAAACACAAGGGCCGGCAGGAACTGCTGGACGACGTACGGGCGGCGGGCCAGGAGATTGTGGGCGTGCACCTGGCGGACGGGCGGTCGGTGAAGCGCGGGTGGACGGAGCCAGAGGACGAGGCGGCGACGAAGAAGCGGACGTACCGCAGCAAGGAGGAGAAGGACCAGGCCAAGAAGGACAAGAAGAAGCACCGCGAGGCGTCGGCGTACACGGAGCAGCCCGAGTGTCTGTTTAAGACGGTCCTTCCAAAGGCCAAGACCAAGGCGGCGAAAGAAGAGACTCCAGCCGACGTCGACGTCGACGGCGAGGTGGACGAGCGCGCGGCGAAGCGGCAGCGACGGCTGGAGAAGAAGGCGCGCGAGGTGGTGGTGCACGAGTTCAAGAACTGGACGCGCATCCCCAACTTTATCAAGTCGACGGGCGGCGCATCGGCTGCCCCGAACCTCGAGTACGTCGACGGGCAGGGCTGGGTGGACACGGGCTCGGGCACGGTCGTCGAGGCACTGGCGGCGACACGGCCGGCCGAGGTCAAGGCCGTCATGACGGCGGACGAGCAGCGTGCGAAGCGGGCCAAGTACGAGGCCATGCAGGCGGAGCGGCGAATGGAGGGCGAGGGTGAGGCGTCCGAGTCGGACACGAGCGAGACGTCCGACTCGGACACGAGCTCAGATGGCAGCGACAGCGACGACGACGTGGCCGACACCGACAAGGACGACGAGATGGCCGACAAGGACAAGAAGGCGGCCAACTTGACGATTCAGATCCCGCCGGCTGCACCCGCCACGCCCGCCAAGGTGCACCCGCTGGAGGCACTGTACAAGCGTGCGGCGGCATCGGGGTCGGCTGATGCACCGGTCGAGGCCGAATCGGCCGGTTTTTCGTTCTTTGGGGCCGGCGACGACGACGACATTGACATGGACGACGCGGGCGACCACATGGTCGACGCCGACGGTGCCCCTGCCGACGACACCGCCGCACAGCCACCGATGACGCCCTTTTCAACCAAGGAAATCGAGTGGCGGAGCACGCGTAGCGCGGCACCGACGCCCGACACGGCACACCCGAGCCGGATCCGGTTCTGGGGTCACGACGACGACGATGCGGACGCGGACGACGACGACGACGACGACAACGACGACAAAAATGACGACGACGGACCGGCCGAGGCGTCGCCGGTCAAGAAAGCGGACGCCAGCACCGACTTTGCGGCGTGGTTCTGGGAGAACCGTGGCGATCTCAACCGGTCGTGGAAGCGGCGGCGCAAGACGGCGGCCAAGGAGAAGCGGTACCGCGAGAACCGGGCACGCAACGAGCGGGCGATCTAGCCTGCGTGCATTTTTTTCATTTAGACTATTCATGTGTTGGCCTGCATTCATGGGAATTGGTGACTGGCTCTGTTTCTTCTGCCCGACTTGTGTGGTGATCTATCACGAGTGGGGTCGTGGTCTCCACGTGATGTGGCGATATAAACTTACTCAAGCTAGTCATGACGAGTGCCACTCTTCAGTGGACCTGCAGTCGAGCTGTCTTGATCATTAAGTAATTGAAATCTGCAGTGTGCATCAAGCTGACGCGACAACTAAATTTATATATTTATGCAGGCACTGACTGTGATCTGGAACAGTTTGGACGATCTGAGAACTTTGAACGAATGGGGCTACGAAGCTGAGTCAGCGTCTATCCGGCCGACGTCCTGCCCCGCCCTAGCTCCATCGATCGACTCTCATCAATCAATTACAAACCAACAGTCCACATTACTCTATCGTTGATCCATTGACAAATCATGATGCAACGTCGCTTGCGCGTGCATGGCCCGCCTCGTATTTGCATTTGACCTGGTACTCCCCCGCCTGTTTATACTCGCCGCCCACGCCAGCTCCCAACGCATCACAGCTTCGACAGCTTACCTCACAGCTTACCTCACAGCTTCGCACACACTGCTCACAGCTTTACTGCACCGCAAAAATACGCCATGGCCTCCAAGACCGACGCCTTTCTGGCACGCCTCGACCCCGACGTCGTCGACGTCATTGCGCCAATCGCCTCGGGCCCGCCAATGTCCCTGAACATTCGCGACATCAAGGCCCACCCCGAACGCTTCCGCAACAGCATCACCGTTGACACCGCCGAGGGCTTCGAGGGCGTGGAGACGCACACGATCAAGACGGCCGATGGCGGGTCGTTTGAGGTGCGCGTCTACAAGCCGCTCGACCCGGAAAAGACGCCGAGCCCGATCCACCTCAACTTCCACGGCGGCGGCTTTGTGCTCGGCGACCTGTTCACCGAGGCGCAGCTGTGCCTGTCGATGCGCGAGGCCGGCGTCGTCGTCGTCGACGTCAACTACCGCCACTGCCCCGACGTCATCTGGGGCACCGCCTTTGAGGACGCCTGGACCGCGCTGCAGTGGGTGCTGGCCAACGGCCCGCTCCTCGGCGCCGACACCACCTCGCTGTCCGTCGGCGGCGTCTCCGCCGGCGGCATCATCACCACCATGCTGCACCGCCGCGCCCACGACGCCGGCATCCCCCTCAAGTTCGTCATGCCGACCGTCACGTCGACCGCCGGCTCCATCTTTTACAACAGCCCGGACGACTCGCCGTACCCCGCGTTCCGCGAAATGGCCGACGTGCCCGTCCTCTCCTTCCAGACGCTGCGCGAGTTCTCCGACATTTGCCTCACGACCGCGCCAGAGGCCGACGCCGGCATCACCGCCAGCGACTCTGCGTCCGAGGCGCGCGCCAAGAAGGCTGCCTACCTGACCGGCCGCATCCCCGCCTTCTGGTTCACGCCGCTCGTCATGCCCGACGACTCGTTCCGTGGCCTCGCGCCCGTCGTCCTGCGCACCGCCGAGCTCGACATGATGTGCCCCGAGGGCGAGGCGTACGCCGCCACCACCGAGCGCGCCGGCATTCCCACGTCGTCCAAGCGCTATCCCGGCGCCCTGCACACGTTCATGTTCCTCAACTTTGGCCGCAACAAGCTCCGGTACGACGCCGATAGTATCGTGGCGCTGCGTCGCTGGCACGGACTGCCGGCCCTCGCCGACGACGAGGTGGCCGCGCGCGTCGACCGTGTCCTGGCCGCCGTCAAGGCCCAGCAGCAAGTCGAGAGGGAGACGGGCAAGACATACTAGCAACAGAATAGACTAGACCAGTTTATGCATTGAACTCGTGCGCTTTGTAATGTACATGAACAAGACAGAAACTGCAGCTACCGCCGCTGGGACGCTGCCGCTGCAGCTGCACGCTGCGTCTCAATCTCGACGTACGGCGGAAGATTCGCGTCGCCACGTGCTGCAAACCATAGCAACAGTTCGGGCTCGACCGGTGGCATGGCCGGTGTCGTCGATTCCGCGTGTGCCGTCTCGGCAACCTGCGTGTCCACCATCTGCACGTCCACGTCGTTCTCGTCGTCGTCGTTGTCTTCGTCTTCTTCTTCCTCTTCCTCCTCCTCCTCGTCGTCAATGTTCCGCCGAAGACCCGTGCGCACCGTCTCAATGCCCTGCTCGCGCTCCGCCTTGGTGTAGTTGTGCATCGACTCTTTGTAGATGAAGCGCCCAATGTCGTCGATGCAGTGTACGCGCGCCTCGTACCACACATCGCCCAGCCCAAACGGCTGCCGGAGTCCGTCAAACGCCTCATTGTCCTCATTCTCTTCGTCGCCTTCGTCGACGCTGTCGTCGTCGTCTTCGTACGTCGGCGTCCGTTGGACGCTGGGAAAGCTGGCCACCGAGATGCCCCGCGCAGCAGCCGCCGCACGCGCACGCGCCGCCTGTGCCTCCACGTCGGGCTCCAGCTTCTTGCGCAGCAGCGATGTCAGCACCTGCTCCTCTGTGCGTCCCGGGAAGCTCGGGTCGGGGTGCACCACGATCCGCCGGAACAGGTCTGCGTGCTGTTCCAGCACAACGTTGACCGATGCCATGTTCTTTTGCAACACCGACGCCGACGCCTGCACCGAGTCCGGCGGCGGCAGCGGGTGGCTCATCGTCACGTCGCCATACAGCCGCTGGACACTGCTCGTCAGCAGCGCCAGCCGCGCGCGCACCGTGTCAATCGCCCTGAGGTCGTCCGGCCGCAGGCCCAGCGCCGTGCCGGCGTCTTCATTCTGTCGCGAGGGCATGTTGAGGTGAGTGGTGTTGGTGGTGATGCGAGGTCGTCGTGATGAACAGCCTCAAATGATGATGTGGGTCTGGTCATCAAAGTGGGGCCAACATCGCTCAGCTCAGTTTCACCTCGAGCCATCATGCCATTCTTTACCTACACAACTCACGTGTTTCCAAGAGGCAGTCTTCAGAGTATGTTGCCATTCATATCTGCCGTGTCATGCACTCACTCCAACATACAAACAGTCACGGGACAAGAAAAGGTAATGATGTTGATACAGATATTACAAAACAAAACAAAAAACGCCAGCAATGCTGCCTAGTCCAGGCCTAGAAACGCTTCGTCGCCGTACCCCCAGCCACCGCTCGTTCGGCTGCTGTGCTGGCTATGCGGCGCCACGCCCACGCTTGAGCTCAGCGCCTCGGCATCCTCGACCGCCGCGCTGTCACGTCGCACGCGCGCCGAGATCGTCACCGGCGTCACCCCGTTCGACGGGTGCGCCTGGGCGACCGTGTTCGTTGTCACCGCCGGCGCCGCTGCACCACGCGCGCTCGCGTCCGTCACGCGCCGGTGCAGCGCCGGCGGCCGGAACCGCGACTTGGACGACGTCGACAGGATCGACGACGCGTCCGCATTGTCTGCCATTTCGGCCTTTTCGGCCTTTTCGGCTGCGTCGGCCGCGTCGACTGCATCCGTCCCCACCTCCGATGCCGCCGTGCCGCCGCCAAAGCTAAAAATGGACGCACCGCTAAACATGCCGCCGCCGCCCGACGTCACCGACGATGCATCGCACACCGACGTCGCGTCGGCCGCGCCGTCTGTGGTCGGGCGTCCGCCGGCGTGAACGTCCGACGAGCCGGCCATGGAGCCGGCCGTCGGTGCCGTCCCGACCGTCCCGACCGTCCCGGCCGTCCCCGCGTGCGATGGCGATGGCGATGGCGATGGCGGACACTGTGCTGTAGCCTGGGTCCCCGTCCCCGTCACCGTCTTGTCGGTGCTCGTCGACGCAGCCGCCTCCTCGGCGGCCGCAGCCGCCGCCTCCGCCTCTTCGTCAATCTCGACCAGCTCGGCGTCCCGGAACCACTTGCGCCGCCGGGTCCACCGCGTCCATCCGTCGGCTCCGCGACGCCCGCCCTGCCACTTGTTGTCGTAGTACACCCAGCCCATCCGCCCGCCCTCGCCGTCGTAGTCCCACGTGTCCTGGTGCGATCCGTCGACCGCCGTCGTCTCGACGCGCGCCGCCTCGTCCACCACGCCGTCGACACGCCACCGGCTACCCTCCACCCACCGCCACCGCATCTTGCTGCCGTCCTCGACCTCGGGCAGCTCAAACTGGTCCTTGGTCGGCACCGGGTTGTTGTGCTCGTCCGTCCACGCCGGCCGCTCGTACGCAAACAGGTTCGCCGTCCACCCCAGACCCACCCACCGTCGCTGGTTCTCGTACAGGATAAACGTGAACCGCACGCCCGCGTCCTGGCCGGCGCGCGCCCGCCGCAGCGCCTTGGTCAGCTCCGACTCGCGCGCCGTCGACAGCCGCCGCGCGCCCTTGGTGCTCGTCTTGGTGCTCGTCAGCTTCGACGTCAGCGCCGCTGCTGCCGTCGCCGCCGTCGTCGACGGGTCCGCCAGGTCCGAGCCGTCTGCCATCACGTAGCTCGGCACCTCCGAAGGGTGCATCGGGCCCTCAAACTCGAGGCCAGTCACCAGCGCCGCCGTCCGACGCACAGTCGCGCTGCGCCACAGGATCGTCCGGCTGACGCGCATGATGCGCGAGTGCCACGTCAGGATCACCGTGCCAAACACGAGCGCCACGCGCCGCGTCGTAATGATCCGCAGCGGCGGCAGCGTCAGGAGATACCAGACCGGCGTGCACAGCAGAATGCGGATAAAGAGCACCGTCAGCGCCGGCCGCGTCGTCGCACTCGTCGGCGTGCTCTGCGTCGACAGGAAATCGGTCAGTTCCAGCAGCGGCTCCAGCAGCAGGTTGCACCGCGCCGTAAACTCGCGCAGCGTCTCGACAATCTCGTCGAGCGTCTTTTGGTGTCGCGTCGTCGTCGCCACTTCGGACGTGGCGCGTTGGTGTTGGTGTTGATGCGTTTGCGTTTGCCCGGCGTGCCCGGCACCCCCACCGACATCGAGGCCGCCCTTCTTGCCCGCGCCTGCCGTGCTGTCGATGCTGTGGTTCTTGGCCCGCGACCGCGCCTTGCCCGGGGTCGCCTCACTGCCGGTGGTCTTGGCCGCGCTGCTCGTGCCGGCGCCAATGCCAAAGAGAAAGTAGCCAAGGCCGCTGCCCGTCGTCGCTGTGCCACTCGAGCTGCCGCCGCCCGCACGGCTGCCGCTGCCCGCCGCCGGTGCCACCACGTCGTCGTCGTTGCTCCACCCGCTCGTCGACAGCGGGCTGTACTTGCGGCCGTACATGCCGAGGATGAGCGTGAGCACCAGCATGATCGGGCCGGCGAACCGGATCAGCGAGTCGCCGTACAGCACCGTCAGCCACCACACCAGCACCACAATGAAACTGTCCCACGGGTCGTCGGTCGTCCATGTGACCAGGCCGGCCAGCTTGTTGAGCGGCAGGATGAATGGGTGGCTGTAGGCGAGCGAGCGTGTGATTTGGGGGGGTGTCGCGAGCAGCAGCGGCGACTTTTGGTGCACGAGGATCGTGCTGCGGTGCTTGGCGGCCGACGCCGCCGACGGCTTGTTGCCCGACAGCGACGTCACGGGCGAGAACGAGGCGTAGGTTGGTTTCGGGTTGTAGTACGAGTCCGCGCCGAGCCCGCCGCCGTCGTCATGGTCGCCGGGGCGCGGCGACGATGGGTTCGAGTAGCCATGGCGGTCGGAGGCGTCGGCACGGAGAAACGAGGATCGCGGAGCGGACATGGAGAGCCACGGCGTTTCCTGTTGGCGCAGTCAATCAGTATGTGTCGCGTCGCGTCGCGTCGCGTGCTGGTTCACGTTTCCGCCCGAGCAAGCCGAAATCGAGTGGTCGTCCGTCGCAATCAATCGAGGGCGAAATCAAACGCTGGGCTGCCCATGTGTGGCACCATGTGCGTTTTTGAAGTTGGGCTTGAGCAGAAACGGTGCGATGAGTAGCAATGAATGAGGGCAGTGAGAAATGCGGCAGGATGGGCGCGACAGGATCGAGCTCGGGTTCAGTTTTTGCTTTGGTGAGGAGAGGCAACTCCACCAGCTGACGTCGTTGGTATGCGCGCCAGGCTGGCGCCCGGTACGACTGGGACCCACTTTGCGCCACTCACTGAGCTGGAGCGCCCGTCGCCTGTTTTTGTATATTTAGGCAATAGCAACATGCCGCCAGGCACTCGCCAGCAGGTGCGACTTGCGTGAATAGGGGCTTGGGCAGAAGAGAAAGAACGACTGCGCTACGGACCGTTTGCACTGGCCACGTTTGCTGGCGACGGAGTATACAGGCAGGAGCGATGACGGCGAAAGAAGGTGCAATGGTCGCCAGGAAGGTGCAGGTGAATGACGTTACGCAGGGTGGCAGGTGCAACGGGCAGCTCGGTATGCAGCACAAACTCACAAACGCAGCCATCTAAATAGGCAAAGCAGAGCTCAGCCTGAGCGATGAGGTGCCGGCCAGCCTGAAGCTCCAGCCTGAGGTAGGCGTTGTCCTTTTTCGCTGGTATTGTGGTATCGATAGCTTGGTCGAGTTCGGTCGTAGGCGCTGCGTCGGAGGTGGCACGTGCTTGTCGCTGCAGGCTAAATATATTTTAATATATACTTCCAAGAATGACGTCGTAAAAGGCAGTCGCAGGTGTCTGAGAGAAGGTGTCAAGGTCGGCCGGCGCAAGGTCCACGATGCGATGCAGTACTCCGATGAAAAGAACCAGGATAAACAGAGACAAGATTCGCCGGCGAGCTGTGCATCAGAAAGGCCTTGCCTCGGTCGTCATCTGCGCACGAAGCGTTCGTTGGTGCTGGCGTTCGTCGCGCTTCCCCGCGCTGTACCCACTGTAGTAGCCTGCGGGAGCTATTGGCGTAGCCCCACAGGCCCAAAATGCTTGCATGTCGTGCACGAAATTGCATGTGATTGCAAGTCGTCGACGTAGCACACAAATTGTTGGTAGAATACCAAACGAAGTATTTGCAGTTTCCTGATTCACTTCGTCAGCTCTGTGATCCAGTGCATTATGAGTGGGCGTCGCACCGACAGTGTAGTCAACATTTCTGCTCGTCATAGTGTGTGCATGCATATATAACAGTTCTACTGACTCCACCGTAACAAGCGGGTGCATGGTCTAGGGGTATGATTTTCCCTTCGCATGGGAAAGGTCTCCGGTTCGAATCCGGATGTATCCATTTTTACATTTTTGCCATTTCTTTTGTTCTGTCTCGACATTCTGGCTACAGTCCAAACGGTCCAAAGTTGACAAACCCCCGTGACGCGCTGCGGCCCGAGGGAAAGCTGGTGAAGCCAGTGCCGCCGCCGGGCATGTTGTTGGCAAAGGAGAGGCCGGGGATGCCGTGGAAGAGGCGTCCGCCTGCACTGTTGTCATTGGCAGCACCGCCCAGTGCAAAACCGCCGACACTGATGCCGGGCATGCCGTGCACAGGCACGCCGTTGACACTGAACGAGACGTTGATGTGATGGTACCGGCTGCTCTGGCCGCGGTTGTCGCCGTCGTCGCCTCCATTCGCAGGTCCGCCGTTTCCGCCACGCCCATTGCCATTTCCGCCACGTCCGTTGCCGCCACCCCCGCTGCCGCCACCCCCGTTGTCCGTGGGCGAGGAAGGGTTCGACTGGTAGGCGCTGTAGTAGTTGTAGCGAAAGTCGCTCTCGGCAGCGCTCTTGGTACGGTCGGCCGGACGCACACCCGCCGCGTCGGTGGCGCGAGCACTCGTAGTATCAGCAGCACTGGCAGTGGCAGCACGCGGGCGCGCAAACAGGGGCGAGACCTGGCCGGACTGTCTGTACACGTCGCCGCTGGGCCGGTCGTTTCGGTCGTTTCGGTCGTCTCGGTCGTCTCGCTCACGCTCGACCCGGTCGCGTCGGCCAGTGGTCGCGGCGCGCTGCGGCCGGTCGGTGGCCTCTCTGTCGCCTCTCCGCGTCCTGTCCCTGTTGTTCCGATTTCTGTTGCCGCTGTCGTGTGCCCGGCTGATGCCGCCACTCCCTCCGCCAGCGGAAGGGTTACGAGCAGACGGCATACGCCCTGGGAAGCCCGAGTTGGCACTGGGACGCGGGTCGGTCGAGTTCATGGTTCTTGCTCTGGTCTGAGGTCTCTTGCCAGACAGTGCAGCGCAGTCTAGTTATAGCGAGTCCATGCCAGTTGGCCGTCGACACGGGGCCGGGGCTGGATTCACGTTCGTTTCAGCATCGCCAGAGAAGCACAACAACATACGACATGGCACCACGGCCACGGTGCAAAGGCATAAGAACCCGAACAGGCGACCACTCTGTCATTTGTTTTGGATCCGTGCCATGGCTAGTGACTGTCGATCCAAAGGCAAAGACATCATGCGGTTGTCGTTTCGCATTGCATCGTCGAATGCACCCTTGTCGGCGCATTCGCCATGTCGATTGGCCGAGCGCACGGTGTCCCTTTTTCTTTGCGTCTTTCGTCTTCGTCTTTCTTTCATCTTTCGTCGTGCTGGGCGTGTCTCAACGGCGTCAGCCGACCGCCGGCCTGGCACCAGACGAGCGCGTATTGGCTGGCTGCTGGCTGCACGCTGCACGCAGGGTCGGCGAAACACCAACCAACCTCGCCGCCGCAGCGCACACTGGCGTCGTGCGATTCACCCAGGACAGAGCCCAGACGCCGAGTCCGACACGAGTACACCCTCAGGCACACCCTCAGGCACAGCACCCTCAGGCACAGGGCGGGCGGCCACGCTCGGTCGCGCTCGGCCGCCGTCGGCTGCTGGTCGTCGCCAGGGTCGTCAGTATGAGCACGTTTTCGCAGGCGCTAATGCAACGAAAACGCACGCATCGCAGTCTTGTCTCTTTCGGTGCCGTCTTCCGTCGCATCGTCCGAGGCGGAATGGCAACCCTGCACACCGGTGCGTGCGTTCGTGCGTGCGTGCGTGCGTGCATTGGACGGCAGCCGTAACTATACATGCGACATGAGAAACGACGTACTCTGTTCTGTGCCGACAGCCGCTGTGGTGGTCGTGGCCCATTGGCAGCTACGCAGCAGCACTGCAGGAGACGCTGCCGCGAGTCGCTCACATCACATGACACCGGCCAGAGACCAGCAGGGCTGAGACACATGACGCCATGTGCGACGACGACCGAGGACGGCCTGGCGGGCGAGCATCGGGCGTGCACTCGACCCGGCCCTGACGTCGAGCGCATCGACTTGATCGGCCGGGACGCGTTCCGGTTGCATTTCTCGATGGCGCACACGGCGGTGCCTGGCGACTGGCTGCACGCGGCAGAGCCGGTGTCAGACTCGCAGACTCGTGCAGACGGCCAGGCTGGGATCGAGGCAGACGGCCAGGCTGGAATCGAGATGGCCGTTCATCACCAGGCGGCGGGCGCGCGGCCGTTGCCTGTGTAGCACTGGGGTTTCAGTGCTCTGTACGACGTGCTCAGCCTTCTGTGCAGGCCAGATGCCGCCGGCGTCTCTGGTCCGTCGGCCTGTGGCCGTGTTTGGTGTTTGGCCCATGATCGTGATGCCATGCAGGTCTTTGGCAGCACCGCCGGCCACCGGAACAGAGCCGCTGCCTCTGCATTATCAATCATCAGCTGGGTGCCTATGCCGTGCAGCTCTGGCGTGTCGGCGCTCCCGGTGGAGGAGCGAGAGCGACCCGGGCATGGCGAAAGGCTACGGCGTTTGATTCTTACAAATGTTCCGACGGCAATGAGGATGCAGTTTGTGAAAAAAAAAGAGAAATAGAACAAGAAAAAGTCGAGACACTTACTCCGTACTTCCAAATCCGGAAACAACAGGAAAGGCCAAGAGCATGGCTATGAGACCTGTGCTACGTTTCAGTACTGATCTGGTGAGCTGCGTGATGGCGATCTCTGTGACGGTGCCGTCCGACACGAACGGCACGTACGGAGTAAGGCTGTTGTAGAACCAGCAGCAGCAAGTGACAGAGGTATGCGCCATGACGCGTGCCGTTGAAGCAATAATATTTGATTATTTACATTTAAATAAACACTGTACAGAGCTGAGCAGACGTGCAATTTACTTTACACTGAAATATAGGTCGAAAGCGCTGAGCAGGCCCCTGGCAGTCGAGGTTCGGGGCCGCCGACCCCACTGCTTCAGCTGACCGCAAGGCGCTATCGCGGTGGCGAGACGCTACGCCGCCTGCACAGACCGCACAATTCTCGCAGGCGACGACTGGACGCACAATCCACGCAGGCACTGAACGCACAATCCACGCAGGCCTGAACGCACAATCCACGCGCCGACGACTGGACGCACAATCCGCGCGCCCAGGGTCCAGGTCCAGCAGCGGCTACCGGCACGCATCCACGCCCGAGTCGGGCTCCATTCTAATGCTCCTATCTATAAATTTATAGAAAAAAAGAATAGAAAAAAGAATAGAAAAAAGAAAAAGAAAAGAAAAAGAAAAAAGCTATTTTTGTCTTCCGAGACGGCAAAACATGCTCATCATGCCGCGCGTGGCCGCCCGCCTTGTTGGGCGACTCGGCGGTGTTCGTAGCTGAGACGGCGCCTCCCGTGTTCACGACGGTCTCAGCCTGTGCAACGAGCGCGGTGCACAACAAGGTCATGAAGATCAACTCAGATCAACAGCAACGGTGACTGTTGGCGTGGAGGGGCACGCCTGCGCGTGATTCGCCGGCGGCGACGACTCGTAGCGCCAAACGGCCTGTTTGTGCTGGCGCGGGTCTAGCGCATCTCCGGGCAGTCTTAGCGGACACCAACAGAGCCGATACAGGCTTTGGCACTGCCCGGACGCCTAATAACAAGTCGCACTAGCGGCGCAGCGCGCTAGGACCGCGAAAATGACTCGAGCCTGGTGGCGGCGCGGCGACAGAGGCAATGTTGATACCGTCGTATCAAGGATCTGAGCGCCAGCAGGTATAAAGAGCCCCTCCCCCTCTTCCCAATCCAATCTCGTCCACACCATCCCACTACCACTCACACTACCACACTCCAACGCTCACCAACTCCCATCAACCTCTTCAACTACTTTATTTCCGCTCTCGCGCGTTAACCCCCACCAAAACCAACCGTCAAAATGAAGGGTGACTGTGGCTGTTCGTCTACCCAGAACTGCACCTGCGGCGCTGACTGTGAGTTTCTTCAAGGCCACACACGACAACGTACAGCTGGACGATACTGACCTCACCTAGGCACTTGCGCTGCCTGCGGCAAGTAAACGCCTCCGGCACCATGCACTGACGCACGTCTGGCATTCGCTGCCTGCGTCGGATCACTCCCGCCACGCCGCCACTGGCGGAGGCGGCAGGGAACGGACCACGTCGATGGAACAGAATGATACTAGGACAGGCAGAAATGGATCCATTTGAATGCAAGATGTCTGTGACCGTCCTATGAAGAATATGCCAACATGCGAGTAAAAGAGTGAGTGAAGAGTAGCAATGAAAAACAAAAAAGAGAAAAAAAACAAAAAACAAAAAAGAGAAAAAACAAAGAGAAAAAAACTACACCATCCACACACGCACGGCACCACTGCAGACGTCGACGGCAAAGCGCAGGCCGGCGTAGGTGACGGTCCGGTCCTGGACGTGGCGCTGGGCGGCAAACTCCTTGCGGCGCGGGCGCAGGACGACGGGTGGCGGTGTCTGGGGCGGCGTCATGCAGGCCTCGGGGGCGGGCGCGAGGGCGCGGAGCAGTGACGAGGCGTGTTTGGACGTGGACGAGGCTGTGGCGACGCTCGGAGGCCGCCCGACGGAGTGCAGGCAGTAGGCGCGGTCGACGCACGCGAGCGGCTCGGCGACGACGGGGCACCAGGCGGTCGGGTCGGCCTGGCCATTGGCGTCGTCGGGGTCGTCGGGGTCGTCGGGGCGCTCTTTCGGCTCCTTGTTGGGCGACCGCGACGGGGCAAAGTCGGAGCTGGCGGGCGGCCACGGCGGCAGGGCGTGCTGCGCGGCCTTGACGGAAACTAGGAGCGACAGGCGCTGGGCGTCGATGAGCGCGTCGAGGCGGGCTTTGAAGTCGACGAGCGAAGCGGTGTGGAAGGCGGGCAGCAGCGTGTAGGATGAGGTTGGAGCCCGAGCAGGAGCCGAAGCCGAAGCCGTGCTGCGCAGCTTCTTGGACGCGGGCTGGGTGGTGAGTTGCAGCGTGGCCTTGCGCTTGGCGGCACGTGCAGGCTGGATGCGTGTCGGGGCACGCTCCGGGGTTCGCTCCGGGGTGCGTGTCTTGTCCGCCGCTCCTGAACCAGACGTTGTGCCTGCGGCGAGGGCGTTGCGTTCCGTGGCAAACCAGGCGACGGCGCGCTGGCGAAAGTCGTGGATGCAGTAGACCTGGCCACGCGCAATGGGAGGCGTGGCGGGCGGCAGCAGGCCGGTGACGAGGGGTGAGACGATGCGTGTCGGGTCGAGCGGGTTGCGGATGGGCGAGGGCGCCGCGATGGCGATGGCGAGGTGCGGCATGGACGTGGACATGGGTGGCGGTTGAGAATGTACAACGGAACGACGACACGATCACGAGGGCCCGACGGGCAGAGGTTTTAATGTTTGGCATTGGCCATGGCCATGGTCGTCCGAGGACGCCATTGTCGCGATGAACACGTACAAAGAACTGTTCAGTGTATTGTTGACGGATGCGGCTATCGGAGAGAAAGACGGAGCGCGCAGAGCGACATTCTTTGTGCGCCCAGCACAGGACAGTAAGGAGTAACGAAAACAGAACGACAGTAAGGAGCAGAAACGACAAGTAAGATGAAAGTGGAAAGACAGTCAGACAGAAAGCGGAAGACTACTGAAAGAGCAGCCTCGAACAGTAAGAGCGCTCGAACAGTAGACGAAGCCGCTGAAAGAGCGAGACCAATAGAAAGAAGAGACCAACGAGCGAGAGACTAGAAAGAGAGAAAGACCACTGAAAGAGCGAACGACCAGAAGGAAAGAACGAACGACCAGAAGGAAAGAACGAACGGCCAGAAGGAGAGAGCGAACGATCAGCAGAAAGAGCGAATGACAAAAAGGAAAGACCGAACGGCCAACGGAAAGAGCACTCAAACAGCCAACAGGCAGCCGGAAGAGGACGTGGCTGAAACGGCACAAAGGAGCCCAAAATAGAACTGAACAACACCAACAACAACAACAACAACAACGAATCGGCCACCAGACTCTACGCGTCGTCCTTGTCGCGGCGCTCACGCTTGGCGTCCTTTTCCTTTTCCTTCTCCTTCTCCTTGTCCTTGTCCTTGTCCTTGTCGGTGCCGGACGAGGGCGTGCTGGCGCCGGAGCCGTCGGACGACGACGGCGAGCCTTCACGGGCGGCGCGACCGGCACGGGCACGGGCACGCGCCTTGTCGCGCAAGGCCTCGTCACGCATGGCCTCTTCGGCGACGACGTCGCGGCTGTCGGTCCAGTAGACGGGCGTTGTGACCCATTCGCCACGCGAAGGGTGCAGCACGACGATGCGTGCGTCGCGGCCTTCGTGCTCGACGACGCCGGGCCCGCGACGCCAGCGCACGATGCGGCGGACGCGGCCGCGCGTGTTGAGGGTTGACGTGGACGCATTGTCGTCGACGTCGCGGTCACGGTCCCGGTCACGGTCGCGGTCGCGACGCGTGCTGCCGCTGGCGGTGCGCTGGACCTCGGGGGCCTCCATCTCGATGCCGGCGAGGTACGCGGTGCGCGCGTGCAGCCAGCACATCATGGCGGGCAGCGTGGCGTTGACAATGTTGGATTTGGGGCCGCCCTGGATGTCGAGCTCGTCGGGGTAGACGTTGAGCGTCTCGCAAAAGGCGGCCGACAGGCAGTTGTGGTCGACGCTCGGGCTGAAGCCCAGGCACGGCTGCTGCGCGTCCGACGGCATGGCGACCCAGCGGCGGCGCATGCGCGTGCGCAGGCCACGCGTGCCCTTGCGCGGGTCGTCGTACTTTTGCACCGCCGTCTCGACGTGCAGCACCGTCCGCCGCGACGGCTGCATCGCGTCGGCCGTGCTGCGCAGCAGCTCCTTGGGCACGCCCGTCATGGCCGACACGGGCACCACGCGCCGCGGCCACCCGTCATACGTGCTGCTGCCGGCCGCCATGTCCAGTCGGTACAGCGTGATGGCGCCATAGCGGCCCGCCGAGTACGTCAGCACCGCCATCATCGGCGCCATGGGCGTCGCCTGGCCCGACGCCGACGTCGCGTTGGGCGCAAACTTGGCCGTTCCCAGCAACTGCCGCTCCAGCGCCTCCAGCACCATCTCGTCCGGCACGCCACCACGACCAATCGCAGCACCGAAACTGCCACTCAGGCCACCGACACCGGCACCAGCACCGAAACTGAAACTGCCGCGCCCGCTGCCGGCACTGCCGCCCGACGTCGGCACCATGATGACACGCGCCGACGTGCGGAACAGCGCGCGGTAGTCCTTGGGCTGCAGCACGCGCAGCAGCTCGGCCAGCAGCCCCTTGGTCGACAGGCGCTTCGTCTTGCCGCGCTTCTTCTTGCGCGAGCCCTGGTCGACGGGCACCTCGGGATCGATGCCGAGCGACATGAGCAGCGTCGCGCTAATGATTTGCGTCAGCGCCAGAAACGACTTGTGCCGGTCGCCGGCCGCCATGGCACGCCTGTCGCCGCTGCCCGGAAGGGTCTTGCCCAGCGCGTACGGCCGGAAACCCGCCCACTTCATGAACGCGCCACTGCCGCCGCCAAACGACGCGACACTGCCGCTGCTGCCCTTGCGGCTGTGCTCGGCAAAGCTGCTGCGGTGCCCGCCCGCGCTGCTGCGCCGCCGTGCACCGCCCAGACCGCCCGGCCCGCTCGGCATGCCGTCGTGCACCACGCTCGAGCGCCGCGCGCCAAAGCTCGGCATGTCGTGGCCGTCGGTCGCAAAAACGCCAAACGCGTGCTCGTCGTCGTCGTCGCTGTCGCCGCCGCCGACGCCCGCCTCGTCCTCGTCCTCGTCGTCGCTCGGCTCGTCCTCCTCCAAGAGGTCCGAGTCCGACGGCATGTCGTCCAGGTCCGAGTCGTCCAGGTCCGACTGCGACGGCTCCTCCGAGTCGTCGATCGCGCTGCTCTCCTCCGTGCTCGTCAGGTCCGAGTCGTCGGTGCGCTGCCCGTTGCGCGCCCGCCGTGCCCGCAACGCGTCCTGCCCGTCGTGCGTGTCCGACAGGCTCTGCAGCAGCACCGCCGCGCTCTGCGTCATGTACCGCGCGTCCTGGTCCAGCTTGATGAACAGGTCCGTCGCGTGGTCCAGCGCCGCCTGGTTCTGCAGCACCGGCGCCAGGTACGCCTGCAGCCGCCGAGGGTACCGCCGCGTCGCATCACGCATCCGCTGCCGGTACACATCGCGGTGCCGCTGCCGCTCCACCTCGGCACGCTCCTTGGCCCGTTCGCGTCCGTCGCGTCCGTCGTGCATATCACGCATATCACGCCCGTCACGCATATCACGCGTGTACCGCGGCGACGCCGACGTGCCGTGCTCTCCGCGCCGCGGGTACGAGCCCATGCTGCTGCCGCCCCCGCTCGTGCCCAGGCCTGCCGTGCGTGGCGTCCGCGGCGACAGGTCGTAGCGCTTCATGCGCGCCTCCTCGGCCTCGTCGTCGTCCAGCTCGTCCGCCTCGTCGACCTCGTCGAGCTCGTCCACGTCATACGCCCGACGCCGACGGTACTCGCGGTCGTCGTAGTCGCGCTCACGGTCGCGGTCGCGGTCACGGTCGCGCTCATAGTCGTCGTACCGCTGCCGCTCGCGGATCGGGATCCCGTGGTCCTCGCCATACGCACGCCGCGCGTACTCGTACTCGTGCGGCGGCGAGTACGACCCGTGCGACCCGTGCGACCCGTGCGAGCCCCGGCTCGGCCGCTCCGCCCGCTGCGCCCGCTGCTGGTACATTTTGGCACGTTCAATGTCGTCGTCGATTGCCGAGTGCTCGCGCTCGCGCCGGGCATAGTAGTGCGCCATGCTTATAGCCGAGAAGACGAGAAAACGACGTGCAGTGATTCGCCAGGAACTGGCCGTGCGTGGCCTGAGCTGTTCGTTGAGCTGGTCAGACGCACAAATCAATGCAGGCCAGCATCCACAGACAACGTACACGTGGAGCCGCAGAAGAGACAAAAAGATGAGCAAGAGAAATAGAGAAGCAAGAGATTAAGAGATCAAGAGATCAAGAGATTCAAGATGAGATGCAAGAATAAAGAAGTAAGATGCAACAAGATGCAACAAAAAGATGAAAAGGATGAAGCAAGATGAAGAAGATGAAGAAGATGCAGAAGATGCAGAAGATGCAGAAGATGTAGAACGAGACAAAAGGCAAGAGGGACGGGACAGAAGAGGAGCGAGATGCAGACCAGCAGACCAGCAGGCCAGACAGAAAGCAGAAAGTGGTCCGAGAAGAGAACAGGGCAAGCAACGAGGTGACGGACGTGAGCACGGGTGGAGGCGCGGATCGACCAGATGCTACTCCGCATGTCCCGTCCACAGTGCGCTTATCCGGCACGACACGTCAAGTAGCATATATTTACGGCTCGTCTACAGCTGCTGTTTGGCATTCGTTTTCGTCTCGACACTGTCGAAGAGGGGCTGTCTCGACGATATGCACGCGGGTGGATATGTAGAAACTGCCCCTCATGGACATGGACACTGGACATCATGCACTCGGTGGACGCAGTCATGCATTCATGCACTCACCGGAATATACTGGACGCACTGGACTGCACTGGACTGCACTGGATATTCGTGCACTCGTGCACTCATGCACTCAGCACTGCACTGCAGTAACTGGACAATCAGTAAATTTCAGTTACCCACAGTGCTGCAGCTACCTCCAGTGCTGCAGCTACTGCCTCCACATCTGCAGCTTCACAGTGCTGCACCTGCTGTACACAGTGCTGCACCTCCTGCACTTGGTCGCCTCTCGCATGGAGCTTGTCTCGGAACGGAAACGCCGCGCAATGGACTGGTCGTCTGCAGAGGACTAGTCCAACATGGGCAGACGATATGCACGACAACGGGTCGCTGCGAAGCCTCACCCGACGTAGGATGAGCATGGAAAGAGGGGCAGCTCAAGAGACTGAGCAGGGATCCAGCGATCGCCAGACAGGGCACCGAGCTGCCCCCGAGCTGCCCAGCTGCCCAGCTTCCCCTTTGCGTGCTCTCTCTCTGCACAGACGCTGCATGCACCCGCGTGCACAGCAGCACGCACAACAGAGGCACAGCAGAGGCACAGCAGAGGCACAGCACACAAGACGCAGGACGCAGGACGCAGAGGCACGAAGAGCACGCACAGCTTCGCAGCGACCGTCGCACAGCCAATGCCGTAGATATTCACAGGCAGAGCGCCTCCGCGCCAGGCCAGAGGCAGCGGTGCCACGTCAGGCCGGCCGATTGAGCCAGTGTGGGAGAGCTACGGAGTCTGTACATAATAATATATTTACAACTAAATAATATATTTACAGGGGACGAACGCTATTTACAGGGGACGGACAGCACGTCAGGCGCACTGACCAGGCGGGCAGCGGACGAAACCATCCCCTGGCGACGAGCTTGAGCTGCTCCGCCGTTCCTCAGGCCGCCGCCAGTAAATTTATTTTTAAATAAATATGAATATACGGAGTACGGATACCTACCAGTCTCGATGTAGCATGGCGCGGGCGGCCTCGTGATGCAGCGATTCGGCTGTGCAGCCTGTGTGGCCGTGTGGGGTGATGCTGCCATGCCCGATGAGGCCCAGGCCGCCCGCCCAGCAGGAGCGGGAGCAGCAGGAGCAGCAGGTCATTGGCGCACTGGCTCGGCTGCAACGCAGCACCGCGGAGTACGAGTCGAGCTCGGGCCGGCGGCAACCGCGGCGCACAATGTAAACATTTGTGCTGCATCGTGGTCAACTCACCGTCCAACGACTCGTGTCACCTGTTGTAGGCACGAGGGTAGTAGTCTGTAGTCTGTAGTCCCATCGTGTGTCGACAGCGACAGTCGACAGTCGAAAGACGACAGACGAAAGACGAAGACGAAGACGACAGACAGACGGCAGACAGATAAGCTGGCGACCCCACGCCTCCTTCACGGACATGCTCCTAGCCGCTGCAAAACATGCGCGTGGCGCGCCGTGACAGGCCCAGTCTGGGCACCACCCGCCGCCCCACGATCCCCACGATTGGCCGGCTTTCCTGGCTCGCGTCGTTTCCAGTCTGTCGCCCGTCTCCCATCGCCCATCGCCCGTCTCCCATCGCCCATCGCCCGTCGCCCTCAGCCCCTCTCCAGACGCTCTCGTCGGGGCCCCAGCTTGGCTGTCTGAGTTTCTGAGCTGGCCTTCCTCGGGTTTGCTCCCCTCACAATACCACAAGACCACGAGCCTACTTTGCATTCATGAGCTGCATCGCTGCCCAAACTGACCCCGGGTCCGAAGCCGCTCTTGTAAACACGCCACCGGCCGCCGTCCACATCACCAGGTCCGTGCCGGCAGACCACACGGCACGGCCGACGAATGCCCTCGTGCATGGCGTGCGCGTGGCAGAAGCAGTCTCGCACATGCACAATGGCAGGCCGACAAGTGGCCGTCCTGTCGCAGCCGTGTTGTCTGCAGGCGGAAAGCGCCAGCGCAGAATAGAATCACCTAGGCCTTGCTTTGTGTCCTCTTTCTGGTTTTTTCTGGTCTTCTGGAGGTCTTCTGGAGGTCTTCTGGAGGTCTTCTGGAGGTCGTCTTTCTGGAGGTCGTCTTTCTGGAGGTCGTCTTTCTGCAGGTCTTATTTCTGTAGTCTTCTTTCTCTGGACGTCTTCTCTGGAGTCTTTCTGGAGGTCTTCTCTGGAGGTCTTCTCTGGAGGTCTTGCCGTGCCAGCTCGTCCAGGAGCTTCTCCCAGAGTCTCTTGGTTTCTTCTTGAGCGTCATGCCACATCGTAGACATCAGTGTGTCACTCATGTGCCCTGGCCATGCACTTGTAGGCACCTGACCCGTGCAGAAGTCCCGGAGGTCGCCGGCCTGGTACCTCTGTCGATCAAGCTGTTTCTGCGCCAGAGGCAGGCCGCGTCCGTCACTACCCTCGCTGCACGCATCGTCCTTGGCCCATCCAGCATCGTGTACCATCATCATCGGGACCGGCCTCCTGTCGCCCATCGCCAGCATCGAGGCTCGCGTACTTTGTACCAAGGATGCACCCCTGAGCATCGGTGAGCTGACGACCGCTCAACTTTCCGGACGATGATCATGACAGACTGCCTCCGGCAAGGTCAGAAGTCTGAATCCGTCGACGCATCAGGTTGTCTTTGAACTCCTCGCTCCTCGGCTCTCCGTCCACGTCCACGTCCACGTCCACGTCCATGTCCGCTGCAATGGCCACGATACTGCTCCGGCTGGCTGCACAGTCCTGATCGCGTCATTATCCCGGCGTTTGTGCATCGTGTGCCATGGCCGCCACCCGCCAGGCCCCAGGCCAAGCCCAGACCACGGTCAGGGTCCAGCGTCGCGCCCCTGTCGACGTTTCCATTTTCCATTGGTTTGCATCGACGCCGCGCAAGAAAAGATTGTCGTGTGTCAGGTCCGCATGTCGCGCCCGCTGAGGCGTCCAGGGCTGGCTGCGACGCGCGCAACGCAAACGAGGCAGACCGGGCTCTGCGCAACACGTGGATCGGACGTGCGAGCGCCCGCTCAGCTGTGGCTGCACGCACCACTGTCCTACCGCCGTGGGCCGTGGCCTGCATGGTGCGAGGCGTCCAGTCGCTGCGCCCATGCTGCTACGCGGACCAGCTCGTCGGCAGCACTGGCGTCGGCGTGTCGTCGCGTCGTCGCGTCGTCGCGGGCTGCCGAGCCTTGAACTCAGCTGTCGAGGCATGCCACCAACCAGCCTCGCCAGCCTCGCCAGCCTCGAGCAGCCTCAGCCTACACCTAAAAATACACAGCAGGCTCAGCTTTCATTTGTGCGCGGAACACGAGATGCAGAAATGCAGAGACAAGAGGCTGCCGGCTGCATCTTGAGATCTGATGGGACTGGGTATCTTCACCACCGGGCTGTCGAGTCGTATGGAACTCGGTACGGCTTCGACGCTGCGCCAGGATGCGCATCCTGTCTGTGCAGCTGTGGCGTCGTCGTGTGCGCACACCGCGAGCACTGCAAAGAGCGAGCAGTGTCCCGACCGGCGCACAGTGTCTCGGGGGCTTGCACGCGGCAGCTGCTGTACCACCCAACGCATGCACGCGCAGTATGATGAAGAAAGCGGAAGAAGAAACACCAGGCACGCCGTCCCGAGAAGCCGATCAAGAGACTGAGAGACTGAGAGACTGCAGTTGACCAGCTGCGGCTGCGCGACTGCGAATGTCTGGGACACTCTTGATCAATCCACAACTGCTGGTTCGCCCGGCTCTGATCCAGCTTGTTCCTGGGTCTCACATGGGCCGCTGCCGGACGAACTGTCCCCGGTCTGACATGGACTCGACGTGAATGTAATGGATATTTACAGCATGGCTGATAATACAGGACGCAATCCACGCAAAAACACAAAAATGCTGGCAGCAGCTCCCACAGTGATACGATTCAGCATATATTTACAGCATGCCAGAGGCATTCTAGCCTGGCCGCATCATATGACGCTGCAATGACGACCCGACCCTGGTCGACAGCCAATCACCTTTATCGTCGTACTCCGTACACCGCCAGCTCGGTCTAGTCTTGTTCTCGGTCTGGCACCGTTCCGTCGCTCTCGGCCTGCGTAAACGAGGTCGTGCCAGGCGCGTTCTGTTTCATTGAATCGCACAAGCACTATTTTTTACGCCGGGGCCAGTGCGACCTGGCCGACCGACAGCGGCAAGCGACAGGCGAGCATCGGATCCCTTGTTCTTGAGACAATGTCTGCATCGACCAGTACTTTGGCCGCGATCTGCCATTCACCTAGAAGAGTGGCCTGGGTGCCAAGTAAATGTCCTCCGATCGTCTCCAGCTTGCTGCAGCTGAAGGCGTACGAGTACAAACAGAGGATTCAGGTGAGCTGACGGCAAATGGGCCTTGCCAGATTGATTGCCCGACAGGCATGAAAGCGCCACGGACAATCGTAGCAGAAAACACTCGTGTCGGGTGACCTATCGGTGGAGATGTGACGGAGCAACGGTAGACCGAGGGCGCGAGAAATGACCGAGCAGCCATTGTTGTCGTAGATCCTACTAGACGGTGCTCTGCATTCTCCGCCTTGACCAGGCGGGCAGAATGTGACTGGTCAGTGGCAATTTCGGCGAGGCGGCGATGCAAAGCGATGCCAGAGACGAACGAGCCTGGAGTCGCTGGCGTGTGATTATTTAAATATAAATATATTGGAGGGCGAGGCTTGTCGTCGGCCAGATCAGAACTAGTGCAGCTAGCCGTGCCGTTGACTGAGACATGGGCGGCGTGCCAGGAGTGTACTAAAGAACAGGCAGGGCGTCATAGACACATAATTTAGACAGGCCCAGGACCGGGGTGGTCCGTGTAAGTCGAGTTGAAAAAGTTGGAGCAGGGCACGGAATGCCTTTCGAGTTTCTTTTTTTAAAAATTTCCTTCGCTTTTTGCATTTCGAGTTTATCTTTTTTCTTTTTTACGCTTTTTGCCTCTCGTGTATATCTTTTTTTGCATTATTTTTGCTTTTCACATTTCGAGTATATATTTTCTCTTTTTTCCTTCATTTTTTCTATCCTTTTTCCTTTCGAGCATATTTATTTTCTTCTTTGCCGTCTGCCTTTCGGCTTATCTTTCATATTTTCACTATTTTGCCTTTACACCTCGTTCATGATGTGCAACCCTGGTTGATCACCGCACGGTTCAGCTCATGGGGGTACATCCTCCGCAGTTTTCTTCCCAGACTGGACATGAAGTGCGCGGCATTTGGGAACTATAGAAAGCAAAGGGAGAAGAGAGAGACCAGGCCGTCGACCTAGCCGAAAGAGGGCGAATGTGCATGATCTTGAGAAGAAGAATGAAGATGAGGATGAGAATAAAGATGAAGAAAAGGAAAAAGAGAATAAGAAAGAAATGAAAAAACTGCTGTCCACGAATCTCCGTCCGCTGCTCTAAATGTCCGTCTGGCATACTCACGCACCAGATTCCTCGTCTTCGGTGTACCGCCCTGTCCCTCTCCGTATGCATCTTTGCACTGGTCCTGGGATGGGTACGAGTCGTCTGCATAAGCTTCACGCGTGCACAAGCGTGCTTGCACAAACCTGAGACACGGCGGCCAGACAGAGTTGTCACTGTCAAAAGTGAGCCAAATTCCAGGGTGTCGGGTGAGCAAAAGGACTGTGCATAAGCCTCGCCTTGTGCGCAGGGACGCTGCTTGCCCTGCATTCCTCGCAGCTCGCAGTACTCTACACAGCCAAATATATTTATAGCCTTGTCATGGCAATACGTTCGTCAGGACATTCGTTGAGATGGATTCCGAAAGCAATAAAGAGTGGAGAGACATGGCCAAGTCAGCTGAAGTGTGCGCCCTGGTGGAGCAACCATGAACTTTGCGCTCTCCCTTTCTTTTGCCCTCTTCTTTTGCGCACGATGGACAAGCCGCACAAGGGCGAATCCTATCCAAACTAAACTGGCGACGGACAAGGTCAGGCCACGAACCAGTCAGCCGGCATGACGGATCAACAATGCGTTCTTGTCTGGAGGATCCAAGGTGCACGTTTGGTATGGCACAAGTCGTCGCTGCTTTTGCTCAGACGCCCAGACGCCACACGAGATGAGCGAAGGAGCGTCCGTATTTGGTTGTCTGTCAGCACCAGCGGGCGCTCAACTCCCGAGCGGGGATCACAGCGAGTGCAGCTTGTCTGAGCACCTCTGCGTCCGCCTCAATTCTCGCTCGAACCACACACGACGCGGGCTCAGGGAAACTTTTGCCGCAGTTTGGCCTCTCCGCCTGGTATTCATGCCTGTCCAACCACAGCCTGAGTCCACGTCACGGGCGTGCACTATCACAGCTCGACCATGGTTCGCATCGATCGGATAGCACTCGTCGTGTCTGCCCTCTCCTCCGTCATCGTAGACGACGTCACAGCTGGTCGGATAGATGTCAAGGACGACCGCCTAGACCGTACAGCCGCCGTCCAAGTCGAGCTACTCTGCCAATCGCTGATCCTTGGATGGCAAAAGGCGCCGCATCCAACGGAGGGCAGCGGTCCCGAGACACCACCCGGCTGGCCAATGGCATGTAATGGCCGTCCTGCGAGAATTTGCCG
The DNA here is from genome assembly GCA_029298855.1 of Ophiostoma populinum. NCBI lineage: Eukaryota > Fungi > Ascomycota > Sordariomycetes > Ophiostomatales > Ophiostomataceae > Ophiostoma > Ophiostoma populinum. Next base: position 1,092,001 of record JANSLU010000016.1, on the reverse strand, counting down.
AGGGGATGATGCACGACCGATCTCTTGACACTTGCCGCTCGACCACGGGTTCCGACTTTGGATGCTCCCAGTGTCCGTGCTCGGCTGCAAGGAGACCCTGGCCAGGACCGCCACGCCGTTGCGTCGTTGTGCCTTGAGCCTGTCTGTGCTCGACGACGGTGGCTTGCCAACGGTATTTCAGTGTGCGCAATCCGCCATGGTGCCAGGTGCCAGTCGTTCATGACGGTTTCTCACTTGCCTTTGCTCATGCCATGGATCGCCGGTCGATGGACGGCCGCGACTGGCATTCGACCCCGTGCCCTCGGCGGACGTGTGCACCCGTCCTCATCCTGTCAGCAGCACTTACACGATACGGGCGGCCACAGAGGGGTGTGCTGACGGCCGTGTAACGGGTGGATCGAAACGGAGACAAATATAAAAAAGACTGGAAAGATTCATCGGCAGTCTTGAAGAATGCAATCGTTGGCGCCTTTTTCGAACGCAGGATGCCAGTCCAGACAGGAATATATTTATATTATATGGCTCCAGACAGAAAAAAAATTATTATATGGCTCCAGACAGAAAGTCCAGACAGGTATATGGCCAGGGCTGTCGGAAACGACGTGTCAGAAATAGCAAAATAAATGCGGCGCGCACGAGTCCCAGCCAGGCAGATGAACAAAGAGGTGACACGAGCCAGACGTGTGGGAGCACCAGGATATACGACAAGGGAAAACGACGGTCGATGGGTGATCCAAATCGAGCCGGCCCGGATCCTTTCTGCAACGAGCCAGGTCTCGTTGGCTGCGAATCTGTGCTCGTTGTTCGTTGCTGTTGACTTTGCTTTGCTCGACCGGCCGTCGATCTGCGAATTCGTTGCTCGTTGACTTTGCTTTGCTCGACCGGCCGTCAATCTGTCTCGCCTGCGAGCTGCTGCATGCAGTCAATTTCGGTAGACCCTGCAATAAATATAGAGTGCCTGTACAGAGTAGAGTACATGACTGGCATCGGCTCGTGGGCGTGTTCTATTTTCTTTTTTCTTTCTGATTTGTTCTATTTCTTCTGATTCTGCGCTGCTAGCGCCACGCCCATCCCAAGGGCGTCCCAAGGGCCAGGCGCAGGCCGCCGAGGTCGCATTCTCGTCTGATGCGCCGCACCTTGCCGCATGCCATGCCTTTTTCGAGTCTTTCTCGAGTCTCTTACACCTTCCTGCCTGCATGGTCTCCACCCACGACACCGCAGTTCTCCTCGTCGCGCAAAAGCACGGAACGAGACTACAACGGGTCTGCGCGTGCACGGTCAGTGGCGTCTCACGCGGTCAGTCTCGTTGTTTGACTCGTTGATTCGTCGTCTCGCTCTGCTGACGTTGGTCATCGTCGTCGCTGATCTGCGTCGACGTTGCCTGCTGCTGTTGTTGCTCGGTCTTTCCTATCGTCAACAGTCCAGTCGTTCAGTCCTGTCGTCAAGCGTGACCATGCTACGGTGCCTGCAATCGCCTGAGCAGTGCTCCAGGTCGCGGGCGCACAATGAAAGCATGCCTGCCCCTTTTTCGTTTCCGACTGGCAGCCCGAAAGAGTCACAGTACCTGTCGTCTCCGCGCTCTAGTGTTGACTGACCACTGGCGCGCCCATCCGCCGTCTCATCTCGCCGCATTCACCACCACCATTCTTGACCTCCTGCATTCACCGCCAGTCGAGACCTCGTTGGCGTCCACGACACCCTCTCGGGCAGGCACGGCTGATCGCTTCCTCGTTGGCACAGGGTGTGTTGAACAGCCTCGGGCGACGGGATCAAGATGGACGACGCACACCTGCACACCTCTCCACCGTCTTTGGCTTGGTGCTTGGTGCTCGGTGCATCGCCACGCCACGCCTACACCCACACCTCATCCTCGACGCGCCCTCGCCTCGACGCCGACTGTCGACGCCGACTGCAGCGTGCCAGACAACGGCCATTCCTCTTTGAGACGCACCAGCGTCGCGGCCATGGACCAGCGGCCGTCAGGCTCATCACATCCGACGGCCCACGCCGGCTGCTCGTCGTGCTCGTGATCCATGGTCGGCCGCCGTCTTCGGTACACGCCCAGTAGACAGAAGGCAGAAGGCAGAAGGCAGACGTCCACGAGCCGACGCAGGCCAACGGCATGCTTGTGCCGGCCCATCCCTGTCTCGCCGTCTCGATCGCCGCTGGTGGTGTTGTCACTTGTCCAACTTCGTGCCGTTTATCCTTTTCGAGCAGAGGTCTGCCATTCCGTGCCTTTGCCTCTGTTGTTTTGTCTCCATCGTCGTTGTTTTCTCCGTGGTCGTTGTTTTCTCCGTGGTCCTTGTGTCGTTGTCTTGTCTCCGGCTCGTCTCGAGTATAAAACGGCCGCCCGCTGGTCCATCTGTCAAGGACATGTACGCTCAGCATCTCTTCTCTCTCCTCCTCCTCACTGCCTCACACCTGCCTTGCATATATTGACTGCATGCTGCCGGTCTTTCCATTCTCTCACTCGCCCTCGTACCTCTTGTGGTTTGCCTCTTTTGATTCTTTGATTCGTCTTTGATTCTTACGTCTGGCTCCCACCACCTGCCTGCCCTCGCGTCTCGTCCGACGGACCCTCTTGCCACCCTCAACGCCACGCAGACCCATCAAACCATATAACAGGCTCGGCCTGTCCTCGTCGACATCCGGCCTCCACATCATCGTCGTGCCTTCCCTTTCCATCATTCCCATTCCTCTTTTGCGTCTCGACGCCCACTCTTCCGCGGCACAGCTGATACCGTTCCGACGGTGTGACTGGTCTGAAGTAGGAAAATTTTGCCAGCACGTTTGTCCACGTTCGTCCACGTTCATTCTGTAAAGTTCGATCATTTTCCCTGTCCGCATTGTGACCCGTTCTCCCACCTGTGTGTCTCTGTTGGCTGTTCACCTGCCCTCTTCCATTCACTCGACACCGAGAGGTGCCCAAAACACCATCCACACATTCACTTTTTCCTGCTTGGTCCGTCTTGCCGTCTTGATTGCTGCTCCGCATTCTTCCCAACATCGCCATGTCTTCCATCCTGGACACGTACCCCGAGTACGCGTCGACGAGCCACATGGACGCGCTGCGCGGCAGCGAGTACGGCTTCCTGGACGAGCAGAAGCACGTGTACCTCGACTACACCGGCAGCGGGCTGGCGGCGGCGGCGCAGCACCGGGCCCACGCGCAGCGGCAGACGGAGATGGTGCTGGGCAACCCGCACTCGGTGAGCCCGACGAGCGAGCTGGCGACGGACCTGGTTGAGAAGACACGGGCGCGCATCCTGGAACACTTTGGGGCGTCGGCGGACGAGTACGCCGTCATCTTTACGCCCAACGCGACGGGCGCCGCGCGGCTCGTCGGCGAGGCGTACCGGTACTCGTCGAGCAAGGCCCAGAAACAGAGGCTGGTGCTGACGTCGGACAACCACAACTCGCTCAACGGACTGCGCGAGTACGCACGGCGGCAGGGCGTTGCGACGACGTACGTCCCGTGCCGGCACGGCGACCTCATGATTGACGAGTCGACGCTGCTCCGGGCCCTAGGGCCAGTGACCGTCCCGGCCCACGCAAGCTCCGTGCAGTCGAGCGCCTCGTCGATTCGGACACGTTCGCAGGGTATCGTGCGTGCCATCAAGAGCCTTTTTGGCAGTGTGACGTGTGGGCTGCTGTCGGACATTGACGCAAGCGAGTCGGACGAGTCGGCCGACGAGGCGGGCGAAAAGTCGGGCGAAAAGATGAGCCCAAAGTCTGACGAGTCTGGCCCGCCTGAGCACACGCACGAGCGCGGTCTGTTTGCGTACCCGGCGCAGAGCAACTTTTCGGGCGCACGACACCCGCTGGCATGGGTGGCACTGGCACAGGAGCGTGGGTACGACGTGCTGCTGGACGCGGCGGCGTACCTGCCGACGAGCCGGCTGGACCTGGGACGGTACCACCCCGACTTTGTGCTGGTGAGCTGGTACAAGCTGTTTGGGTACCCGACGGGCGTGGGGTGCCTGGTGGCACGCAAGGAGGCGCTCGGACGCCTGGACCGGCCCTGGTTCTCCGGCGGCACGATCCGGGCCGTCAGTGTCGGGCTCGACTGGCACGCACCGGCGCACCGTCTGGACGCACAGTTTGAGGACGGGACGGTCAACTTCCAGGCCATCCCCGACGTCGCCACGGGCCTGGCGTGGCTGGCGCGCGACGTGACATTTGACGCACTGGCGACGCGCGTGCGGTGCCTCACCGGCTGGTTCCTCGACCGACTCGTCATGCTGCGCCACAGCAACGGACAGCCCATGATCCGGTTGTACGGGCCGTCGTTTATCCTGGCCGACGGAAGCAACCGCGGCGGCACCGTCACCTTTAACTTTCTCGACCCCAGCGGCCGTATCGTCGACGAACGTGTCGTCGCAGGCGCGGCAGCAGCCGACCGCATCTCGCTGCGTACCGGCTGCTTCTGCAACCCGGGCGCCGGCGAGACAGCCCTCGGGTTTTCGCGCGCCGAGCTCAAGGTTCTGCAGCACCTGGCGGCGACGAGCAAGCCGGGGCACGCCCACAGCACCAGTAAGAGCACCATCAGCATCGCGCGCAGCGACAAGTCCGCTGCTGCGCCGGACGAGACGCACCACCGCCGCTCGCACTCGACGTCGACCGTCTCGACGACGGCCAGCCACGTCTTTGACCGTGCACCCACCGTCGCCACCGTCTCGCCGCCATCGACTGCGTCCTCGGGCACGTCGGGCACGTCGGGCACGTCGGGCGCGTCGGGCACGTCGGGCGTGTCGTCGGCGCCCGCGTGGCCGATTGCTGGCGCCGTGCGCGTGTCGTTTGGCGTCGCGTCCAACACGGCCGACGTCGAGCACTTTTTTGCCTTTGCACAGCGCGTCTTCCGCGACGCGTACCCCGACCAAGCACACCTGGGGCCGCGCCTGGAGTGCTAGTCCTTCTTGAGTCCGTTTGGCACCGTTGGACGTGCGCCTCTTGATCGTTTGTCGGTGCCATCGTTGGACGTGCGCCTCGAATCGTTTGTCGGTGCTATAGTTTGATATCCCGTGTTGGTTTGGCGTTCTCTTGTCCTTTTGTCATTGGATCTCCTGTTCCGTCTCCTTCTTGTCTTGTCTTCTTGTCGATGCTGTCTCGCCGTCTGTCGGTCGTATATATAGCTCAATATCACAGTCATCGGCCATTGTGCATTGCAGCTTCAGATTCAGGGGTTCTGGCACGTGTTCGCGTGCGTTCTGCCGTTGGGGCAGTTGCCCGGTGGCACTTGCCATACGTGCATGGACACTGTCGTACGGGCGTGAAGAACAGATAGCCACATTGCAGACCACGTTGCGTCAAATACAGGCTGGTTGATTACAAGAAAAACGAGGTGTTCCATCGGCTAGAAACAAGAAACGGCCAGAAAAAAAGAACAAAAGAAAAAAGGATGCAAAACGTCTGGCAACCTGCCGGCCTACGACTTGAGCTTGGCGTAGTCGGCGACGGACACGAGACGCCCGACGACGAGGTACTTGCTGTCGAAGCGCTCCTCCCAGCCCTGTAGGGCTTCGCGCTGCTCGTCGTCGAGGTCGGCGAGCGCGTCGAGCGGCCCGTCGAGGTCTTTTGTCAGCATGGACTCGTCAAACGAGTGCGACGCGAGCCCGCGGCTGGCGTCGCGGCCGGCAAAGTTCTCGTAGGGCCCGCCGGGCCCGTAAAAGTTGCGGCCCGACGAAACGTCGTAGACGCGGCCGCGGACGGCCAGGAAGACGGGACGGCCATCGCGGCCGTCGTACGGCAGCAGGGTATGGGGGGTGTACGTCTTGAAGACGACGGGCGGCGTCTCGCGCGGGATCTCGGTCTTGGGCAGCGGGCGCAGGACGCTGTAGAGCGTGTAGAGCACAATGGCAGACACGAGGACGTTGAGGGGCGTCAGGAAGATGCTGGCGGTTAGCGTGGGCAAGACATGAGTGGACGTCGGACGTACAGAGACTCGGCAGCCTCGCGCTGGGCCTCCTGGGCCATGCGCTGCTCGACGTAGTCCATGGCAGTGCAGAAGATCAGGTGTGTTGGTACTGTGCGTCTGTGATGACGAGTGACGATGGTGATGTTTGGTGACGTTGTGCCCCTGGCAAGTGGGGCCTACTTCTCGTCACGTGGTCGTCAAATCATATCGAGTAAATATATACGAAGTAGTATAAATATACATCACAAAGCGTACGTCAAATAGTCAGTTTGCATCATGTCTATATTTACAATCAATAGTCAGTAAATATCAAGACAGTTTTACTCGTTTATCAATCGCATCAACACGGAGACGGCTAGTGCACGTGAAACCGGCTCCACTTTAGCTCACCACCAGAGCCAGGCTACCAATACCATCCGACGACCATCGATTCGGTCGCGACCATCCATCGACCAGCACCCGACACGGCGCACGCAAGGCCGACCCTGGCGACTACATTGCTGCATCTGACGACGCTCGTCTCAACTCGTCGACGTCCTCGACATTGACATCTCGACATCGACACTCGACATCGACGTCCTCGACATCGATATGACCGACGCGAATGACATGACCGCGACCGACGCGACCGCGCCCGACGCGACGGCCGCACGCGGCGACCGACCGGCGGCGGCGGCGTTGTACCTGATCGAGTTTGACGTCAAGGCGGGGTCCACGATTGTGTGGCAGCGCGCGGTGGCGGGCGTGGTGCTCGATGGCGCGCTCGAGTACAAGAGCCTGCCGTCGGGGCTGCACGCGGTCGCCGAGGACCTGGTGTACTTTGTGCACGACATGGCCGGCACGAGCTACGCGGGCCTGGCGGCGTTTGTCAACCGGCCGAGCAACGTGCCAGGGGCACGCAATGCACGGATGCTGGCAGTCGGCGTGCTGGTGCCACGCAGCTGTGGTCGGCTGGGACGCGTCTGGGAACACGCCGAGAGTCTCCTGGGCCTGGCCCGCGCGCTGGCGGCCGACGGGTCGCAGACGGAACTGCTGGCGATGTACTGGGCCGACCATGCGCTCGGCTCACACAGATCAGACAGATTGCAAAGTTCACACGGCCGGGCGTTTAGCGTGTCAGACGGCGCTGCCCAACTGCCGCCCGGACACCGCCTGGCACAGCACCACCCTGCACGGCGGCTGGCGGACCTGCTGGCGACGTTTGGGCCGCTCGTGTTTGCGCTGCACCGGGCAGCACTGCAGCGCCAGCGGATCCTGATTGCGACACACGCACCGGTTCGGGCGGCCAACGACGCCGTGTACAACTTGTCGGTGCTCGCCAGTCTGCCGCATGCAGCGCTCGACGTCGTCGACCCGGCCCTGCCACGCGACCTGCAGCGGATCCGGCCGCTGTTTACCATTGGCGTCAACGACATATCGTTCCTGGCCGACGACCACAAGGCGTCGCAGCGCGCCGCTCGCCAGGCCGGTCTCGCGCCTGCCACGGGCGACGCGCCGTACGTCGGGCCCGGCTGGATCGCGTGCACCACCGACAGCATCCTGGCAATGAAGACGGAGTTGTGGGACGTGCTCGTGACGATGCCCGGGTCCGTGTCAGTGTCGGCGTCGGCGTCAGCGTCGGCGTCGGCGTCGGCGTCGGCGTCGGTCGAAAACGAAAACGAAAAACCGGCCTGGCCGGTCGTCGAGGTGGCACGTGGCGGGCCGCTCAAGGCGACACAGCGCGACCTGCGACGCTACACGGCCCTCATGGCCGGTCTGGCGGCCGCCAGCGGCACCGAGACAGACGACGATGCCCGAGCACGTCTCGCACGCCTCGCCGACGCCGCCGAGCCCATTGTCGAGCCGGTCACGTGGTCTGCGCTCGCGTACAATGGGTTTTTATGGTGGGCGAGTGCGGGCGAGCAGGGCCGGTCCGCCGACGAGTCTGAGGAGGCCGTGCACGACGCACAGCTGCTGGCCGACCTGGTACCACGGCCCCAGCCCCGCCCGACATCACGGAGCGCGTCACACGACGTCGACAACGATACCAGTCTCTTGGCCGCCGCTGCGCCCGTCGCCGACGACAATGATGTGGACGCGGACGAGGACGACGACGACGCGCGCGCCCGGACCGAGGTCGCCACCATTGCCTACTTCCACCGCCTGACGACGCAAATGCTGACCGTGCTGGCCGACGTCGTTGACGCGAGCGCGTTCCACGCGGCCGACGGCACCTACGCCTACGACGACGACGAGGAGGAGGAGGATGCGGCGTCAGTGTCGTCCATGGAGGGCGGCGACGACAATGGCCTGGCGGGCGTGCGACGCAGTGGCGGGCTGGGATCGACTCGGGTGCCCCTGTTGCGGCGTAGGGGCCCTGCACGCAGCGACGGCCGGCGTGTGTCGAATGCGTCTGGTGCGTCGAACACGTCGAACGGGTCGAACTCGTCTCCCGTGCACGGTGCCGGTGCCGACGCCAGTGCGCCCTTGCGCGTTCCCAGTGATGCCGTGTCGCGCATGGGCCTCGACGTCTGGAGCGCCGCCGACGCCGCGTTTGTCGGCGCCCTCGCGCGTCAGTACTTTGGGCGCGTGCACGTGCGTGTCGAGGGCAAGGGCGTCGAGGTGTGTGGGCTCAAGGTGTGCTGACTGGCCGGCGGCGTGGCCGTCGTGGCTTTTGGGGCGGCTTTTGGGGCTGTGGCTTTTGGGGCTCGAGCAGCATAGACGGCGAGTGCATTGTCCAATTGTATATACCCGTGCTTCAATGATACCTTGCGTACATGTCACGTTTCGTACGGCCATCTGATTCGCTCATGGCTATCACGTGAGGCAACCTGCAGCTCGAGCCGTGTGTACCCCTTTCGTACGCCCTTTTCTTGCAGATTCTGTACGGCTTTTCTTGAGTCTAACTCGGGACATTGCGTCTTGAGTCCTGAAAACCATGGACCAACGAGTACGGCTATACAACTACAAAGACATCTCCTTTGAAGAGGCGCTCATCGATGAAGACGATATCGTAGCGCAAGCCCAGCAGTACTACGACACCCTCACGCTCAAGGCCTGCCTCTACCAGAATGCCGCTGCTCTCCGCCAACTCGTGGCCGCCCACCTGGGCCTTGCGAGCGACCATATCCAAATGGACACACCCCAGAAATGGCTCCAAGGTTCATTCAATCTCGTGCTGCCGATGCTCATCTACGAGACCGCTGTCGAGCCAGTCGGACCACAGCCGACCGACGCGTCCATTGTCCGCCGTGTAGTCCTGCGCTGGCCTATTCCGAGCCGATGTGGCGAGACGCACCACCCGGGAGCCCTGCTCGAAAAGATGCGCTGTGAAGTGGCGTCCTACATCTGGATGCAGCGCCACTGCCCCGACATTCGCATTCCGCAGCTCTACGGGTTTGGCCTCCCTACCGGACAGCACGTAAGACTTCTTCCGACATGCGTCTTGGACTTTTTGCACATACTAACGCCCTAGTTCACCCAGGCGTGCCGTCTACCTTGGTACCGCCGCATCGCCCTTTGCATCCGGCAAGCAATGGCCTCCCTTTTACGCTGGCCTGTACCGTCCGAGTATCTCTCGTTCCAGCCGCTGCCGCTGCCGCCAAGCCTCGTGCCGGGCTACATGATCTTGGAGCATTTGGGCCCCGACGTCGGCGAGGTCATCCCCTTGGCCATCCGCAAACCCGAGACGCCGGCCCACGGCGGCGACGACGAGCGCCGCCAAAACTTGTACCGCTCCCTGTCGCGTATCATGCTCGCCCTTGCGCGTGTGCCCCAGCCCAAGATTGGCGCCTTTTGTTTCGATCCCGCCACCAGCACAATCGCCCTGGCGAACCGACCAGTCACGTGCGACATGGCGATGCTCGAAAACGAGGGCGTGCCACGCGTCATGAAGCCGGGCGTGCTGTACACATCGGCCCAGGCCTACGTCGACCAGCTGCTCGCCTTCCAGGATGCCCGCTTCCTGTCGTTGGCCAATTCCGTGTCCAGCCGCGACGACTGCGAGTTGCAAATGTCTGTGCACGTCTTCTTTCGCGCCCTCGCCCATCACTTCCGACACGCACCTCACGAGCATGCACACGAGCATGCACACGAGCACGATGGCGGTCCGTTTCGGCTGCGCCTAACCGACTTTAACGCGGCCAACTTTCTCATCGACAAGGACTGGAACATTACGGCCATGTACGACCTCGAGTGGATCGTGGCGCAGCCCCTGTCGATGCACGACGTACCGCGTTGGATAACGTGGAAGAGTATCGACGCGTGTGCTGGCAAACACTATGATGAGTTTTCTGCGGCGCGGGCTCCCTTTATCGAGGTGTTTCAGACGGAAGAAGCAGCGCAGAACAAGCACGCCGACGTGGACGACAAGACGCCAATCAGTACGGCGATCGAGGCCAGCTGGACGAGTGGTCTCTACTGGTTCAATGCGTCGCTCATGTCTGTGAACGCGCTCAATATCCTTACCCAATACCGCCTTCGTCACTTGTTTGGCTTTGACGAGCTGGTGGGCAAGGAATACTGGCGCCTTTGGGCCCCGGATGCGGAAGCAGTGGCACGCCAAAAGATGCAAGATCGAGCGGCCTACGTCGTAAATCTCGCCGCATTATTTGGCCGTGATCCTCCGGTAGCAAAGGGCGATGGAGATCAGCCTTGACTTGTGGTTTCGTGAGGCTCTGCACACAGTACATGGCACGTGTTGATGCCCGTCCTTCCACGTACGGCCATAGATACTGGAAAGCACGGGATCCCGTCCGCTCTCCCCTAGTTAAACCAGTAATCGGCGGATTAGTAGTTGGGTCGGTGACGACCAGCGAATACCCTCTGCTGTACGTTTTGCTCCACGCATTCTCTTTTTTTGATATATATTTCTTTCACATTCAATGTCACTGTATAAATTCTTTAGAATCAACATCACCAAGCACGGTAGCAGCTGTCAAGGGCTATGCCCGGTTGTATTGGTATTCAAGCACAAAGGAAAAAGATGTCGGGGCTGGACATGCTTAGTAATCATCGCTGCTGCGGCCGCCGCGACCCGACGAGCCGTAGCTGTCGTCGTCGTTGCTGCTGCTGCCGAAGCCGCCCGAGCCGCCCGACGAGTTGCCGTAGCCCGACGACGAGTTGTCGTCGTCGTTGCTGCGGCCGCTGCGGCCAGAGCTGCCGTAGGTGGACGACGAGTTGTCGTCGTCGCGGCTCGACGAGCCGTAGGTCGACGTCGAGTTGTCGTTGTCGCGGCTTGAGGAGCCGTAGCTGGACGAGTTGTCGTTGTCGCGGCTCGACGAGCCGTAGCTGGAGCTCGAGGTCTCGTTGTCGCGGCCAGAGCTGCCGTAGGTGGACGTCGAGTTGTCATCGTCGCGGCCCGAGGAACCATAGCTGGACGACGAGTTGTCGTTGTCACGGCCAGAAGAGCCGTAGCTCGACGTCGAGTTGTCGTTGTCACGGCTCGACGAGCCGTAGCTCGACGAGTTGTCGTTGTCACGGCCAGAGGAGCCGTAGCTGGACGAGTTGTCGTTGTCACGGCCAGAGGAGCCGTAGCTGGAGCTCGTGGTCTCATTGTCACGACCCGAAGAGCCGTAGCTCGACGTCGAGTTGTCGTTGTCGCGGCCAGACGAGCCGTAGCTGGAGCTCGAGCTGTTGCCGAAGCCCGACGACGAGTTCTCGTTGTCGTTGTCACGACCAGACGAGCCGTAGCTGGACGAAGAGTTCTCGTCGCGACCAGATGAGCCGTAGCTCGACGAGTTCTCGTCACGACCAGACGAGCCGTAACTCGACGAAGAGTTCTCGTTGTCGCGGCCGTAGCTGGACGACGAGTTCTCCTCACGGTCGCCGTAGCTGCCGGACTGGTTGCCGGAGCCGTAGCTGTCGTTGTTGCGGCTGGAGCCGTACGACTGTGGGTTAGCGTGGCCTGGCAAAAGAGACAAATATGAACTCACGTCGTTGTTGTTGTCAAAAGGCATTGTGAGTGAGGATCGAGATGTGTCTGAAAGTCAAGACCAAGACCGAAAGGTGACGGGCGAGCTCTTTATATATCCCAATCTCGCCGGCGTCAGTGCTATTTAGTTTATATATTTTTTAAAAATATAAATATAAATATACACTGTCGAAGCTCATCCACCAGGGGCGTCGACGGGCACGGGGGGTATCACGCAATAGACGGGTTAAAGATGCAAGAGAATAAAACCGAGAAATACAAAGTAAAAGGAAAAAACAAGTCGAAATACACTGGCATGCACGACGTCACTTGCGAGACGGCGAGGCCAGCAGGCCAGCAGGATGAACGTGGAGGCCGCGCTCTGCGCCTCTCCTGTGGTCCATTCTGGCTAGCCCAGGACGGTCTAGACTGGCGACGCCCTGATTCTTTCTCCTTCTGAGCACGCTTTTTCCCTTTTCGATTCCGTGTGCCCGTTTGAGACACGGCGGCATCGCCCTGGTCTCATTTGCGTTGCCATGGTGTGCTTGGAATGGCATCACGGATCGTGCACGATTGGATATGATGAGGCACTGACGACTCGTTACCGGGCAGCTCGAGCTCGTTTTCAAGTGAGACCATGTATTTTTACTCGTGAATTGAAATGAACAGGCCGAGAGTCCGTCTGGCCTCTAACTATTTACACATGATATTAATAAACTCAAATCTGGGCCGGCGTCTGTTTTGCCCGCGTTCGCTCTGCGGCTGTTAGCTCAGCTTGGAGAAAGGGGCAGTGCCGCAGTCGCTCGTACGCGCTCTGTAAATATATATTTATTTATATCTACTCCGTACTAAAGAGCAGTCATTTTCGATGCAGGGAATAGGAGGCCGGCGACTATTGGACGCCTGCATGATACGGAGGGAGCGAGTCGAAAATGCCTCGCCTGGCAACTTCCGCTCAGGCAGGTAAAGAATCAGATGGAAGATGCGCAGCGGACCGGCGATGCCAGCTGGAGAGGAGCTCTGGAGAGGGGTGTTGCAGGGGTGCGCGAGCTGAACAGACCAGGCGACGCCGAGAGGGATGTATATTTAGATTTAAATTTATAATAAATATAATTCCGTAGTGTCGTTCATTTGGCAGCAGGGACAGCGTCATGGTTGTTCTTAGGACGCCGGCCCTGTTTTGGACGTGCAATTGCAACGTCGTTCTATTTCAGTATTTCGCCGTCTGATGTTTTGCACAAGCTGTAAGCTCTTATAAGACGTCCGCTATCATGGCGTCATAACAACGCGGGTGCAACGCTGCCCACGTTAAGCTTTAGCACTTATTTACAGAGTACAGAGTTGCAGGGACGAACCATGGCCGCACTGCTTGGCACGATTATGTCCGAGTTGTTTGGCACCCGCGCTTCCCTCTCAATGAGGGCGGAGTATAAATATTTAATTATAATTAAATAACGAGGCACGGACAAATCACGCTGGCAGAAGTGGAAGAAGCAGCAGCGGGGAGGGCCTGTCTTGCAAGGGTGCAATGAGAAGCCGTGACAATCTTGTGAAGCAATTCTACGGAGTAAGCGTGCACCATTGAGGCAGCTTGAACAGAATGGGAGGTGGGGTGCAGAAAGCGAAAAAGGCTCGACCGCTGATCGGCCCAGCGCAGAATGGGCGACCCATGTCCAGCTGAAAGGCTGCACTTACTGTGCTCCTGGGGCATGTGCAGCAACGATTCGATGACGTGGCCTTTGACCGAGGATGGCGAAGAGACAAAAGAGAGAAAGTATATTTAAATAAATAAAGATTTTACACAAGGGAGGGAGCAGCAACGCAAGTGGAAGAAGGCAAGGAGCTCGAGCTTATGTGGAACTGGACTGCTCTCGGCAAGGAATTCACGTTGAAAGGAATTGGTATCAAGACGGCTATGTAAATATAGACAAGCAGGTATCGAGGGGACAGAAAGGAAACAGACGGACTACAGGCGCGACTGCGTGTGCGGCAGGGCACCGGTCATCATGGGCGCATCGTCGCCGTCGGACAGAGACAGAGACAGAGACGGGAGAGACGGGAGAGACGAGAGAGACGACGGCGTGCGACGGCCGTGCATGACGAGGGCGCCTCCACCGCGGTTCCCCCACCAGGCGACGCCGATGGCGGCCCGCTCGACGTCCATTTCGCCGCTGCCGAGGACGTCCCAGAAACGGCGCTGGACGGCGGTGCGTAGGACGGGATCGCGGACGGCCCAGAGCGTCTCGGCGGCCGTCGTCAGCCAGTGCTCGAGCACGGGCAGGGCGAGGAACGGCAGGGCGTCGACGAGCGTGAGCACGAGCGCGCTCTGTTCGGAGACGGGCTCGTCGGCGTCGGTGTCGGCGTTGGTGTCGGCATGGGCATGACCGTGGGCGGGCGCGAGGACCGTGGACGTGGCAGTGGCAGCACGGAAACGCACCATTTCCAGCAGTGTCTCGGCGAGGTCGGGGTGTGTCGCAAAGACGGGGCACGGCGGCGACAGGATCTGGACGAGGGTCTTGAAGGCGAGACGGAATTGGCGCGCAGAGACGCGTGCGGGAAACGACGCAAGCAGGGCGTCGGCGTAAAACGGTGCGAGGGCGGCGGCGATGCGTGCATTGTGGGGACACGCAAGCACGGCCAGCACGGCGCTGTGAGCGGCTTCGAACACGGCCACGCGACGTGGCGACGTCGTCAGCGGTGTGGGTGTCAGGGTCGTCGTCGACGCAATGTAGGGCAGAGCGGGCTGCACGAGCAGACCCTCGCAGGCCGACGGTGGCAGCACGCTGGCAAAGTGTTCGGCCAAGTTGAGGTACCACAGGTCGGCGGCGAGGCGGAGTGGTGCAGATGTCGGTGTCGGTGTCGGTGCAGATGCAAGCTGGGCCAGGAGGGCGGCGGCGGCGTCGGGGTAGCGCGCGAGCACGTCGATGGCGGCGAGGTAGGCAAAGCGGTGGGCCTGGAACGCGCCGCTGCTGTCGTAGGCGGCGATAAAGTCGAGGGCACGCAGGACGCGCAGTGTGTTGCTGGCGACAGTGGGCGCAATGGCGTCGGACGCGAGCACGGCGTCGACGAGGGTGCGTCCGATGATGGCCTGCAAGACGGTGGCGACGGCAAACAGCGTCTTTTTGAGGTGCTGCCACAGCAGGGGCCACGTCGCAGTGGCGGTGGCGGGTGTGAGGAACGAGGCCGAGTCGCCCGAGTCGCCCGACAGGTCCAGGTCCGACAGTAGACGGCACGCAGTCCATCGCTGTGCTGCGGTGTCGGCAAACACGACGAGCGCGTCGAGCGCTGCAACGACCGACTGTGGCTGCACTGCACGCTCGACGGCAAACGCGGCCATGGCGGCCACGGGTCCGGCGCCGGCGACGAGCGACACGGCGTTGCTCGTTTCGCGTGTCCGAAGTGCCTGGAACGACGCTGCAGCGGCGGGCCACTCGATGCGTCCGCCGACGGTGCGGGCCTGCGGGTCGGTCGCCATCTGCTGCAGCACGCGTGCGCCGTCAAAGCCAAACGGGCCGGCCAGGCACGCGACGGCCGCGCCCAGAAGCCGGTCCGAGTCGAGCGACTGTCGCGCGTGCTCGGCCAGCAGCGGGAAGGCAAAGTTGAGGCCCGCGACGACGGCGTACTGCGCCGTGGGTGGTGCATTTTTGTCCTTAGCGGTGTCCGAAAGTGCCAGGTTCGCTGCGGCGACGACGCCTTGCTCGAGGGCTGCACGACGCGTGTGGGACAGCGCGTGACGGCCGTCGCCTGCGAGGCCGAGCAGGACACCGACGAGGACGAGCACGTGCCGCCAGCGCGGCGACCGTGCGTCTGCACCGGCCGCGACGGCACGTGCCCAGTCCTCTGCATCGGGGCGCCGGTCCTCGCGCACGCCCAGGCGGTACGCGGCCGCTCCGATGAGCCCGTGGCGTGCTGCTGCTCGCTCTTCGCGGTCGTGTCGGTGCACGTGGATGGCGGCCGTGTTGAACATGCTGATGGCCCGGAAACACGTCGTCGCCGCCGTCTCCGGGTCCACATCGGGGCGTTCGAGTGCCGACCAGACCGCCGGTGCCGTCAGAAACTGCGACACCAGCAGCGAAATGTTGAGCGGGTTCGACAGCGACGTCAGCAGCGACGCCGTGCTGCCGAGAACCTGCTGCATCGCCGCATCCTGTGCGTGTGGCAGGCGTGTCGGGATGTCGTGGTACAGCGTCAGCGTGTGCTTGAGCAGGCGTTCGGTCGCCATCGCGTCGTCGTGTCAATGGCGTGTCGGTGTCGATGGCGTGTCGGTTCGATCGCGAGTGTCGTGGTGCGGAGGATGGATGCCGAGGCAGTCAGGGGTGGTGCCTGCTGACTAAGCGGAAACTGACTAATCTCGTCGCGCGTGAGCACGTCTGGTGTACGATTCCTTTGGGCACGCCGCGTTCGATCCGGTGGCCTGTTGCTGTCACATGATGTACTTTCTGACGGTCAATGTCTTTTCTGCGGTCAATGTCTTTTCTGCGGTTGATGGTCGGGTCTTTCTCCGGTCAATGTAATCTCGTATTTCTGTCTAGATCAGGCGATGGCCAGGACGGCACCGAGGGCCACGAGGGCCAGGTCGCATGGAACGGCCAGGGACGCACCTGCCGAGTTGCTGTCGGTGCCTGCCCCTGAGAACCCGTCGTTGCTGTTGGGCGCCGATGCCGATGCCGATGGCGCCACGATGCAAGTCGTCGCCGAGCACGAGCACGTCGACGCCATCGACGACGACGATTTCGATGCCGCCGACTCCGCCGACGCCGCCGTCTCGCTGGCAGCAGGGGCCGACGCGTTCCCGGCACTCGCGTGCACAATGTGAAAGTCCCACGACGCGCCGAGCGGTACGCACGCTGTACCCGGTGCCAGCGGCTGCAGCGGCGTCCACACGCCCGCGGCACAGCGCTGCCAGCACGCGCCGAGACAGTTCCAGAGCCCGTTGTCGCCGTCGGCACACGGCGCGCCCGGCGTCTGCACGGGCGGAAGCGGAAGGGCGGCGGACGCGGCGAGGTCAGCGAGGGCACACGTCGGCGCCGGCGAAGGCGAAGGCGAAGGCGCCGTGGACGTGGCCGGGCCTTGTGCGGACGCGGGCCGTGCCAGCAGAGGCGCCAGCAGAGGCGCAAGGAGAACAGCAGTCTTCATCTCGCGTTCGTGTAATGTATGGTCGATGGTCTTTGCAATGGAGAAGCGCAGGCGACGTGGTCGTCGTAGAAATGGCGCGACGGGCCTGCGTCGAGTGAATGGATCTGGCTGGGTCGGCAGCAGCTTGTGTTCCAGTCTTCCAGTCTTCCTGTCTGCCTAGCGTTTGTGCATCGTCAAGGTAGGGAGAGGTAAAAACAGACGACAGAAAAAGATAAAAAACAGAACAAAAAAATGCAGGGCGCAGTGGGTACTGCGTGCATCGCGCCTTCCGTCTGAGTGAATGTTAGCGAGGCAGGCGCCCGTCTGAAATGTTAGCGAGGCAGGTGCCCGTCTGAGTGAGTGACCGCGAGGCAGGCGCGATGGTGTCGTGGTGTCAAAGTCCAGCGGCCGCGGCGGCATGTACAAGGTGACAGCCGCCGCTGTGTCGCCTGTGTCGCGCTGTTCGCTGCTGGGCTGCACGGCAGCTGGTCGTGTTCGGGAGCACGGGAGCACGGGAGCACAGACAAGGCGCCTTGGTTTGCGTAGGCGGCAATGTCAGTTGTGCCAGCTCCTTCCTGCTCCTTCCTCGAGCAATGTCAGTCAGCTCTTCCTCGCGCAATGTAAGAGCTCCTTCTCACGCAATGTCAGCGGCTCCTTCTCCGCAATCGGCATCGGCAGCAGCAGCTCCTTCCTCCCGTATCAGCCAGCTCCTTCCTCGCCAGCTCCTTCTCCGCAATCCGCATCGCGTCTCGTGATACTAACTGATTTCCGTGTCGATGACCATCGCAGCGCACAGAACCAACACGGGTGAGCTTGCTCGGACAAAGCCTAGTCTCGACTAGTCGTTAGTCGTCCGGTTCTTGGTCTCCCCGCAGCCTAGCGGTGGCGACGATGATCACCTGCACATATTATACGGTGTTGGGTCTAGTGTACGCCTCGGCTCGTGGCCAAGGTATTTGTAGACGCGTATATTTAGCTGTCGTCGGCCCTCGTCCGCAGCATCTGATACCACCTTTACCACCTCCACCTTCAACTAAACCAGCCATGACGCTCTCCGACTACTGGGTGCTTGCCCTGGACACGTACGGCACGCGTACGGTCGAGATGACGGGGTTCGCCGCGACGCAGCTGCTCGCGTTCTGGGCCGTGTCGGCCGTGTACATTGCGCTGCCGCGCCTGGCGCCGGCCTTCTCGGCGCGCCACAAGATCCAGCCGGCGCCGAGGCAGCCGACGGCGTCGGACATTGCCCACTGCGCGGCCGTGGCGTTCCGGAACACGCTGCTGTCGCTGGGCCTGGCACTGGCGTCGACGTACATGCAGCCCGTGTACCGCGTATCGCCGGTGCTGCCGTCCGTGCTTGCACTGACACGCGACGTCGTGCTCGGCTCGCTGATGCGCGAGGTGCTCTTCTACTATGCGCACCGCCTCTTGCACGCACCGCGCATGTACCGCGCCGTGCACAAGACGCACCACCGCTTCGTCGCGCCCGTCGCGCTCGCCGCGCAGTACGCACACCCCGTCGAGCACGTGCTGGCCAACATTGCACCGCTCGCGCTGCCGGCCAAGCTGCTGCACATGCACGTCGTCAGCTACTGGGCCTTTGTCGCCGCGACGCTCGTTGAGACGGCGACGGTGCACAGCGGCTACGACCTGTTTGACGGTGCCGCACGCATGCACGACCTGCACCACGAAAAGTTTAACCTCAACTACGGCGTCCTCGGCGTCATGGACTGGCTGCACGGCACCGACCAGCTTCGGAGAGTCGGCCGAGGCGAAGTAAAGAAATAAAAAATGAAAATCAAGTATATTTATATAAAAGCATTTCAAATAAATTGTCCTAAATCGTTTGACGTGATTGTGTCGATTATGGTGACTTTTGCGGAGCACCCCATTTGAGACCCATTGACGTTGAGTCACCTCTGCATTGGACCATCGAACCTTGCACCACACCAAACACAATGGACACTCTCAAAGACGACACGCACGACACGCACGACACGCTCGACACGCTCGACGCGCTCGAGCACGTTCGCAGGCACTGGGCCGGTATTCACCCCAACTCGCCGCTGTACGGACTCTTCTTTGGCGACATCCGTCTCGTGGCTGCGTGGTCGCGCGTGACGGCCGACGACGGGCGCGGGCGTATTGTCGCACGTCTGCCGGTCGCGCCGGTGCACGTCAACAGCAAGCACATTTTGCACGGCGCGGTATCGGCGGCGCTCGTCGACTGGGCGGGCGGTATGGCGATTGCAGCAGCGACGGGGCTCGATGCGACGGGCGTCAGCGTCGACATCCACGTCAGCTACGTGAGCGGTGCACGGGCGGGCGACGAGCTCGAGGTCGAGGCATGGGTCGCGCGTGTCGGCAAGACGCTGGCGTACACCAACGTCGAGATCCGGCTGGCCGTGCCGGGGGGGGACGGCGCCGTGCCCGAGGCCAAGACCAACGGGCCAGTCGTCGCCATGGGCACGCACACAAAGTACGTGGCCTACAAGAAGTCGCCGACGCACGATTAGTGTACTCGCTGTCTGGCATGATGGATCTGGCATGATGGAATCAGGATCAAAAATCAGTAAGAACATGAACAAGAATCAAATGTCAATAATCAAGAATAAGTAAATTCAGAATCGATCAATGACTGTTAAGTTAAGAACAGCCACTATTTACAGCCCCAGGTTGGTCTGCTTGTCGGCGACGGGAAAGTCCTTGCCGGTCGTGTTCTTGTACTGCGTGCGGATAAAGTCCGAAATCTGCTCGTCCTTGGCCTGCTCAATGGCGCTCTCGTTGTTCTGGTCGCCCTGCTTCAGCACATACTGCTGCACCGCGTCGACGCCCTTGTCGAGAAAGTCCTCGTTCTTCTCGCTCTGCTCGCCACCGCCCGCCAGCTGGTTGACCGCGCCCATGAGACCGCCCGAGCCCGAGCCGCCACCGCCGCCCGCGAGGCCGCTAATGGTGTTAAGCAGCGGGTTCGACGACTGCTGGTTGTTGTTGTTGTTGTTGTTGTCGTTGTTCTGGTTCTGGTTCTGGTTCTGGTTCGAGTTCTGGTTCAGCGCGCCCGAGGCCAGCGAGCCCAGCGAGCCGAGCAGGTCGTTGCTGCCCTGCTGCTGGCCCTGCTGACCCTGCTGGCCCTGCTGGCCCTGCTGGCCCTGGTCGTTCTGGATAAAGCTCTTGAGGGCGTCCATTGTGTGTAGAAGAGAAAGCTGCACGGCAGATAAGTGATGACTGAAGTAAAAGGTGATGGCAGTAAAAGGTGATGGCAGTAAAAGGTGATGGCAGTAAAAGGTGATGGCAGTGATGATTGATTGTGATAAAGTAGTGGAAGTGACACAGTGGACTGAGGCAAAGCTGGGACGAGCGGGAGGCAGCTACTTATACGTCGCCTCTCGTGGCGCACAGCTTCTTCCATCTCCCCATCCCCATTCTATCCTACCCACTCGCGCCAGTTTCGCTGCTTCATTTCTTTGAGTCTGAATGAGAAAATGACAAATAAATTATAATTAAATAAAAGTACTTCAACTCCAGTTTGTCGACTTCAGTAAGCCCCTCCATCCTCCAGCTCTCTTGGCAGTGCCCGAGACACGGCACACGCGTTATTCCACTTGCTTTACAGCGTGTAGACTCTAATTGCGCTGTTTCTGGGCGCTGCGGCTGTGCCTCCCCGCTTGCGATCAGCCCTTGTCCAGCTGAACTGGAATGCAGGTGTGTCTGCCAAGATTGCACCCCACGTCGATACTTGTCTGCCTGCACATCACGCCTGCGCGCTAAATCAATGTAATAATTATATTTATATGTCGTGAAATCAGCGTCTCCTTTTTGCCCTTGCCGTCGGTCAAGTGTAAATATTTTTTTGCTGCTGGCCAAACGAGCTCAGTTGAAAGCGACGCATCGAGAATACGTCACTTGTGTGACATGAATACCCCGCTGCTGCGTGCAAGGGTCTTTTGATCGCGTGCGTGCATATCCAGTATCTCCGTAGAGCCCATGCTTGCGCCAGAAACGCGACTGTCGAGCAATCGAAGCAATCAAAAGCAACAAAAAACAATCAAAAGTAAAAATCGTAACAAAAAGGAACAAAAAGCAACAAAAAGCAACAAAAACGTACAGCAGGGGGTATTCGCTGGTCGTCACCGACCCAACTACTAATCCGCCGATTACTGGTTTAACTAGGGGAGAGCGGACGGGATCCCGTGCTTTCCAGTATCTATGGCCGTACGTGGTAGTATGAGTTCAAAGGAGGTATATATGCGTATAACGCTCGACCTTTGAGTCTGTCAGCTCGTCACACTCACTACATAAAACCTCTAAACATCTTTTTACACTACTTAATTCTTAAATCGGACTCTATTGTCATATACTCGTTTTTATTGAGACGGCACAGCTAAATTTACCTCTGACGGTGTAATGTCCTAAACGCAAAAACGCAAAAAAGAAAAAAAATCACTGGTAGCTTCGCGCCAACAGGTGCGGCTTGCGCTGACGCAGGTCTAGCATCATCTGGCCAAACAGCCCGTTGGCCCATGCAAACCACGGGCGCGTCCAGTCGCCCGCGTCGTGGCTGCTGACCGACTCGTGCATCAGGCCGAGCCCGTCGGTCGACGCCAGCAATTGCTTGAGCAGCGCAACAATCACGTCGTCGTCGTCCTCGGTCATAATCTGCACGAGCGCGCCCATGGGCCAGACCTTGCCGACGCCGACGTGCGGGCCGCCGGTGCCGCTCAAGACGGGCCCGGCCATGTAGTAGGGATTGTGTCGGCTGAGCACGAACCGCCGCGTGTTCTGGTACACCGTGTTGGCGCGGTCGACGTAGCCAAACAGCGGCGCGCCCAGCAGCGACGGCAGGTTCGCGTCGTCGAGCAGCGCGTGCGACCCGAACCCGTCGACCTCGTACGCGTACACGTCGCCAAACTCGGCGTGGCGCGTCCGTCCGTGCGTCTCGATGCCCGTCCGCACCTCGGCCGCCGTCGCCGTCATCCGCTGCGCCAGAGTCGGGTCCGTCAGGGCGGCCATGACAGCACACGCCGCCAGGTACCGCGCGAGCATCATGTTGCCCGGCACAAACAGCTGGTACGTGCACGCGTCGTCCGACGGCCGGAACGCACTTCGCACGAGACCGGTGCCACCACGGACAGGGCTGCCGGCGCCGCCGTGCGTCAGCGTCTCGGAGCCGACATTGGTCCCGCGCTGGAACGTGTACGGCGGCGGCCGAGGCAGCTGGTCGCCAGTGTCGTCAAACGTGCCGGCGCGCAGCGCGTCGACCGTGTCCAGCAGCGACGCGACGGCACGCGTCCACCCACGCCCAAACACGGACGCGTCGTGCGTGCCGGCGTAGTAGTCGTGTGACAGTTGCAGGAACGCCGCGAGCGAGTCGAGCTCGTACTTGCACTCGTAGACGACGGCGTGGTCGACGGCCGGCGACACGTCGTCGCCGAGCCCGAACCCGCCGTCGGCCGTCAGCCCGCTCTCGCGTGGCGGTCGGAACGCGTTGCAGAATGGGGCGTCGCGCACGTAGCGTGCCTGCAAGTTGATGGTGCCGCGGAACAGCGACGCGAGACCCGTATCGGCGCCCGGCCGCAGCAGCGAGCGGTAGCTCTGCAGCTGGTTGGCGCTGTCGCGCAGCCACATGGCGTTGATGTCGCCCGTCGTCACAAACGTCAGCTCCTCACGCGCCTCGTCGTCCGTCGCGTCCGACGTGTCCGACGCGTTCGACAGCCCGTGCCACGCAATCGCCGTGTCCAGCGTGTTGGGAAAACAGTTCTCAAACAGACGGAACAGGTCGGGGTCCGCCACCACCGCCCGCATCTCGTCAATCGCCGCCTCAACCTCGGGCGACGCAAATGTCCGGCACGCCACCGACGGACGCTGGAATGGCAGCTGGAACCGACCGCCCGACACTGGCGCGTGCGTCCCGTCCGACGCGTAGTCTGTGTAGTGCGGGCACTCGGGCGTATCACTGGGCGTATCACTGGATGTCTCGATGGATACTGCGTCGAGAACTGGCTGGATGTCCGTCTGTGGCTGGTTGGGCGGTCTGGCGTCCGGTGTGTGCAGCTGTCGCAGCGAGTACGCAAAGCCCAGCACCACCGCGAGGACAATCGCCCATCGCAGAATCCGACTGCGTGCCATCTTCAGGAGAGACGCATGGGTCGTAAACGTCGTAAGCTCGGTCGATTGAAGAGAAAGGCCGACGCGGCCGGACGCCAATCGGCCGTCGTGGAATCGTACAAACGCAGTGAACACGCGCGGCGTCAAGCTCGCGATTCGCAGGTCGTGTCAAAGAGCGTGAAGCGGATGGGCAATTGGCGAGCTTGGCGATGGCGCTTGGGCTTTTAGGGCTGTGGGCCTATATTTATGTATATTTAGCGCTACCGCGGGGAACCTCACACATGTGAAAGAGCCAGTATTTGCACTCGCTCCGACAGACAGCAGACTCAAACTCGGCATGGAAAGCCATTTGCTCGCACTGTAAGAATCGAATCGCAGATGGAACCGCGATCACGAAAAGGCAAACCCCGCGTCGGCGCGGATCGAGTAGAGGAGCTTCTCGCTCAGCGTCTTCTCGTCCCGGTACATTGGCAGTTTCAGCAGGTTCACGCACGTGCTCGCCGTCGGCAGCCGCGTCGTGTCGCTGCCCGAGTCGCGAATGCTAAAGTGCGGGGTCAGCTGTGCGAACCCGAGCAGCGGCGCGCGTGGCGTCGACGTGGCGTACTTGAGGAGGAGGCGCCGGTCGGCGTCGGCCATCTTCTTCACCACGCGCCAGAACATTTGGATCGTCGGGTGCTCCTCCTCGTCGTCGCCCAGCTCGTACACCCCGCTGTACACCGTGTTGCGTCGCAGGTCCTCCACGTCAATCTCGGACGAGTCGCCGCCCACCAGCCGCTGCAGCTCGTTCTGGTTGAACAGCCGCAGCCAGGCCGGGTCAATGATGGAGCAGAGGCCGCGCAGAAACGACCGCGTCACCGCGTACGGCTGCGCCATCAGCCGGTGCCGCGCCACGTACGCCACGTACAGCGGCCGGTTCTGGCCCGTCACGCGCACCGACGCCCCGTTCGGAACCAGGTTGCGCGTCTCCGTCTCCACGTGCCCGTCCTGGCTGCCCGACACCTGGTCCTCAATGGTAAAGTCGAGGTCCAGGCTCTCCAGCTCCGCGCTCGTGTACGTCTTGAGCTTCATCATCCCGTGGTACAGGTCCTCGTCCATCTCGTGCAGGTCGTTCACGCTCGCCCGGTACCCCGTCCCGCCGTCCGACGACGCCGACGCCAGCGCCCACTTGAGGAGAAAGAAGCCGGCAAAGGAGTAGTCAATCAGGATGCCCTCGTACATGCACTTGCCAATCATCCGCCCAATAAACTCGTACTTGTGCAGCAGCTGCTCAATCTCCCGGTCCCACTCGTCCGAGTGCTCCATCACACCGCGCCGCCGCAGGCTGTGCTTCAGCTGGTCCAGAATCATCGGGTTCGGGTACGTCGAGTTCTCCTTGTTGCACAGAAACAGCTCCTCCGCCGGCGACAGAACCTGCGTCAGCGCGCCCGTCAGGAATTCCTTGGTCACGCCCTCGCCAATGCCGGGCTCCGGCTGCCCGTACTCGTCGAGCAGCGTGATGCGAAGGTGCCGCTTCAGTCCGGGGCCCAGGTCCCACAGCTTCTCAAACGCCGAGTCGAAGATGGCGTTGCGCCGAATCGAAATCTCGTGCCAGCCCCTTGACCTTGCGCCTCGTCGCGTCTCAAAGGACATCCAGGACACGCGGTCCGAGCTATGGATCTTGTCAATGTCGACAAACTGCCGGAACATCTTGACCCGTGCTTCAAATGGGTAGACAAAGGGCATGCTGCGCAGAACCTGGAGCGCCGGGCCAATGTTGGCCAAGTACCGCATGCGCCGCCGGCTCATGTCCCGGCTCATGTCCCGGCTCATGTCCTCGAACCGGCCCGGCCGCGTCCGCAGGTCGCCACGGCCAAACGGGTTCATAAAGTCGTCCGAGTCGTGGTCCCCGTCGTCGCTGTCGCCGTCACCGTCGCCGTCGTCGCCGCCGCCGCCGCCGCCGCCGCCGCCGCCACCGCCAGACGCCTCGGCCGGGTGCTCCTCCGTCGTGCCAAACGTGTCGCGGAACATGGTCTGCAGCATTTCGTCCTCGTAGACGACCGTGTCCAGGAGGCCCTTCATCTCCTGGCCCGTCTTCATCAGCCAGTGGCCGGTCGGGAAAAAACGCCTGCGCGAGTCGCGCTCATACAGCATCTGCAGCGTGCTCGTGACAGACGTCTGCAACGTCGCAAAGTCGAAACCGGGCAGGATGTTGTAGCTCCCGCCATCGCGCGACTGGCTCTTCTGGCTCTTCTGGCTCTTGTGGGTCCGTGTGTCGGTGTGCGTGTCCTTGACGCCGAGGAGGGTGGCCGCGTCGTTGTGAAGGGTGTACGCCAGATTCTTCAAAAACGTCGACAGCGTCGTCAGGGCCGGTAGGGGGAGAGCGCAGAGCCGCAGCCGCGAGACGACCCGTGCTCCCGGCACCTGCACCACGCCGCCCTGGTCCGTCAGCGCCGAGAAAAAGTCGTCGTCGTCTGTCAGGCGCAGGACAAACGTGTAGAGCTCGAGAAAGAGGAGGATCGTCGTCCAGTCCTGCGACCACCGCGAGCTGCTCTTGGACACAACAGAGGCCTTGGGATCCAGCTTGTGCTTCAACAGGTACTTGAGGGCGTGCCGCGGCGATTCAGACACCTTGCAAAAGACCCTGGCCGATTGGCATGCTTCCCAAAAGTACTGAATCGACGGCCTATCGGTCCCGTGAACCGGCAGGTCGGCCAGGTAGAACTGCATCAGGATATCGTCCGACTTTCGCGGGAACCACCGGATCAGAGCCATCACGTAACCGGCCAAGAGACTGGCCTGGTCCGTGTCCGAGGCTTCGGTCGCTTCGGTCTGCGTCGCCGTGTACTTTTGCAGCAGCGCCGCAAGTTCTTCCTTGTTCACAAGACTCTCCAGCCGCGTGGCAATGTACCGGTCCTCTGCGTACTTGGCCGCTGTCTCGGCATCGTCGCCATCGAGTTCGCTGTCGTCGACGGGTGGGGTCTGGATGCGCAAAAGGGCGCTCGCCGGCAAAATGGAGAGGAGTGTGTAGACGGCAGAGAGGTACGCCAGCGAGTTCTGGGCCGTCGCTCGCGTGTCGCTGCTAATGTCAATGACGCGCGCAAGAATACGCAACACGTCTCCCGATGCTTCGCCACTGGTATCATCGCACGTGCCATAGATTTCTTCAACGGCCTGCGACAGCACCACAGAGTCGATGGCAGGCGCCATGGCACGTGCCAGTGGTTCGAATGGTAAAAGTCGCTGCGACAAGAAGCTCGTGACGAACGCGCCATACGCCTTGAGCATGCCACCTTGCGCAAGAGGCAGCACCGCCGCGCGCGTGACAAATGCCAGCTTATCGTCCTGTGACAGCACGGTGTTGTCTTCGTAGAAATGTGCAAGGACGCTGTAGAACGTGGCAAGGCCGTTTAGGATCATCTGCGGTTGCAGTTGCACAATGTTGGTGAGAGTGTAGAAGAACATGGCCTGCGTCTCGGGCGTCAATTTGTTGCTACTGGTTAGTGGCGGATTCGGACGGGATTCGAGGAACGAGCTTACGCATTTCCACCGAGGATTTGGAGAATGAGGTTGGCGAGCTTTGCCAGTTCTGGTAGCGAGAGCTGTCCTGGCGCAACGACGTCGTTGCCTGCGGCCTGCAGGTCTTTCGAAAACGCAACGAGGACCGGCTGAATGTCGTCAATGGTCCGGGCATTCGTAAACTCGGCCAGCATCGGTGTCGCCCGGACCAGTCGTTCCTTTGCGTCCAGGCCCGACGCCGGGCTGTAGATGTCTTGGAGAAGCTGGAGTCGCATCCGGCGGTACTCGGACCGCCCACGATGACCTCGCCACACCCGCTGAATCGTCTGCACCGCCTTGGCCTCTTCACGTTCTTTCTGCCGCTTGAGCCGCATGGCCTGGGCATCGTGAACGGTCTTGGAGGCGGCGAGGCCGGTCGATGGAGAAAGGCCGTGGGCTTTGAACGGGTTCGAACTTCGCTGGCCGCTCAGGTTGACATCCCGGACACGCCGGGAGTTGCCCGAGAACGTCGGAAACATGGTCTCAGCGGTGCCCGTGCGTCGTGGCTTGCGTCGTGGTCTTGCGTCGTGGGAGGTGTTTGTCGCGCTCGGGGCCGGTAGTCGAGGTCAAATGCAAAGCCGTGCACCTTGGGGCGTGTCGAGTAATCTGCTTGCCGGTCGGGGGTGTAGTGCGCAGACAGACAATAAACACTGAGAGTCATGCAGAAAGGAGAGCCCGATCTGAAGCTCAAATGTCTCGTTGTCTCAGTTGGAAGCTGTCGTGCGGATAGCAAGGCTCACCAAGTCAGTCGCCTTCAGCCTCTCGTGTGGGATGTCAGGCAGCACCAGTGGGCACGTAGCTTAGCTCAACCGCTGGATCCGCCCCGCGCTTAGACGTCATGTACCAACTCACACAAAATGCACGCAATGGTACAAGATTCTCAGCTGGACCGTGCACGGCATATAATAGCTTCAACGTCGGCGTGGCGCGGTTGTGTTTGCCACTGCTGTTATTTACTTAATTTACATTGCCATGGACTTCCACGGCAGGTTATGGAATCAGCGCCTTGTCTTGATGGAACTCTTCAGCGCCACCGATATGCACCAGCACCATCCCGGCTCTCCGTTTCGATTAAATCTATTTACACAATGGGTCGTGGGTCGACCGTCCCGCGACTTCCTTCCAACGTCGCATAGTTGGCCTCCTCCTTCTGTTTCATGGAGTGTCGGAAATGAGGAAAGACCAACCGCCTGCAAGCACCACTTTCGTCAGGGTGCTCTTACCCGTGCCAACGAAACAAGGGCCACCGGGAAGCAACGGGGGGCGACGTTGTAAAGGGAGGCAAGTGCTATCGCATGATCCTACCAAAAACGAACATTGTATGTTGTCAGGAAGGCATCTCAAAGTCGGAAAGAGTAAAGCAAATAACCTGGTGGGGCGATATACCAGCTCACCTCATTTCGGTGAGACAGTTGCACTGTGTTCGACACCGCCTCGAGACATCTCCTTATTACTCCTATCGAGTCGCGTCCATGGGGTGCTTTCAACTATCGCGGCATCACGTGCTTCTAGTTGAATCAAGACCCCGCACTGTGTTCTGACCGCCTTGAGGAAAAGATCCACAGCATTATTTACATAAGCATCCACGAATAAATTTCTGCCCCCAAGTGAATTCAAGGGCACGAATAGAATTAAAGCAATTAAATGTGAGACCCAAATAACCCATAAAATCATGCGATGAAAAAACTGAAAAAAAATCTTTAGCAGGCGCGATCTGGCAGAAAATCTCAGTGCCCCCTCCTTTTGTCGTGTCTTTCTGATTTCACTTACCTTTTCCTTCCCTCTTTTTCTCGTCAACAACTCTCAAGCACCTACGGTCAACCATCGAAAAGAGAACATCTTTCTAGTACGCCATCGTACTTGAGTTCTGTTCTCGTCGCAAAACACCCACCGCTCAAATACCAAAAAAAAATTGAAAATCACCAAAAAATCCAAAACTCCACACCGACCTCCGTCCAGCCAACCTTCTTGCGGAAGTCTTTAAAATTCAAAAAATTCAAAATCACCCCTCCTCCAAGCCACCTCTGATCTCTCGTTGTTCGCCAGTCGACTCACCGGGACCTCATCTACAGCTCTTCAAACCATTAAAAGGTACGCCATTCGCAGCGCGACGTATCGTCGCTTCCAGTCCATCTCTACCGCCACTCGCCAAAGGTTCCTTCAACCCTGCATCATCCACGACACCTTGCCCAGCATCCCGGCATCAGCAGGCACTTTTGTACCCGATGCGCGCTGGGGACGTGTGCTTCATCCTTTTCCTTTGTCCGTTTCCGTTCGCGGCAGGGGCATCTCGGATGGCGATGCGCAATCCTTGCAAAGGCACTGGCGACCAAGTGGCTGGCTGTTGCCGTCGCCAGAGCCAGTGGAGCTGAATGGCGACAGTTGCCAGTCACATGCCTCTCTTGCCTTGTCCTGTACTACTTACATCTGCTCATCTCGCATCAACCACATTGCATTGGCACGTGCTAACTTTGCGACCCAGTCTCGAAAAAAAATCTTTCACGATGTCTGCCGCCCCCGTCGACGTTAACCAGCTCGCCAACGAGCTCGGCAACGCTACCCTGGCCGAGAAGGCTGCGCCTTCTTCTGCTGAGGCCACCGACCTCGATGCCGCCGGCCAGACTGCCAGCTCGGCTGCCACCCACCCCCAGGCTTCCGCGTCTCTGTACGTCGGTGAGCTTGACGAGTCCGTCACCGAGGCCATGCTTTTCGAGCTTTTCTCGCAGATCGGCCCCGTCGCTTCCATCCGTGTGTGCCGCGATGCTGTCACCCGTCGTTCGCTGGGCTACGCCTACGTCAACTACAACAGCACTACCGATGGCGAGAAGGCCCTGGAGGAGCTCAACTACACCCTGATCAAGAACCGCCCCTGCCGCATCATGTGGTCGCAGCGCGACCCTGCTCTGCGCAAGACTGGCCAGGGCAACATCTTCATCAAGAACCTTGATGCTGCCATCGACAACAAGGCCCTTCACGATACCTTTGCCGCCTTTGGCAACATTCTCAGCTGCAAGGTCGCTCAGGATGAGCAGGGCAACTCCAAGGGCTACGGCTTTGTTCACTACGAGACTGACGAGGCCGCTCAGCAGGCCATCAAGAATGTTAACGGCATGCTGCTGAACGAGAAGAAAGTCTACGTCGGCCACCACATCCCCAAGAAGGACCGCCAGAGCAAGTTCGAGGAGATGAAGGCTAACTACACGAACATCTACATCAAGAACATCACTCCGGAGGCCACCGATGACCAGTTCCGCGAGCTGTTCGAGAAGTACGGCACTGTCACCTCGTCGACCATTGCCCGCGACCAGGAGACGGGCAAGAGCCGTGGCTTCGGCTTCATCAACTTCACCACCCATGAGAGCGCTGCCAAGGCTGTGGAGGAGCTGAACGGCCGCGACTTCCAGGGCCAGGAGCTGTACGTTGGTCGCGCTCAGAAGAAGCACGAGCGCGAGGAGGAGCTCCGCCGCTCGTACGAGGCCGCTCGCCAGGAGAAGGCCAGCAAGTACGTTGGTGTCAACCTGTACATCAAGAACCTCGACGATGAGGTCGACGATGAGAAGCTTCGCGAGCTGTTCTCTCCCTTTGGCCCCATCACCTCTGCTAAGGTCATGCGCGAGACGCAAATCGAGGCTGACGAGAAGGAGGAGGCTGCCAAGGAGGAGGCCGCCGCCGAGGAGAAGAAGGAGGGTGCCGCCGAGGCTGAGACTGAGGAGAAGGCCCCTGCCCCCAAGGGCCCCAAGCTGGGCAAGAGCAAGGGTTTTGGCTTCGTCTGCTTCTCGAACCCCGATGACGCCACCAAGGCTGTTACCGAGATGAACCAGCGTATGGTCTTCAACAAGCCTCTGTACGTCGCCATCGCCCAGAAGAAGGAGGTTCGCAAGAGCCAGCTTGAGGCCAGCATCCAGGCCCGCAACACTCTCCGCATGCAGCAGGCTGCCGCCGTTGCTGGTATGCCCCAGTCGTACATGCAGCCCCAGGTCTACTACCCCCCTGGCCAGCAGGGCGGTTTCATGCCCCAGGGCGGTCGCGGTATGGGTTTCCCTCAGGGTATGATTCCTGGTGGCCGTCCCGGCCAGTTCGCCCCTGGCCAGTTCCCCCAGGGTGGCCGCGGCGTTCCCCAGCAGATGCCCCCCAACATGTACATTCCCGGCCAGTTCCCTCCTGGTGCTCCCTTCAACGGCCCCAACAACGGCCAGTTCATGGGCATGCAGCCTAACATCGGCCGTGGCGGTCCCGGTGCTCGCGGCCCCGTCCCCGCCATGGCCCACCCCGGTGGCCTGAACGGCTCCGGCATGGGTTTCCCCCCCAACACCCGCCAGAACGGCAGTGGCCGTGGCCGTGGTGGCCAGTACGGTCCCCAGGGCAGCCGTGGCTCGAACTCCGCCACCGGTTCTACCACCGAGCTGAGCCAAGGCTCTCTCCTGCAGTCGCAGCTGAACGCCGCTGCCGGCAACATTCAGCAGCAGAAGCAGATCCTGGGTGAGGCCATCTTCCCCAAGATCTCCAACCTGCAGCCTGAGCTCGCCGGCAAGATCACCGGCATGCTGCTGGAGATGGACAACCAGGAGCTTGTCCACCTGGTCGAGGACGACGCTGCCTTGAAGAACAAGGTCGACGAGGCTCTTGGTGTCTACCAGGAGTACGTCAAGACCCAGTCTCCTGAGGAGGAGGCTGAGAAGGCCAAGGCTGAGGAGAAGAACTAAGGCTCCTCTCTTGGCGCCTTTGCCTGCTGTTATTTCCTTATTTTATCGCTTGATTGTTTCTCTGTCACCTTGTTCGCCTTTACTCCCCTTTCAGTTCCTTCGTCTCTCTCTTGTCTCCTGCTACGCAGTTGACCCAGCTATCCCATGATCCGGAGGCTGGGCTACCACTTGCTTGAGAATGGTGGAGGTGAGGTGAAATAATGGACGGACCGGAGCCCGGAGAAGCCGCAGGAAACTGTGTCGGCCGAGACTACGTTGCCTGAATTTCGACGGTTTTGCGAAAGCATACTGTTATTCGAGTCAGCCAAGTCGGCTGCTTGCCACTTTTCGCGTTCTTCTGCTGTCGACTCTTTATTCATCAACGACACATCTGCACAATTTGTTTTTTATATCAGCATGTCGGGATTTACTTCTTCAGGGGCCTTGACTGGTCCGGCGAGTGGTGTCTTCCATATTACATGCGCACCTTTGACAAAGTTGCATTTTTTGTTTGTCACAACCCCGTCCGCCCTCGCCTCCCCGCATGTCCACCCACTGACCAGCAACTTCGCCTGCCGGTACGTGTTGCGTGGACAGCACACGAGAACTCGACGACTTGGGATTGTATTGGGACAGGAACTCGGATGAGCTGGGTGGAATGAGAACTACATTCTCACTCGAAATTGTTATGTCTTTTGCCATGTATTGATAGACTACCCCGGCGTTCTTGTCAGATTTTTAGTTATTTATTTTTTTCTCATGGATTTCTATCTTATGTTCGGAGTTTGCCGGTAAGCTGTTTATCACACGGGCGCGGAGCTAGTTGGGCCTTGCTGTGTTTTTGCAGGGGCGTCATGGAAGCTTGCAAATGTTTCGTTTAGGCGGCATTCAGTCTTGTGTCTTCACTGGCACTTGAGAAAAGTTTTTCTATTCACACCTTTATCCAACCGATTTATAATTCGTGTTCGTGCTACTTTGGCTTCATCATATTGAGAAATGTTAAAACACTTTTATCCGATATTTCGGGATTACGTCCATCGTTTGAAGTGACCACTTCACAACCGAATCACTGATATTTACGTCACCATCGTGAAGCAAGACCACATACTTTTATCAAACGCTGTCCCGTTTCTCCGCTTTTTGCAGAAATTGAGCAAAATATTGCAGGTACTACTATCAAGCCGTGATTTGAGACATATTTCCGTTGTGCCTTCTTCAATGTTCACACGAGGGATCTTCTTTCCGAGATCGACACGGTTGATCCTGCATCAGGCTTGTCTTATGGAAAGCGCACCCAGGTTCAAAATCATTAGTGGACTCTTCCGTACGTACACCTTTAGAGAAAAAGAAAGTCATCACGAACGAGACTGACTATTTAGGAGGGCAGAGAGCCCCTGACAACACTGTTACCGGAAGGACGTCTCGGGCAGCGTGTCTGCACCTTCCAGCCTCGTGTGAGGTTACCAGCCAATTTTGCAGGAGCTGCCAGTGTTGCCATCGCGACCTCCGTTCCTGCCAAGGCTGTGGCAAGGTAGATACTGCCAAAGGCGGTAATCGAAAGAACATCTGTAGCCGCGCGCTCCTTCTGTTTACAATACCGACAAGGCTGCTGCCTTGATGAAAACCCTGCAGCGCCCAAGGGAAGTCAGACTCTTTTTCGGGAAACACAAGCACAGCATCTCGAATGTAACCCTGTTCAAGACACCCCAACCACTGAGCCCCAGCATGGCAGACGACGACGCACCGACTGTCAAAGGTTGGTCAGGACCTGTGAATGCCAGAAACCCGCCCAACTCTCTCCTCGAATGGGTCGTTGGTGCCAACATCAGACCCCCTTTCAACTCGTCTGCTCCCTTTGACCCTTCGGCCCGACTCGTCGCGAAACTTGTCTCTGGTGGCACACCTCCTCGACCCGTCACACCACCCCGTGTTGAAAACCCTGACCTGCCTCAGATCTCGCCTGCTCCCCAGCCCATCGAACAAGTTGCCACTGACGACAAGGCCGCAGCCGACGAAACGATGCCCCCTAAGGACTTGAACCTCAAGGTCGAGGTGTTCACCGACGATGGGATCCCTCGTAAGGTCGAGATTGTGGTTCCTTATCCGGGCAACGGCCAGGGCCATCAACACGCCTCCTTCTGCCACCACCACGAAACCCGCCAGCCGCTTGAAGACAAAACAGGCAGTTTCGGTGCTCTCAAGTCCGCGCTGAGGACGCCCCGCGGAACGATTGTTGAGCTCGACTCTGATGAGTCTTCTGCCAGCAGCAGTGACGTTGTGTCTTCAAGCGAAGGAAGCGAGGAAAGGGGTCGCCACAGATGCTCACACCACGGGAGACGCCATCCTTCCAGACGACACCGAAGCCGTGAGTCCCGGCACAGGAGCTGTGGGAGGCATGGTCATGACCACCAAGAGCGCCAATGTCACGGCCGTTCTTCATCTTGCGTCGAAAGTCGTCGGACGAAGCAATGCCCACCGCACGACGTCGAGTTTGACAACTTTATGCGGAGTTCTCTCGACGGCCACGTACGTATGTACAGCCGCGGGCGGGATACAGCTCGTCCGTTTCCAGACGATTGCCGTGACGAAGGCTTCGTTGCGAGTCCCAGAGAAAGCCCGGGTATGTTGTCCGAGAAGTTTTGCCCATTTGATATACTTGCTAACACTGGCAGACTTTAGCTGGCCTGACTGCGACATTGCACCTCCCACTTGGGTAAAGTCTACTGTGAGCTGGCTTTCAACTACAATCAAACTCGTTGCGATTTTACTGACACATGGCATCTGAAGAGGACCGGGTTCGTGGGTGATCTATTTGTCCAACGAAACACCACCACGACGACACCAGACAACAAAAATGGACCGGGCCATCGGGGCAGTATCAGACCTGATGACCAACCAGCGACACCACAAGAGTATCGGCGCGCTCATGGGCCACATGACAGCCCTAGATTTGGGTGGGAACGGTATCACAATGGACCTCGAGAAGAGTACCATACCTTTCAAGATCTCGAGGCATGTGCTCACGCTACAAACGAACCCAGGACAGCACACCGTCATCGCCACCCACACCTGCCGCCTATGCCGCGGCCGTCGCGGCCCGCCCCGTGCCATATCGACAGAGATCCACGCTACACGTATCACCATCCAGACTGTCCTGGGAGGGTCGACGGGCACGTCTGCCACTTTCGACAAAGACATTGCCATGCTTGCCCAGCAGCGCAGCATGGTGATGAGAGCCGTGCCTGTCACTGCCACAAGGCCCGCGCGAGCCAGGAATACTGGGCAGTACCGTATGAGCCCAAGAAACGGCCTACGAGATGCCACCCTAGTGTGAACTGCCCCGACTGCTGGGGTGCACCGGTCGACGAACGTGGTCCTGGTGACAGGCGATACCAGTATTGGGCGTATGGCGGGACCTCGGGCTCTCCTGATGACCACCGCAGACGGGCCGACCACCCAGCGGTCTGGGGATATGACCAACGCGAGTGGTACCCGGTCCCCGCCGGAGCTCATCTCTACCAGTAGGACTCTGGCGGAGCTAGCTACTGGCGGGAACAGTTCTGTGCATCGCCGGGACGTGAGCACACCGTGCGTGGTACAGCGGCGAACAAACCATCACCTAGCCGCTCGTCGATCTACACCGACAGCTTCTACGGCAGTGAGTATCCCAGTGTGTCTTGTTCTCGGCCTAAACGCTTTACTAACTTGCTACAGCAACCAGGTACCCAGCGCCGAGCACATGGAAAGGGTATCCCGAGGCGGAGTACAAGCTGCGTGAAGACTACAAGCGTCACCGTCAGGAGACATTCGAACGCGAGCAAGAGCGGCAGCGAAGAGACGAGAAGCGCACCGGCCGGACGCGAAGCCAGCCGCCCACGCGCTCGCAGGACTCGGGGTCGCCTGTGGCCAAGAAGGATTGGCAGGACGAGAAGGAAGACGCTCATAAGTGGTGATTTTGCGTGTTTATGATTGACAGATTGCATTTCAGGGCGTTGCTTTGCACAAATTGACCACAGCTAGTATTGCTTTCAATTTGCATGAAATTACAGGTTATGGTGTGGAGTGGATTTTGTGCATTTATTTCATAACATGGCATTCTAGTAACAACTCGCAGCTTCAGGGTCAATCGTTGACAAGCCGCACCAATGACGCACAGTGAAGCTGCAATCACAACAGGCAGACGGGCGAGTGGGCGTACGCGGCTTACTCGTCGTCCTCCTCCGACTCCTCCTCGGACTCCTCCTCGGAGGCTTCGGCGAGCCAGGTCAGGAAAGGCTCGGCGGCCTTGCGGACCTTCTTGGAGACGGAGAGGTCGGTGTACTTGCGGCTGGCCTTGGTCCCCCACTTGGTGACGACCTCCTCGGAGATGAGGTCCTCGTGGTAGTAGAGCTGGAGGATCTTGACGACCTTGGAGACGAGGTCCGGGTTGGAGGCAATGTAGCGGCCGATGAGGGCCTCGGTGCCGCCGAGCAGAGCCTTTTCGTGGCGCTCGGACTTGACAATCTCCTTGAGGACGCGGGTGCGCTTGGGGATCTGGGCGACAATGTTCTCGTCAAAGAGGGTCTGGACGAGGACGATGACGGTGCGGTGCTTGCCCTCGATGCCGAGCTCGCGGGCCTTGGCGTAGATCTCGACGTTGTCGACGGCGTCGACGCCGCCCTTGGCCTTGGCCTGCTCGAGGATCCACTCGCCGAGCGTGTTGTAGACGGAGCTGGCGCCGCCCTCGTCGTCGTCGTCGTCGTCGGCGCCGGCGCCGCCGCTGAGCATCATCTTCTGCTTAAAGTCATCGGGCAGGGCGTTGGCGCGCGCCTTGATGGCGGCCTCGGTCATGTCCACGTTCCACTCGACCTCGGCGGGCTCGGCGTCGTCGGCCTTGAGGAAGGCGGCGGGCCCGGCGTCGTCTTCGTCGTCGCTATCCGGGGCAGCGGGCACGGTGCCGTACTCCTTGTCGGCGGGCTTGTCGTTGCCGGAGCCGGAGACCTCGTCGTCGTCGTCGTCGCCCTTGCCGTTCTGCTTGGCCTTGCGGGCCGCGCGGCGCTCGGCCTTGTCCTTCTTGCCCTTCTTGGGCACGTTCTTGAGGATGTAGCCGCTGAGCTTGAGGCGCAGGTCGACCTCGGAGCGCTGGCCGCAGGCCTTGCAGTCGAGCCAGATGCGGCCGTCCTTGATCTGGACGACGGTCTCGGGGTTCTTGCACTTTTTGCAAAGGACAAACTTGGTGATGAAACCGTCGAGGTAGTCCTGCAGCTTGGCGGCCTCGTGGGCGCCGTTGATGATCCAGCGCTCGTCCTTGGGGTCGATGTTGGTCTGGGCGCCGAGCTCGAAGCCAAAGTACTTGATGAGGTAGGCGCCCGGGCGGGCGAGCTGCTGGGCGACGTTGGACAGGTTGGGGACGACGGTCTTGATACCGTTGCCCTTGCCCTCGATCTTGGTCTGGAGGCGCTCCATCTTGTAGCGGTAGAAGGCGTCGGAGACGTCGCGGCGAACGTTGATGTGCGACATGGTGGCGGTCGGGTGGGTGTGTTGGGACGTAAGGATGTCTTCTGTCAGATGCAGACGTTGGTCATGGGCGAGAACGAAAAGTGGCCGGATCGCGCGAATGGATGCATAGACGGGGAGCGTCGCGGCGAAAAGGTTCAGCCGTGGGGGCCTGTGCTACTCTGTTTTCGCGGTATGCGAAACGATTGCAGCCAAATGGGGGGAGAGTGAGTGAGAGACTCGTTGATGTCGTCGTGCTGATACATATACAAGACTTCGTCCTGTAGCAGTGATATGTGTGTTGTGTGGCGGGCGGGGTCGGGCGGTCGGGCGGTCGGCGGGCGCGCGTGCAAGACGGAGCGGAGCGGTCGATGAGCAACGTGACGATGGTCAGATCAGGTCGGATTGAGCAGAGTCGAGGTGTTGAGCGGAAAGCGGGTAGTTGGTGGAAGCTGCGCAGAGGAGCAGGTAGAAAAAAAGTTTGCAGTGTGCTGGAAGAGAGGAGAAGGCGAGAGACGTGAAGCCAGATTTATTTGGCCGGTGGGGATTTGGCATTTTAGTTGCGACGAAAAGTATTTGTAAAATGACAATGTAAATGGCAAAAAAGGCAGTGGGCGATGTGATTGGCTCTGAAAACTCAAACAGTGGGGTGGCCAGACAAACGGCGGCACCAGCACGTAATATTTAAGTGCTGAACAGGCAGCATTAATATTCAAGTGACTGAACAGGCAGCATTGTTCCAAGGCGCTGACGCAACTGCACAGATGCAGGCAAGGTGTTTTATGTTTCAGGCTGGTTCCTGGTGCAGCTGCCAGGATCGACTGGAGCACAGAACGGACGGAGGACGAAGTAGAGCCCATAGTACAGAGCCCAAGTACGAGAGCTCGTTGGCTTGGACACATACGCTGACGCCTTGTTGGTGCCTTGTCGTGTGTTCACCATTCACGGGCAGGGCACAGAAACAATCGGAGTGCACCCGTAGAGTACTCCGTACTCTGCGGACAAAAATAGCTGTCCCTACCAATACGACAAAGAGGGGCAGCGGGACACCGGATCACGTGTTCCGATAGGTCAGCGGAAGCTGCAATGGATTCGCTACTGCAACCAGAGAACAAACCAACAAACCAACAAGCACAACAACAACAGCAAAACTACAACGCATCAATCGTCGAGCGGGACAAAGTGCAGGAGACACTTTTGGCCGCGGGGCCGGGCGGAGATGAGCTGGTCGGCCATGGCCATTTGGTCCGGGCTCATGCTGACGTCGGGCGTGGTGGTGTACTGGCTGTAGATGCGACGCAGCAGCACCTTCATCTCGACGGTGGCGAGGTGCTTGCCGATGCATCCGCGGCCGCCGCTGGCAAAGGCAAAGAAGCTGCGTCGGCGGTCGGCGTCGCCGTCGGACGCGAGCCAGCGGTCCGGGTTGAACGTGTCTGGGTCGGGAAAGACGGCGTCGTCCATGCGGTGGACCGAGTACGCCTGGCTGCTGACGACGGTGCCGGCGGGCACAAAGTAGCCGTCGATGATGCGGCCGTCGCGGCCGTGGCGACCGTGGCGCCCGGGCGCGACGGAGCCCGGGGCCCCCCAGTTGTTGTCCGGGACGAGGCGTGGCAGCGACATGGGAATGGCCGGGAAGCAGCGCAGGCCCTCCATGACGACGGCGTCGAGAAAGGGCAGGCGGTCCAGGGGCACGTCCGGGTGAGCACGCAGCTCGTGCTGGAGGCGCTTCTGGACGTGCATGGAGCGCGGGCGCGACAGCTCGTACATTAAAAAACAGAGCACGTCGCCGGTCGTATCGATGCCGGCGGCCATGTGGTCGAGGCTCTCGGCGGCGGCGTCGAGCAGGTCGAAGCCCGGGCGCGTGGGCGGCCCACGCGACTCCTCGTCGGCGAGCGTCGGCGGCCCAGAGGCCCCGTACGGCTGCTGCTTTTCGTGCATGCGCGCCGTCAGCGTAAAGGCGGCCGTGTCGGTCTGGGCGGACGAGTCGAGGACAAACTGGTCCGATAGCGGCGTGGCACGCGGCGTGGTGAACAGCCCGACGACGCGGCCGAGGGCGGCGTAGAGCGCCGGGCTGTACCAGCGGATCAGGCGGTTCTGGAGGCTGTCGTCGAATGTGACCTCGCGCATGATGGCGGCGTCGGCGTCGCGACGCAGCGAGTCGGCGCCGTAGGGGTGGAAGAGGTGGTGCGTGACGCAATCAAAGGCGTACGCGTGCAGCGCGACGTAGACGTCGAGCACGCCGCCGGGCGCGGCCGTGCACAGTTCTGCAAAGCGTTGGGCTCGCGTCTCGATGCCGGCGACGGACGGACCTTTGGTAATGTTGGAGTTGGCGTAGCGGTCGGCGAGGATGCGCCGGCGCTGTGCGTGCTGTGCCTTGCCGAGCGTCGTGAACATGGTGCGGCGGCCGTAGACGGTAAAGAGGTTGTAAAAGTCTGTCTTGTCGTAGCCGCTGCCGGCCGCGTTGTAGATTTCCTTGACGGCAGCGGCCGACGCAAACGAGACCTCGGCCGGTCCGAGACGCACGACGGGACCGTAGCGCTGGTGCAGTGCGTGCACGTACGGCGTGCGGCCGCCACGCAGCTCGTGGACGCGCAGGGCCACGTTTGACACGAGCGACAGACGCGTGCCGGGGATGCGGCTGAGGGGCGAGCGGGCGACGCCGATGATGGTGTAGAGGACGTACAGACCAAGGGCCGCCAGGGCCACCAGGCCAGGGTGGGCGACAGCAGTCGGCAGAAGGGCCATGGTACAAGTCGAGGCAGAAGAGGCAGAAAGGGGCAGAAAGAAAGAGAAATGAAATGAAAGAAAGAAGATGCGAGGAAGCTGCTTTATCAGTGCAATCCGGACACGCTCGTTGGACGTTATCGCGGCGGTCCCCGCTAGTGCACGTAAACGGAAAGTAGATGCGTCCGACGGAGCGGGGAGCGCTAGTAGTGCGTAACGATGCAAGGGTAAGCTCGGGCCAGTCGTGGCTCCGACAGTAGGTCACCTCAATTGCAGTTCAAATGCACTTGTCAAATCCGTCGTATTATGCAGTTAAAGAGCCGTCGTATTAGATCAGTTTGGAAGACGCACGGCGTAAAACACGCCTGCGTCTGTCATGTACCACCGGCTGGCCACGTGGTCAATCGTCGCACGCGAGCACTGCGTCCACGTCCCGTCGAGCTCACGCATCCAGTACATCTTGCTCTTGCTCGTGTCGGCCGGCTGAAAGTCTTGTGCGTGGCCCATGTTGTGCGTGTGCGCAAACTCGAGCTGCTCCCACGCCAACTCGTTGGGCGTGTGTCCAATGCCCAGCGCCGGCTCGGGGTGGATGCGCGGGTTCGGACCGTAGCCGCCGTAGCCGCCGCCGCCATACTCCATGCCGACGCCCATGCCGATGCCGGGCCCCATGCCGATGCCGGGCGTCATTCCGGGCCCCATGCCGGGCGTCATTCCGGGCGCCATGCCCATCGGCTGCGGCGCGTGGCCCACCGTCATGCCGCACATGCCGTTGGCAGGCACCTGCGACGCCATCGGCTGGCCGTACGCCACGCCCTGCATCGGGTTCTGTCTGTTAGCATCTCTCAAGGTAGGAAAAAAGAAAAAAAAACGCGAAAAGTACAAAGAAAAGGAAAGCAAGCACTACTTGCATAAAAGTCCGTGTTGGGGTACCCGCAGTCGTACAGGTACAAGGGAGGACTAACGCTGCTGTAGCCGTGCATGGGCAAGTGCATGGGCCCGAGCGGGCCGGGGCCGTCTGTCCGTGGAATGTACGTGTGCAGCATCGGCCCGTGGCCCGAGTCCGGCACGTTGGGGTAGAACGAGATGCCCGTCGGCGTGTTGGCGTCGAGTCCGCGGTGCGTCACGCCAATGACTGGCTGCATGCCCGACGTCTGTGCCTGGACCTGCACATTCTGGTACGGGAAACCGGGCTGGACGCCGGGCTGCATGGGAAGTGGCTGCAGGGCCGGCGCGTACATGGGCATGCCCGGCGCGCTGCATCCGGGCACCATGCCGCCGTGCACGTGCGGGTAGCCGGCGTGGCCCGTGGCTTGGTCGGTGCCGGTCAAGGCCTGTGTGGCCGTCATGGCAGGAATGCTCGGGTCGAGCACAGGAAGGGCAGGGGCAGGGGCAGGTGTGGCCAGGCGGCGGCGGTCGCTCTCGTAGCGGTCGTCACGGTCACCACGGCGGTCCCGGTCTTCGCGGCGGTCCCGGTCTTCACGACGGTCCCGATCGTCACGACGGTCCCGATCGTCACGACGGTCCAGATCGTCACGACGGTCACGACTGGGAGCGCGGCTGCTTGCACGGCGGGGTCGGTCGTCGTCGTCTGTCGTGTCGTCGACACGGGCGCGGCGGTCCAGGCCGTTGCGGTTGTAGGCGCTGTTGGCGTTGTTGCGCGGCATGGGCACGGCCGAGCCAGACGAGGTGGCGAGCTGGTTGAAGAACGTGGGCGCCTTGGCAGCCGCGCCATTGTTCAGCTCAAACATGACGCGGCGCTCCTTGGGGCGGTAGTCCCGCGGGGGGGACGACACGACCGTCGACATGCCGTGCCAGGTGCGTGGTGCGTGGTGCGTGGTGCGTGGTGCGTGGTGTGACAGAACGAGAAGAGGGACAAGAGGAACAGAAGAAAAGGAGACACGAGACTCGTGGTGGACGAGAGGACGAGAGGACGAGAACGAGAGGTCACGATGCTGCGGTGCGCGGTAAAGTAGTGAGGCGAGGTGACCTCGGGACGGGCGGCAAACGTTTTGACCTGGGTGTGGGCGACGAGCAGGCAGAGGGAGGTGAAAAATCAAACAAGGAACAAGGCAAAAAACACGCCGCGTGAGTCAGTGTTTACCGACGCGAGGAGGCTGCTGCTTTGGGACGTTTTGGCAGGAAACGGCAGGAGCAACTGGCTTCGCGACGCGCCGGCGAATCACGCGCCACGCACGACCAAGGCCCGTCGCCACTTGCAAACGTGCAGGCCGCCTGTCCACTTGTTTACCGAGCCGCCAGAAGCGTCGAGAGCGTGTGTTTGTTTGTGTGTGTGTGTGTGTTTGATTTGGCAGGCGCGTGACGCGAGGCGTCTTGTGTCGTGGTGTGCCGTGCCACGCAGATATCAAAGAAGCAGGAAACTTACAACGACAGTGGCCATGGGCAGCGGCGCAACGGGCGTCGCCGTCACAAACGGCATCGATAGCGGAAAGGCAAAGCCAGACTTGCGGTTCTTCTTCTGGCACTTGTTCTTGCTGTGCTTGCCCTGCTTGCTGTTCTTTCCGCCGCCGATACGCAGCGTGTTGCCGGGCGCAATGGTCTCGGTGACGAGCGTGTGCTTGCGGATCGGCTGCTCGTAGGGGTCGTCCTCGAACTGCACCTCGGAGTAGCGCCAGAAGCACATGTTGTTGATGTGTGTAGTGGTGCAAGACGGAAGAAAATTGAAGGCAAAAAGTGAATGGCGGATGGGAAATGCAATATTTGTGTTGGCAAGGAAGGAACGCCAGAGACAGCAGGCACGTAAGGCAGGCAAATAGTATGGGCCATGGAGCAGAAAATGGTGAATGCTGGTACATTTTCAATAGACTGACTTTACGCCACTATTGTGAATTATGTGTGGATTATTATTCAGATGGGATTTAAATTCAATTTTGGTCAAGCGTCAGTTATGATTGTTATTGATTCACTAGAAATCAAAAACCTACAGAAAATAGCAACAATTCAAATCACCGACATGAAAACAGCATCAATTCAAAAACCTAAATGAAAAATAGCAACAATTCAAAAACCTACATGAACACAAAGTAGCAACAATGTAGCGTCAAAATTACACAAGCCTCCGAGTTGGGCTCGGCAGCGTTAACGTTGCGGACTGTGTCGACGCTCCATGGCACAGGCACAAAGGGCCTTACACAAGCACAAAAGAAAAAACAGCAAAAGACGGCCGACCATGGAAAGACATGAATTCTATATGCATAGACGGACGGAGGGCGCCGGCAGCGGGCACGGACAACCAGACCCAATCGAATAATGTACAGGGAGCATGCAGCGCAAAATAAAAGAGCTCCGAGAGTAGAGATGTGCCGCAGACGGCCGGGCCCGCCGTCCTCGCTAGCGTAGATGCTTTTTGGTGTCGGGTCGAGTGTCGAATCGGTAGTCGAGTCGGGTGAGGATCGCGTCGAGGCGAGGTGCGTCGGGTCGGCTGCTGACTAAGCAGACTGGACGATGGACGACCACGTCGACTGCGTTTGGCGTTGCGGCTCGAATGTGAGCTCAAAACGCAATGCCGAGTTAATGGCGCTCACCGGCCGGGAACAGCGTGCGGCGGGTTACCTGGTTGTCAGCAGCGCACGGGGAGAAGAAGAAAAAATAAAGAAAAAAAAGAAAAAAAAAGAAAAATAAACATACTGTCCAGGCGGCGGCGATGGAGGCGACGATACCACCCGAGATAAGCATGGGCCGCAGCCCCTGTGTGCTCTTAAAGAGCATACCGCTGAGTCCGCCGGCGAGGACGGCGTTGGCGGCGTCGTGGCGGCCGCGCAGGTAGCCAATGTACGAGTTGATGCAGTTGTAGGTGATGGCGACGACGCCGGCCGAGTTGCCGAGAAAGGGCCCACGGCGCGTAATGGCGTTGAGCGTCGAGTTGAGGCGCAGCTTGGGCGGCTGGCCGGCGGAGCGACGCAGACCTTCCTGCATGCCCCAGGCGCCACCGATTGTGAGGGCCGAGAGGTACGTGATGCCGGTGCCGTAGCAGAGGTCATCGGTGAAGCCGCGCGACGGCAGTGCCGACTGCGAGCCGGGCAGGTCCGAGAGGGCCGAGTCCTCGAGCGAGAGGTACTCGAGGGTATCGCGGTTGAGCCCGGCGAGCGGGTGCAGCTGCGTCGGGTCGGCAAACGCAGAGCTCTGGAGGAACGCGTTGGGCGTGGTGGGCGGCAATGGCGATGCGGGAGCGGGAGCAGCCGGGCCCGGGGCGTGCGTGTGCGCGTGTTGTGTCGAGTCAAAGATTGTGTGTGTCGCAGGTTGTGATGCGGGCGTGGCGGCCGGTGTGTGGGACTGGTGGTCGACGTCGGGCTGAGCGGCCTTGCGTCCTGTGAGGGCGCCCCAGAGCGACATGGCGGCGACGGTGGTGTGTGAGGGACGAGCGGGCGTCGGGCGTTGTGCGTCCGCGCACGTGGCAGCAGGTCGTGGTCGCAGTCGCGAAAATAAATCTCGAATGAAAATCTCGCGAGGGGCAGCGAGACCGGCAGTCGGCAGAGGCAGTCTGCAGAGCAACGGGCCAGAGACGGGCGTAGAGGTGGCAGAGGCAGCGGACGCAAAAGGTGCAGAGTGCGTGATCGGTCACGCTGTCACAGTCTGTCGCAGTCTGTCGGTGGTCGTGGCGGTCGTGGCGGTCGTGGCGGCGACGTCAGGACAGCCGGATGCAAATTTGCTAGCTCGCGGAGCCGGGTCGGAATAAAACAAATGGCAGAATAAATGGAAAATAAAAACACCAGAAATGCAAATAAAATCGAAAGCGGGGCCGTTCCTTGCGGTTCTATGAGGGCGAGCGTGTGATTGGATTGAAGAGTGGAGCGACTTCACACCACGATGCGAGCACGAGGCTGTCAGCGCGAGGCTGTCAGCGTGAGAAGCCGTCATGTTGGAGCAAATGGCATGGCGGCATACTTGCGAGCGGCAACCGACTTTCATCCTTGACGGCAGCGTGCGGCGTGCGGCGTGCTTGTGCTGGCTGGGTTCTGGTGTGGGCGTGGCCGTGGTGGCAGATGGTGATGGTAAAAAGTGGACCCAAAAAAGTAGACGACATCCCGCGAGAGTAGACCAAGCGAAGACAACATTGTTGACTTTTGTTGACATTGTCTCCGTGACCAATTCCTCGACGCGACATGCTGACGCTGCCCGACGTCGACGACGCGGCGGCCAACGCCAACACGCTGTTTGCGTGGCTTGACGGACAGGCGGGCGACAAGGACGACAAGGGCGACAAGGGCGACAAGGGCGAGGCGGCGGCGGCGCTGTTTGGGGCGCTGGTGGCGCGTGCAGGCCAGTCGCGCGCGTCGTCGGTGCATGCGTGCGCGAACCTGTGCGGGTTCGTGCAGCACTGCGCGCGCGCCGAGGACGCGAGCATCGTGCACTGGGCCTACGACCCCTCGACGTGCCTCGCGCTCCTTGCCTTTTACCTCGAGTGGAACGAGACGGAC
This sequence comes from Ophiostoma populinum, assembly GCA_029298855.1. Taxonomy (NCBI): domain Eukaryota; kingdom Fungi; phylum Ascomycota; class Sordariomycetes; order Ophiostomatales; family Ophiostomataceae; genus Ophiostoma; species Ophiostoma populinum. The sequence goes on along the minus strand of JANSLU010000016.1, from coordinate 1,047,130 downwards.
CAGCACCGCGCGCTGCGGCTGGTGCTCGACGCCGTGGCCCTGCTGGCATCGACGAACCCCGATGCCGTCCGGCGAGAGGCCGTGCGTGCGGCCATGCTGACGACGCTCGTGGGCACGCTCGGCCGCTCGTCGACGCGGCCGCTCGTCAAGTCGTCGCTCGTGGCGCTGCAGTGCCTCGTCGGCAAGGGCGTGTACACGTTTGACGACGTGGTCGAGCAGTACCGCGACGACACCGATACTGACAGTGGCCTCTCCGTGTGGCGTCGGTTCGTGGGCGACCTGTTTGGCTGGATGACGCTGCACTACGTCTGCCCGGCGGCCGGCAAGTTTCTCGTGGCCGTGTTTGGGCACCTGAGCACGGCGTACCCCTCCTTTTCGGCCTCTCTGTGGGTGCAGTGGCTGCGCTCGGGCCTCGCGGCGCACCCCGGCATCCTCGAGGACGTCAAGCTCTACTTTTTCCTCCCCCTCTTCAAGACGGACCGCGCTGCGTCGCTGCGTTTGCTGACAGTTCTCAACACGGCGACAACTGACACAACCAACGACGACACGACCGACACGACAGTCTTGCAACTGGCGGCGCTCGAGGTGGGCAAGAAAACGGGCCTTGTCGAGGACGCCGGGCTCGCTCTGCCGACGACGAGCGCGGCGACGACCAAGAGTGCCAAGAAACGCAAACTGCGCGAACCGGGCGTCGTGTTCAACGAGACGATGCTCGACGCCGTGCTGGCCCAGGCCCCGGCCGACGTGCGGTCGCTCGCGCTGTCGCTGCTCGTGTCGTCGCAGTCGACGACGCGGCCGTACTCGGCGACGGCGCTCCGTCTGCTGCAGACGTACCTGCCCGTCTTCCACGCCGAGTCCGACGCCAAGTTTCGCTACGAGCTGCTCGCCCATACCCGCGACATGGGCGTCCGTCTCAAGTCGGCCGTCCTCTTGATGAAAAAAGCAGACGCAGACGACGTCCGGGAAACACTCTCGACCCACGAAACGTTCCTCGACTGGTACCTCGACTTTCTGCGCGCCGAGCTCGCACCGACGGCGTCGTACCAGCGTCACGTGACGGCACTCAAGGCGACGGCGTGGCTGGTCCGGCAGCGCCGCGACGTCGCCGGCGCGAGCACCGACACGCTCGACGGCGCGCTCGACGGCGTGCTCGTGCGGCGCCTGTTTGCCGACACGGCCTGGACGCGCTGCGTGCTCGACCTGACGCTCGACCCGTTTGACGACGTGCGTGAGTCGGCCGCCGCGCTGCTCGTGCTCGCACCCGCCGACGTCGTGTCGGGCGTCGTGTCGGGCGGCCTCGACGTCGTCCTGGCCGCGTTTGCCGAGCGTGCGGCGGCCCGTGCCTCGCAGACGGCGCGCCAGGACCATGCCGACGGCGCCGCGCGCTGCCAGGGCCTCTTGTGCAGCTGGTCACGTGACCTCGACCACCAGCTGCGGCTCGTCGGCGCCCTCCTCGACACGCTCGACGCGAAACTGGCGCACGCCGAGTCCGACCTCGCCGCCGCCGCCGTGCACAGCCCCGTCCACGGCGAGCTGGCGTCGCTGCGGTACGCTTGGGGGGTTCTCACGCGCAGCCGGTACGACGACACGCACATGGCCCAGATCCACAACGTCCAGGCACGCATCGTCGCATCGTGCGAGCGTGTCTGGCGCACTGTGCAGCACATTCTCTGCGACGACTCGCCCGAAGGTCGCCTGCCCGACGACACGGCCGATGGTGATGTTGACGCCGGCCTCGACGCCAAGGACCTGCTCAGCTTCGCCTTCCGCTCCGTCAGCGAGGCCAGCAGCACCATGCGTGCCATTGTCGCACCGCTCCGGTTCGCACGTGTCGCCGGCACGCCCGTGCCCGCCGCCGACGTCTTTGCACGCATCGGGCGTCTCTCGTTTGCCCAGCTCGCCGCCCTGCGCCACCGCGGCGCGCTCACCACCGTCGCACAGACGTTTGCACAGTGCTGCGCCCACGCCAACGCCGCCGGCGCCCCAGAGCTCCTGTCGGCCTGGTACGACGGGACGCTCAAGTGCATCCACGCCCAGACATCGACGACACGCCGGTCTGCCGGCATTCCCGCGCTGCTGACTGGTATCCTTGCTGCCGGTAGTCCTGGCCCCTCGCTCGACGACGCTGTTCGCACACTGTCGGCCATTGCCTCGGCGCCCGTCGTCGACCACCAGGCCGACGGCTCGCGCCTGCCCCAGGTCCACGCCCACAACTGCCTCCGCGACATCTTCCGCCACGCCCTCCTCAGCAAACGCGCCGAGCGGCTGCTGCCCGACGTCCTCCACCTCGCCGCCGGCAGCCTCCGCTCCGACGTCTGGGCCGTCCGCAACTGCGGTCTGCTCCTCCTGCGCAGCCTCATCGACTGCCTCTTTGGCACCGCCGAGAGCAAGGCCGCGCTCGAGTCCGGCTGGGACGGACGCACCATCCGCGTCTCCTACAACAAGTACCCGTCGCTGCCGAGGGTCCTCCTCGCCCTCCTCCAGACTGACGCCGCCGACGCCGCCGACGCCGCCGCCATCGCGTCACAGCAGTCGCAGCAGTCGCAGCAGTCGCAGCAGGCCGCCGCCGAAAGCGTGTTTCCCGCCCTCGACATTCTGCGCCGCGCCGGTCCGCCCGACGCGTTCCGTGACGACCTCTACCGCGCCGTCGTCCACCACCTCGGCAGCCGCCTGTGGCACGTCCGCGAAATGGCCGCCCGCACCGTCTGCTCCTTCCTCATCGTCCAGGACTGGGGGGGCAAGCTCGTCGCCCTGCTCGCCGCCCTCGGCCGGACCGCCCCGGCCACCGCCAACCGCGTTCACGGTACCCTGCTCGCCGTCCGCTTCGTACTGGAGAAGCAACAAATAGAAAGTGAAGAGACACGCGCGCGCCTGCCCGGCCTCACCGTCGCCGTCGATGCCCTCGCTTACACCAGCAACGGCTTCGTCGACTGCCCCGACATCCGCGCCGCCTACCTCGAGACCCGCAACACCGTCTGCCGCCTCGCGCTCCGTCTCGGCCTCGACCTCCAGGACTACATCCTGCCCGACGGCGACTACGCCGTCCTCGCCACAGCGCCCTCGGCCCTGCTCACCGCCCACGCCGCCCTGCACGCCAGCTTCGTCGCCGCCGCCCACAGTGATCGCAAGGGACTCGCCGACCTCGTCGACTCCGTCGTCGTCGCCGATCCCGATACCGCCACGCGCCTGCTCGAAGCCGTTCCCGCGACCTGGTCCGACACGCCGGGAGAGGGGCGCTCGCCCGACGTCGCCGCCTGGCTCGTGTCCGTCTACATGGCCGCCGCCCAGCCCGACGACGCCGCGCCTCTCGTGCGCGCCGCCGCCCTCCGCAACCTCGCCGACGCCCTCGACTACCTGCTGGCCCTCGGGCCCGACCACCGCCACCGCCTGCCTCCACCCGACGCCCTCGCTCGCCTGTGGGGCCGGCTGGCCGCCGGCGACATCAACCCTACCCTGTCCTGGGCCATCCTGCGCGCCAGCGGAGCCGTCGTCGCTGTGGCTGCGCTCCACGGTGCGCCCGCCGACGCGCTCACCGTCGCCTCCTGGGCCGCCATGGTCCGTGCCGCCATCCACGTCGACCAGACCCTGGACACCCGCATGGCCGCCGCCCAGACCCTGTGCTCTTTTGCCGTCGCTGCGCCGCTGGACTCGCTGCCCGCCACCGACCTGCTCGCGTTTTGCACCTGCGTCTACGACGCCCTCAACGACGACGACGACGAGATTCGCGCCGTCGCCGCCAAAGCAGCCGCCGCCGTCCTCGCCAAACCCTTCATCCCGGGTGAGGCCGCCCGCCAGATGCCCCTCTGGATGGCCGACCGCTTCGCCAACGTCCCGGGCCTGCACGCCCAGGCCATTGCCCGCATGCAGGGCCAGGACCTGGCACGACCCGTGTCCGACTGGCCCGCCGCCGCCGCCCTGCTCGCCGACGCCCTCCAGTTCGACGATGCCCTCTTCCTCGTCGAGGAGCAGAACCTCTTTGTCGACGAGGTCCGCGAGGCCGAGCGCTGGGGGGTCGTTGTCGAGAAGCACGCCGCCGATGCAGACGCCGATGCTCTCGTCGCCTGGCTCGCCAGCGGCCTCGACGCTCTCATCGCCCAGGTCAACAATGCAGACAGCCCGGATGGGGGGCTCGGCTGGACCTCCTCGCCCGCTGTCTTTGCCGTATGCGCCCGTATCCTCATCGGTGCACGCTCCGTCGTCCGCTCCGGCTCCAGTTCCGGCCAAGCCCGGCTGTCCGCTCTCTTGGCCGACTTCCACCAGTCTGGCCAGGCAGCTCGCATCCACGGCCTCTTGCTAGCCATGGCCGTCCCTGAGGCCGTCCCCTGAAATCGAAGCATAGATCTGTACATATTAGTGAAAAGAGAAAAGAAGAAAGGGAAAAGAGAAAAGAGAAAGGAGAAAAGAAAAGAGAAAGGAGAAAAGAGAAGAGAAAGAGAAAAGAGAAAAGAAAAAGGAGATAAGTTCATCATTCACGCCCATCAAGCGACCAAAATGTGCAAACGTGTCATATAACCATACTGCGCTAAAAATAATGCGACAAATCCCACCCAAACGCCAATGCCGTCTCGTCAAGAGCTGTCTCACCGCGAGACTCCCAAAAACAAATCGCATCTGTCGTAACCATCACCTCATACCACCATCGTACCTCCGCTTTGCAACATGGCTGTTACAAAAAACCGAAAAGCCAGTTACTTGGCGACTCTAGAGCTGCGGCTCTTGGTCTTCTTGGCCTTGGCAGGGATGGCCGTCGGGCTGCCATCGTCGCTGTCAATCGCCTCGCCAGAGGCTCTGTAAACCTCCTGCTCGAGGTTCTTGGCAGCCTCCCAACCAGCCTTTTCGGCAATGTTGCCAACGTTGCTCAGACGGCGGCGCACCTCCGACTCCGTCTCGGCAATCGTCGCTGCAAGTGAAGACGAGCTGCCCTGAGCAGCCGCCTTCTCCTTGGCATCGGCCGTCTTCGGCTTGGCCGCCTCCGAGCTCGAACGGCGGAGGTAGGAAGTGATAAAGAACTTAACAAAGAGGTAGGTCAGGGGCGCAAGGTACAGCACATTAAGCCAGATCGCAAACGTCTCGCTAGTCGTCGCGATGCACGGCACGCCCTTGCTGCCCGAGATGGCCGGACCAGTGCTGGTCGAGTTGTTGGCAGCGTCGGAGCCAAGCACCAGGTTCTTGACAGCGTCGACCGTGGAGTCGGCGCTGATGGCGGGCACCGTGTAGTACACAAACGAGTGCGACATGGCCACGGACGCACCCACCAGGAACTGGGTGATCTGCGCCGAGGTGAGCGACCGCTTGACCTTGGTGGCAACCTTGATAGAGAACGCCGTAAAGGTGAAGTACGTGTACTGGAGGGTTAGTATCCATCAAGCAAGGGGGGCAAGGGGGACAGGCGAAAACGTACCATCATGGCGTGAATGAACGAGTTCATAAACACAAACATCCAGATAGGAGCGCTCATGTAACGCATGCCAGCCCACATGCACATCATCGCACCAGCGTGGTGGTAGGTCTGCAGAGTCGAGCTGTATTTACCCTTGGCAAGAATGATCAGAGTGTCAATGACCTCGTAAAACTTGCTGACGTAAAACAGCCAGCCGAAGAAGGCAAGACCCTCGTTCCACATGCGACCAGGCTGCGAGCGCTCGGGAGTGACGGCAAAGGCGGCAGACTCGGGGCTCGACTGGGTGAACCACTGCTCAGACACCTCGTCGAAACGAAGACCGTTGCCAAGGCCGGGAGCGCCGTTCATGCGGCAGATGCTGTCAACCGAAGCAGACAGACCGCCGGGGGCAGTGAACGGGTTGGGGACAACACGGAACAGGGTGGCAACCATGCCGAACCACGTCCAGGCGGAGTAGACGGCAAGGAACACATTGTGCGCCACAACGAACCAGAAGAAGGCGCGTGTCTTGCTGATGGCCCACGGTCTGTTGTTGGTCGACTTGTTGTAGAGGTTCAGGAGCTTGGCCGTGATGGCGTAGACAACCGCAATCGTCACGGGCACGCGGATGTCGAGGGCACCCTCGTAAATGTTGTCGGGGATGTTAAAGAGCGGCTGGTACGCGGCCGTGCCGGCTTGCGGCGGAAGGAAAGCCGCCGGCTTCGAGTTGGGCGGGAACTTGAACAGCTCACGAGCTGCGCCAGCCATGTAGAGACCCATCTTGTCTGATTGGAAAGAGGCCGTGGGTTTGGGATGGGAAGTGCCGGTAAGGAAGAAACGAGCAGACGACTCGTGGGGGAAGAGAGGAGGGGAGGAGTCTCGAGTTTAAGAAGAACCGAGAAGAAAGAAAGAAGAAAGAAAACCGTAGGGCAGCCAAGGGCGGCTAGATAAAGAGGTCGGTAAATATAAAAAGAAAGACTGAGCTTGTACGTGAAGCGAGAAAACGGAAATCGGCGGAGAAAAAGGCACGCGACTGTGAATTCTCGTATGGAGCTCAAAGGGGATAGAGATGATGGAGGGGATGAGGACGTAGAGGGTTGACCGTAATCACGATCAAGGGCGGCTTCAGGTTGAAGAGATGAAGGAGTCGAGAAGAGGAGGGAAAAGAAACCAGAAAAGCAGAGGGCGGCAAGAGGACGAGTGTCAACAAAACACTGCTACGGGCATTGGAGCGGCAAGAGCCACTGGGAAACAGTGGAGGGAAGCGGCGACAGCAAATTTTGAGAACGTAGCAGGCACAGATACCAGAACCGGTTACAAGTTACCGATACAGGCAAGTAGCTCCAAAACGTCCGCGCAACGCCTGGCCGCAACAACTCCGTGCCGGAAAGTACGCCCGCGGCGCGCTTTCACCGTCTAAAGGATCGCCGTTCCAGAAGGCACAATGCGCAAACAAACTGTTTTGGGCAGGGACGTTGGTCGGGACAGCCAGAGCCGAGCCAGATCGGTGTCCACCCGCGGTGGGGTGGCTCTTTCTACCCGCGAGCGTTGACGAATACGGCAGCGCCAAGTCGAATTTGAAGTCCAAGAGGCCTATCGCTGCAGCTCAAGAGACAAGCGAGGGACCATTTTTACTTTGTTGGGGACGGAGGTTTCTTTTCGCATTTTTACTTGCATTTCTTTTATTTTGGCACCGTGAATTGTTACCGTTCTCTCCATCAAACCATGTGTTTCGTCTCAACAAGGAAGGGGCGATTCGACGTCATTTGTCAAGAGCTCACACGACCAGTCGTTCCTGGCCCGACACCACCGAAAAGGTTACGGGGAGAGCAGCGAGGAAGGCGCGAGTGCACTGTCTCACGTTGTAGCCGCCGCTCCGACAGCGGCCTTTAGAGATTTTGATGGTGCAGTCAGACCACAGTGCACCTGCAATGCTTGTTAAAATACAAAACAAATCGACTCAAGCAGACCATCCAGGCCAGCGTCCTACATCCGGAGACCGGAGTCACGACTGCTCTCCGTGTTCTCACGACCACCAGCGCTTGCCAACAGAAGCAAAAGCGCCGGCATTAACATATTCCCCGCTCATTGGTTTCACCGTTGTGTTTCGATTTGCTACCGCTTGCCAAACAAGTTTGCTGTCAATTCGTTTTGTTGGGAACGTTGAAAATCAATTGACCAATCAGGCCCACTCACTTACATTGACGTGAACGTCTCAGATGCATCACACCACTGCTCCTCGCAGTAGCGCCGTCCACCCGAAAGCCAACAATGTTTTGCAAAGCGGCTCTGTCAATCTATGCTTGGGCTCGATGCATGCTGGTCGCTCTTTCTGACGGCTCATAGGACGGGTGTCCGTGTCGCCTTCCTTGCCTGATCCAGGACCGTACGGGGTACTCTGCAAAGTCCGTAGTTCCTACCTCATCAACCGACCGGCCAGTCGCCGTTTCTGTGTTGCAGCCCGCGGTTTCTTGCATGTCCCGCCTACGCGGGCGTGCCTTCTGTCCGGGCGGCGTGCCTTTGCAACAAGAGGCGGCGCTGCCCCGCACCCGTCCCAACAAAACTGCAAGAGCGACAGCGGCAAAACGGTATGCAGGCTCTTTTGCCGTCGCAATTGCCGGACGACGGAGCTTGAGCACGCAAACAGGAAGGTGCTCCCGGGGCGGCGGTCGACGCTGCCATACAATCACCGGCCGGACCGGGCGGTTGCCACTTTACACGAACGTGGTTTCCCCTACTAGTCAATTTTCCATCTTCACATGCTTTTTGTGGCTTTTTGTGGCTTTTTGGTCGTGGTCGTGAGCTGCCCTCCAAATGTAATGTAAAAATGGCAAGCGCGCAGTGCACGTCCCACCACCGTACTCAAAACCGAGGCTGCCAACAAATTCGAGAACTCTGACTTATGTAATTATCTCCGTTCCCAGCAAAAAACTCAACAAGCTTCGGACTTTGCGCGTCAAACAGAATCTCCGCTGATAGTTGCCCGTCGCTCCGAATATCGAGTCGCGCGAAGGAGCAACCGTCACTGGCGGGACCGCAGCACGATACATTTAGACTATCGGTATGTTGTGATTGTGGCGCTGTGGCGTTCAATTGTTTGGAGCGACGCGGCTTTCTACGGATTACGGAATACGTAAATATACGGAGTACTGCGCCGCTCAATCGCGGGTTCGTTCAGGCTTCCCCGCATTCTGACTGTGGCATCGTCTCGAGTCTCATTATCCGGTTTGTTCCCCAGGTTTTAATCTGGCAATGTGCCAATTGCCATGCATCCTTGCCGCTTTACTTTGTCGTGTCACCCAGGGCATTAGGTCGCCATCGGGTCCTGTTAGCCACCGGCAACCTCTTTCGACTGACGAGGAACAGGTCTGTAAATGAAAGACAGCTGCGAAAGGACCTTACGAAGCCCAAGAACGTTTTGCCGATCCCGACCGCCTTCTATTCTCATCTCAACAGGCAAGGAACTGCCAGATAGAGTGCTGACGGTTGGGTTGCTTTTGCGTGGTCCAAAGATGCTGCCTTGCTGGTGTTTACCAAGACTGTTCGTTATATTTACACAAGGTTATCGTCGGCAGATTGGACTTGAGCCTTTCCGACATGACCCGGCTTCTTCCTTGTCGCTTTCTGGGCTGAACGTGATGGGCAGCTTCGATGTGATGCATAAATGTATTTTTACATTTAAATATACTGCGACAGGAAAAAGACGTCGATCATGCATGGTACTTCTTTGGCGCATTCTGGGACGACTCCAACAGCCAGAAGCGCTTTACCTCCAATGCTGCATGATTGCGAGTTTATGCCGGGGGCGATGCGAAAGGCGCCTTGGCAATGCTTATCCAAAACTGAGACAAAGCTCAGCCGAGGATGGAGATGCGAGCAGCTCGCCCCCTCACCAAAACCAGCTAGAGTTTGAGGGGAAATCTCGAAACGATGCATCACAAGGCTCGCCGGAGCGGGTCAAGTGAGATGCCCAAACGAGCATCAGACGACATCTTCTGTAGGTGTTTCTCAAGGCAATAAAACGTCCCTTGCTGCACCCCTTTCCAATACATATACACAGGTTTACCCAACGGCATTCAATCTCCCCTCGGCCAGCTCTTCCTCCTTCTACCACGAAATCATGGCTTCTGCTTCAAAAGGACCCAATGTCCCGGCCATTCCTCCTCCGCCTGCCGGTGACTGGTGGGATGAGACGCAGTGGTCCGTCTTTTTCTCTCTTCTCGATGCCTTCCTCGCGCCCACGGCTGCAGCCGATGACCCACTTATCTCGGCACCGGGCCAGTCACCAGGGACCTCTCAGCCTACCGACAGCCTCACGTTCAACCGCACGACGGTCAAGACGCTGCCCAGGCCAGACATTGACGCTGCCGTGGCCAAGGCGCGGTCGTCCATGAAGGACGCGCCCGATGCAGCTCTGGTGACGAGCATGCTTGCGGCCCGGGCGTCGGACGATTCCGAGTTTGTGGCCGTCGTCAAGCGCAGTGTTGCCAGTCTGTCGCCCAAGACGCAGCAAAGCATGGGCGGGCTCCTCACAATCTTGTCGTAAGTCTCCGCCGGCCGAAACTCTTTTTGCCACATTCTGACGTATAGTGGCCGCGTTGGTGCCTACCTGTTTACGGGGTACTGTACGCCCATTCAGCAGCAACCGGTGCATGTGCGCGAGGCCATTCTGCAGGGCTGGACCCGGTCCTGGATCCCGGTGCTGCGCGTCGTGGCACGGTCTCTCAGCGCGCTGGCCCAGTCCACATGGGTCATGGCGTCCCCCCATTTCCGCCAGACCTCGGGGTACCGCGAGGCACCGGCAAACTGGCAACCAGGCCCCAGCTTTGACTACAAGTTTTTGCAGTTTGAACGGGCCACGCCAACGAGTCCAGACAATGGCATAGAGACTCTCGAGGCCGATGTCGTCATCGTCGGCTCGGGCTGCGGTGGTGCCGTCTGTGCACAGGTTCTGGCTGCTGCCGGATACCGTGTCATTGTCGTGGAAAAGGCCTACCACTTTCCCACATCACAGCTCCCGATGCCCCAGACACAGGGGACCCAGCTTCTATACGAGAACGGCACCATTGTCGGCACCACCAACCCGTCGCTGTCTGTGCTCGCGGGCTCGACGTGGGGCGGCGGCGGAACGATCAACTGGTCCGTCAGTCTGCGGACGCCCGACGAGGTGCGTGCCGAGTGGGCCGCCGATGACCAGCCCGGCATGGCGTTTATCAAGTCCAAGTCGTTTGACGCGTCCATGGACCGCGTCATGGATTTTATGGGCATCAACGACGAGGCCGGGGCGGCCGGGGCGGTCGGTTCGCCCAAAAAGGACGAGGACGAGGACGAGCAGTCGCACCGTGGTCGCGTCATCCTCGACGGTGCAGCCAAGCTCAAATTTGAGGCGGCACCGCTGCTGCAGAATGCCAAGGGCGGCAAGGCACACGACGATGGGTACTGTCACCTTGGCTGTGCGTCGGCCGCGAAGCAAGGCACGTCAGTCTCGTGGCTTCCGGCTGCAGCCAAGTCCGGTGCTCGGTTCATCGAGGGCTTCCACGTCGAGCGCATTCTCTTTGACGGCGACGACGGCACGGCCGAGGGGAACGCGACGACATCGGTCCCGCATTCGTCAGCCTTTTCAGACGACGTTCCACAGGCCATTGGTGTTGTCGGAACGTGGCTGTCACGCGATGCCAATGGCGGTGTAGCAGCACCAGAGGAAGAGCGGACCAAACGCCGCGTCGTCATCAAGGCCAAAAAGGTCGTCGTTTCGGGCGGCAGTCTCAACAGCCCGGTACTTCTCATCAAGAGCGGGCTGCAGAACCCGCAGATTGGCAAGAACCTGCACCTACACCCGTGCACCCTAGTCGTCGCCTACCACGACGAGGACACCAAGCCCATGGACAGTATGTTGGCCTTGTCCTTTTGTATAATTCTGACCAGCACTAACAATGTCAGAGGGCATCATCACAAGCATTTGCACGAGCTTCCAGGACCTCGACGGTGCATACCACGGTCCCCGCATCGAGGCCATGTGCATGGTGGTACGTGACGAGCACGAGCAAACCCTTTGTGCTGACATGCTGACATGCTAACATACAGCCGTACGCGGTGCTTGCCAACCTGCCGTGGCGCAGCGGACTCGACTTTAAGCTGGCGTCCATGCGCTTCCGCCACGCCAACGGCTACATTGCGCTAACGCGCGACCGTGACAGTGGCCGTGTCTTTTCCGATCCGGCCACCGGTCAGCCCATTGTCGACTACACTCCGTCCATGCTCGATCGGGAGCACGCCACCGAGGGTGCCATTGGCATTGCGCGTCTGTCGCACGCATCGGGCGCCAACGAGATTCGCGTCTTTGTGGCCGGCACGGAGCCCTGGACGCGCGACTCGGGCGACGACTTTGAGGCGTGGACGGAGAGCGTGCGCGCCGCCGGACTGTCTGCGTCGCCTCTGTGGGGCGGCTGGAGTGCCGCGTCGGCGGTTGGGTCGGCGCACCAGATGGGCACGTGCCGCATGGGCGACGACGCAGGCACCGCCAGCGTCGTCGACCCGCGCGGCCGGGTCTGGGGCACGCGTGGTCTGTACGTGGCAGACGCAAGCGTGTTCCCGAGCGCCAGCGGTGTCAACCCCATGGTCACCGTCATGGCCCTGGCCGACCACATTGCAAACGGAATTGCCAGGGACCTGGCCGAGACCTGATTCGATGTACCAGATTGATTTGAATAACAGATTCTGCCTTGCGTTCACTCATCAGGAAGTGACTCGTGCGAATCCACCAGCGCGCATATCAGGACCACGTCCGACGTTGATTGTTCGTCACGTTCAGTCCAAGTTTAAATACTAGATTTAACTATATAGTGTTGGGGCTGCGAGGCCTGCCACCAGGACAGGCTGCTCGCAGCGCCGGCTCGATCGCGGAGTGCGAAGGTAAGGTATGGACAAGGACACGAGTGGACAAAGGAAAATTGTGTGGAAATGTGACAAAGGAGAAGGGAATCAGTTGGTAAGAGGAAACAGTGCGCAAAAGCAAACAAGTCCAGCACCCCATTGGCCGCACCGCAGAGAGAAGGAACAGTGGCTTGCAGCGCCCCTTCTCTGCGCCAGGCGGTGCAGGCCGGCCTCTCCCGGACATCGAGCCCGGTGCGTGCAAGCGAATGCCAGCATGGAGAAGCCCTGTAGCGGGGTGTGCTACATCATTGTCTCATGGTCGAGGTTCCCGGGGTTCCCGAGGATCCCGAGGATCCGTCTGGCACGGTGTGTGGCGTCGGGGTCTTGCCCTGCCGACTCCCTGCCTGCGTTGCCTGAGATCCAGGATCAACCACGGCATACGGTCAACGAGGCAGAGAGTCGGTTCGCCATGGTGGTCGAAAAGGCGAGAATCGTTGGCATTGGTGCCGAAAACAAGCAACGCCAGGACAGCCAATGGCAGTGGTGCCCTCGAGCTTGGCCTGCAGTCTGAGGCTGCCATTGACTGTGTGTCCCTGGTCGAGGTTGTCGTCTGCCGTAGTTTGTTTGGTCGTCGTAAGGCCCAGAGCGTTCACAGCGCCAGTGCAGAAACGAGTGGACACGAGCCAGTCGCGAGCAGATCGTCTCGTGCTACTGGCGAGTCTTCTTGTCGTGGGATGGCTGGGCCTTTTTGTTTTCTTGTTCGGAAAGTTTATGGTTCGTGGGTCGGCCTTTTGCGTATCGTCGTAATCGTAAGAAACCAGTTCTAGAGATCAAACGGTCGAATATATGCCATACTCGTGAGGTGTCGTTGAGCCCGTGTATGTGTGTATCCGTCGTAAAAGGTCGTAAAGTCGTTCCAAAACAAATAGAAAAAAGACCAAAACAGGATGAAGAAGGAATGGACGCAAAGCGGCAGGAGCCGGCAGTGCCATGTGCGGGTATCTTCGAAATTATGTGCCAAAATGCCAAATCGTATATGCCGAGAAAGGGGAAATGTACAATGAAAAGGAGAAGAGAAGAGGAGAAGCGAAGAGGAGAAGCAAAGTATATGCAAGGGTCTAGCCCTGGAGTCCTGGGCGTTGCCGCCAATCTCGTCTAAAAATGAGATGTAAAAGGATAATAAAAGTATAAAGGGGGTAAGAGTCCGCCAGTGTTCGCCCAGAAATGCAAATGTACCCGTCCGAAGACCCAGCCGTGATGGGGGGATGTAAGAAGGAAAAACAGAAAACAGACCGAAGCTGTGTGACCGACCTTGCGGATCGTGCTGATGATGTAAGGCAAAGCAAGAACAAAAACAAAAACAAAACAAAAACCAAAAAAATGCAGGGGATATAAAGAAACCAAAAAGAAAATCAAAATCGCTCGCCCGCTGTGAAATTGAAAGTCAAATGTTCCCAGAGTCGATGTGCCAAGGTCCGTGCCGATATGCTGAACGCCGATATGCCAAGTGTATGCCGAAAATCGAAACCGAAGATACCAAAAAGTGCCGTGTATGTTGTAGTTTGCGAGGGGGTGGAATCCCGCTGCAGCGGTGCGCTGCACTGTTGATGCGTTCTTTTTGATGCCAGATCGAAAAAGAAGAAACGAAACCCGCATGCTGGTGCGTGCCGTGTAGTGTAGTGTATGCGCCGTCGAGGCCCACGTCTTGTTGCAAAGGCCGTCCCTGGAACAACCAGAAATAAGATCGAACAAAGACACGGGAATGTCTTTGTCGATGCTTTTGCTTGAGGAGACCGAAAGGAAAGGAAAGAACACGCAGCGCCGACGATTTCGTGGCGTCGCCTAGCGGTATGCAGACGAAAACGCAGGCGGCGCAGAGGTCGTCGTGGGCGCCGCGGTCGTGACAGTCGGGAGTCCGACGGGATTTGTGGTTGCTCCAGTGACAGCCGCTGGTTGTCAGATTGCCGCATACTCGTGGTACCGGTCCCAGCCAAAGTTGTTGAAGCCAGCGCTGATGCCGCACGGGGGCGCAAAGGTGCTGGGAAAGGGCAGCTGGGGCAGCTGGGGCAGCTGGGGAAGCTGGGGCAGCTGGGGAAACTGGGGCAGCTGAGGAAGCTGGGGGATCGGTGCGGCAATAAGAGGCGACGTGCCGTAGTACAGGGCCGTCGTATACGGCTCGGTGTACGCCAGGGGCGGCGAGGGCGAGAGCGACTGGTGCATCTGCTGCATCTGCTGCATTTCAAATTGCTGCTGTTGCTGCTGCTCTTGTTGCTGCTGCTGAAGCTGGTGCTGCTGGTGCATGGCGACGCCCATATCGGTCAAGCCGCCCATATCGGTCATGCCGCCCATGCCCATGCTGCCCATGCTGGCCCACAGACCCTGGCTTTGCTCAATGGTCGTGACGGGGATGCTGGGACTGGACGGCAAGACGTTCCACGGCTCGACCGACGCGGGCATGGTTGTGGCCAGCGCGGGCATGGTTGTGGCCAGGGCGGCCGTGCTGGCGGCAATGGCAACGGCATAGCTCGGCTGTGCCCAGATGCTGCTCGGGTTGGTGCTGGCATTGCTGGGCAGCAGCGGCGGTTGGCGGAACACGTCGACCTTGGGTGGGGGCGGCACGAGCGCCTTGAACATGGCCTCGATGTTGTTCTTGACCTCCTCGCTCTTGCCGCACAGCAGCTCGCCGGCGCCGTCCTCTTCGAGGCCCTCGAGGGCAATGACGGGCGTGCGGTACACGTACTTGTTGACGGCCTGGACAAAGTCGTCGTGCAGCTTCTTGAGCTGCTGCTCCTTCTCGGTCCAGTCGTACGTGTTGGCCTTGGCGTCGACGCAGTGGATGTCCTTGTGGTACTCGATGAGCGTCTTGATGGTGTCGGGCGTGAGCTTGTAGGCGACCTCGTTGCGCAGGACCATGTCGACGTGCACAATGTAGGCCTCGAGGGTGATGAGCTGGTAGTTGGAGATGGCCTCGACGAGCGGGTTCGGGTCTTGGCGCAGCTGTGATGCGGGCGCCTTGGTCACCATCCACGAGGCAAGCGTCCAGATGGCGTTCTTGTGCGAAAGGGTCTCGGTCAGGCAGCGCTGGTGCTGGGCCACGCTGTTGAGCGGGCGCTTGACACGGTTGATGCGCTTGAGCGTCTGCGTCAGCCACGGCTCGACCTTGGAGCCGAGCACGACGTTGACCGACGACGCGCGCGGCGCAAAAGCGGCGGCAGACGCGGGCAGCAATTGCGGCGGCATGCTGGCAATGTGAATGTGAATTGAAAGGCGGCGGCGGGGGTTGGACGTGGTCGGTGAATTGGCAATCGAGTGGCTCTGGAAACAATGACCTGCAGGGGTTAGTGAGCGATGGTGACGGTGAAGTGAAGCGAAACGTCGGGGACCATAAACAAAGGATGTTGATATATCAAAAGAAGGAAACGGGAAGAAAAAAGAAGCAGTCGGGCGGTTCTCAGTGCGAAAAGGGGCGCGGGTAAAGGGTTGATATGTGATTCTAGTGTAGTGAGTCGGAAAGAAGAGACTAAGACGACGCCGCGACTGGTGAAGAAAGAAAGGGAGGGGGTTGAAGGTAAGAGACGAGAATCCCGTGAAGAGAGGAAGAGAAGGAGGGTGAGAAGCATCGCAGGGGAGCGGGGGAGAGATATACGAAAATGGGAATCGGCCACTAAACAAATATATTTACATAAAAACTAAACACAGGGCCAAAATCCAGAATGCAACCCACACTTGCGCACACTTGCGCACTTACAAGCCGCCCAGAAGGGAAGGAAGCATCGCTGCATAGCGAGAGACATCCGGTCGAGAGCGACACACAGAAACAGGCCGTGTGGGCCTGGGGCGAAGTCGAGGGGGGTGCCGCTAGTGGGGACGGCGCAGGAGGTTGGACGTTGGCGGGAGGGACGACCGAGGGGTGTGCATCGCGACTGCAGGGCAGAGCCACCGGGGCTGCCGCCAGTGGCCAAAATTGTATCTTGTTCCTTTTAGCGATATATTTATTTTGATATATGTTCGTGGCCATAGGAGGAGCGACAATGGGCGGTTTGCGGGCGGTAGACTCCAGGCAGCACAATACCAAAGGCTCGCGTTGGTTGACACGGTTTACATTAGTTTCTCTGGCCCGTCAATGGTGCGTCGGGCGGTTGCGGTTGGCACATATAAATGTACTTGCGTTTCGGCTTCCAACTATTATACTCCGTACACGTCGAGTCGGTCGAATATTGTTGACCGCTTGTGCAGTCACGGGAATGGCAGTGGGAGTCGCTGTCCCCACAAGAAACATATCCGCAGGCGTCAGTCGCTGTTTCTTGATCCGTGCGGCATGGATGATCGACTCACGATACGGTCACCAGGTCGTTCTTTCTTTTCCAGCCGTGGCGGAAAGAACAACCGCCAGCGCAACAACGCAATGACGCCATCGGCGACGCGCAGTTGCACACAATCAATAGCGCTCGTGGCAACTTGTCCTGCGACGACTTATTTTTAGAGTTTGAACGGGAAAAGGACTGGCCATGGTGCACAAGGTCGCCATCAGCTCGTGACTTGCAGGCACTGTGAACGTAGCAAACGAGCACGTGAAGCTCGGGGCAGTGCCACTAGGCAAGGCCGGCCGTCGCACAAAATCTGTTCTCCGCGCGGCCTAGAGATTTTTTAAATATATATTTACAGAGCATATCTGCAAAATCGCATCCACGATGTTGCAGACCGCCGGTACAGGTCATGCGGCCTCTCGTGTCGACAAGGCAGACCGGAGCGGGCTGGAGAGAAAAAGAAATCGAAAAACAAAGTGGAAAGGAAAAGTGGAGTACACCGCTTTTACAGCGGGCTGTCTGCCCTGCCACGCTCAGTGTCCCTGTAAAAATGTTTCCACACTAACACCCAACACTACCCAAACAGGAAAGAAGCTGGCAACCTGTATGCAGAGTCCAGCAGCTCTAGTGCGGCAGTGCACGCAGCCTGCATTCGTGGCGGATCTCTGGGTTTCGCCGTCGGTATTGACCGTTCCTGCACCAGATGCATGCAGAGCTCCGTCCCAGAGGCTGTACCGAACACGAGTCTTAAACCCAATCTAGAGCAACGTCTCAAACCCAATCTAGAGCAACGACGCAGTGCCGGCGAGGTCACAAAAGTCTGAATTGGTAGCCAGCAATCGTTAAATCCGGACGAGCGGTGTGAATAAAAAGATAGTCCTGGTTAATCCTAGAGGTGTAATTCATGCTCAGAATAATGTCGGGAATACAAGAAATAGCACCACCCTGAACACAACCACACCAACTTGTGCATCATCGGCATAAGATGAGCAAAACAGCCCCTGGGTTTGTGTTTGGGTAACCGCCGACCAGGAGATTCCCCTTTAAGGAGTTACCCCGTGTTCGAGATGAGTTCTTGTGCTTGTGTCTCGTCGCAATGGTATACTTGAACATTAGGCCACGGGCTGTCTTATTCGTCCATGGGAAACGGAAAAGCAGGGTCACTCGAATCGAAGATATGATCCTTGTTTTTGTGCGGATTTATTTTCCGCGCGACGCACAGGCCACCTGCGTGAGCCCGTTAATGCACTACCGGGTTTGAATTTACAAATAAATATATAAATAAATGTACTCCGTAGTTGGAGCTGATGTGAAATCACTTGGTCATCAAGCACACAATTTTCAAGCAGGCTCATCCTCCGATGGACGCAAGCACGAAAAATTGGCTTGAATCATTAGATTTATGCATATACGAAGAGCTCGTGCATGCCTTCACGGCTGGCGGTCGTTCATTTACGACAACTGACGAGCAAATCAACACGCTCAGAGCACGGCTATGTGCCAGCATGCAAAACTGTGGTATGACTCTAAATATATATTTACATGCAGACTGAATCTCATCACCAAAAGAATCCATGACAAGCCGAATTGGTCTGGTCAGACGTTCAGTCACACGGTCGACAGCCCATGCGGCCTGTCACAGTGGTAAAAAAAGAAAACACTAAACGCGCGAGCTATGCACCGGAAGGCATGCCGAAGCTGCAATGAAACGTAGACCGGGGATGCTAGCCCGATGTATCTCGATGCCAAAGTCCGTGGTGTAGAATAAAAAAGACCATGCGTGCTGGGACCGCGCGCCATAGTCGACAGAAGACCGCCCGGATGCTTTTCACGCTCCCCGGAACGTACTGAGCTCGCAAAAAAAGGAAAGCCAAGGATCCTGACGGCCTGCCGTGATCCGCTGCTCGCAGGGGTGATTGCTGCACGGGCAGCAAGTCGATTTACGCGCGCGAGACGCATCCCAACGGCTGACGCCTTGGAGGATGCAAGCCGTGGTACCATATGTGCAGAATCTTGCATGGACGCTTGTAGGGCTACATTTGAGTTGACGCCCTGGTCGTCCACAAGATCTTTATACATTCACGGACATTGTGGTCCTCGTGACCTGCGTCTTCAAGACGTGAGTCTGCACTGAAGCTTGCAAAGTTCTCAGCAAAGCCTAGGTCGCACTGTACGAAAAGGACCAAGCGGGAAACTCGGCGCTTCGTTTCCAGGACGTGCGATACGAGCATGCCGTTACCTTCGGACCAGGACGGTCTAGAACATGCACCTTGAAGGCCACCGCGAGCCTTCCTGTCCTCTGTTATATTTAGACCCATCGTCTTATGGCGCTGGGACCAAGGCACTAAAACGTCTGTGAATCCGACCTTTGCCCGAGCTACCACTTGAAACAAGCCATAAGCGCGCTCGTCGGACATCTTTTCCACCATTCGAGTTGCAGCGCTACTGCAGTAGTGCGAATATTTTTTCATTATTTTCACAGTTGTACTTCTACATGCAATGCTGCACATGCAGGGCCAGTTCTGTGCAGCGCCGGAGCCAGAGAGCCGAAGCCGGACTGCACGTGTATTCATTTCCTCACGCATGAAGCCAAGAGACGAGCATGCAGCAGCATTTTGTTTACACCACTCACGAGAAGCTTGACGCGGCATCGATAAGCAAAGCTCCATCAAGGAACGAGCCAGCCACGGAGTGAGAGATATTGATGGAGGGTAGGATTGGAAGAGGGGATGGCTAGATCGGCAGTACATAGTAGCTTTGTTAGCCCGATCAATATTCCAAGAAACAGTACATTGACTCCGTACGGAGTAAGTACGTGTTGCAGAAAACTGTATGCGCCCAGGATGAGGGGCTGGCATTCGACGACAATGTGCTGCGTCGAACCAGTACAAAGATGGATATGCTGGTGTTGCACTAGCAAGAACATCATAATCAAACAGTGAATCCAGACCGAGATCAAACCTGCAAGGCCTGTCTCGGGGCTGAAGCCTCGGCACGCCACGAACGAGAGAAACAGTCTGGAACGCGCAGGAGACGAAAAAGAAAGTATCCCAGCTCGAAAAGAACGCACGGGCAAGGGGTACTGCAGACGGGAGGGGTGTGGTGCGTGCTCGGAAGACAGGACTAAACGGGCAACAGCCTACGGAGTAGCTCAGGATAACAGGACAGCAACGCCATAAATATTTTGTAATGTAAATAAAAGTATAAATATACGAATCAGACCAGGCCAGACGAGAGGACGAGAGGAGGCGAGTGTCTGACGCTCAGGAACGTGCCCGTGCCGTGTAACACATTGGTTTGTGCATAATATTCAACAGGCACTTGATGCTTCTCTCGACCAAAGATTGCCAGTGTTGGATCCAGAGGCTGGTCCATTGAAGAGTTTTCATCGAGTCTTTCCGTGAAGACGACACGCAGCGACAAGAGCATGCCGAGCCGGCTGGCCAGCACGAGAAGCAAGAGGTCGACAATGTGATTTCGAGCGAAATCTGCCCGCAAAGTAAAGAATTTAAAGATGAGCAGCGGCCAATGACGTGCCGTATCGGCCCTTGTCGTCAACGACCCCTGTCTTATAGACCCACCCACGGCAGCACAAAACGGCTTCTGGCACTGTGGTTGGCTGAATCGGTGTGGCGGCCAGCCAATGGCAGCTGCGAGGCTCGGGTGGATGGCGGGCGGGGCTAGCTAGCTTACGCCAGAGAAAAGCGGGCCGCGACTTACACCGGGGCCACTTGCATTGTCTTTCATCATAAATCTATATTTATTCAAATAATTTACGACCAGAAAAGGAACGGCCCAAGTCTCTGGCAGGTACTCAGACGCCCTGGCGAATGTTAAAAGTACTTTAAATACCTGGCAGGCTCATCGTCGGTTAGACGTTTGGCCTAGACTATTGTCTTGGTAGCGCTTGACATCAATAGAAATATATCTAGACATGCCTCGATCTGCAAGAGACAAAGAACAATACTCTACGACAAACACAGGATAGGGTGTCTCACTTTTTAACGGGTGAAATGTAATTATATTTCCAGGTTGATAGCCGGTTCGTAAACATGAATAAATATATATGCTCAGGCCACTCGAGGTTGATCTGTGCATGACAGACGAGCATGAAGACGAGCATGAAGGATTTGCTGTGGGTTGTCTACTCCGTATCGTGACTCACTCGTGCAAAGTCAGCCATTCAACGACTGTAGATGCGTATGTATCATGTGAGCATCGTAAATATAAATTTTTGCATGCGAGCCCATCGGGCCGCGTCGACCAATCGGCCAACGGCCAGAAACGAGCCGCGCTGTGCGGAGAAAAGCAGGAGAAAACAGAAGAGAGAAACCGCTGAACCAAGAGACCAAGAACGGGGCAGCTTTCTGACAGTTCGGGTGTCTCCTAGCTGCCGTTTGCCAGTCGCGGCAGCGATAGCGCCCGCGCCCGTCTTTGCTCCGTCGGCCGCTCTCGTCCTGTCGTCGCGTATTTGTGCCTCGACACGTCTAGATTTGCCCCATATGGACCGAGTGTCCAGCAAGCATATCCCGTCTTGCTTCGCACGACGGCCCCGGGGGGTGTCTGCAACCGAGCTGTCGGCAAGAGCAGCTTGAGTTTGTAAATATAGCAGTCGCGAAAAAAAACCAGGCGGGAAATAACAGACCGAGCCAGCCAATCGAGGAGGCAATCCAGGTTCTCGACCGTGCTGGCCCAAACAGGGACCCCCTCGCTCTCTGGTGTCTGACGCTTCGAGAAGCTGCAGGCCGTGCCGTGCGTCCGATTTGGGTAACCATCGACAGCTCGTTGCAAGCTGTGTCTTACTCCGTATAGAGAACCAGTTGATTTATTGTCACGCAGTCATCTCCGAGAGAACCGATGCACGTTCTTATTTGTTCCTTGCCTGTTCTGGAATGGCATGTGCCTAGATGTGCGCCGAGCTGTCGAATTGCGAAATGAGCTCGATCAGGGTCGCGCCGAGCGTGACGCCGAGGGTGTGCGATCAATGCGATACAGTAAATACTAAATAGTGTAAATGTTTTACGCGTCAAGCTCTACGACGCGTCTTGGAGGGCACAACCTAGCAGCAGCCATTCAAGTCGTCGGAGCACGGTCGAGCTGGCCACAATGCCATTGATACCATTGTGCGACCTCAGTTTTTAGTTTTCTATTTTTCTGTTTTCTGTTTTCTATTTTCTTTTTTTTGTTTTCCTTTTTAGTTGTCTCTGGTTATCTTTTATCTTTTCTTTTTTATTATCTTTTATTATTTTTATTATTATTATTTTTCTTCTTTTTTTATTCTCCTTTTTTATCTTCTCTTCTTTTCTCTTCTTTTTCTCATTTCTTTTTACTGGCACGTACAGTCTGCCGACCTGTGCGACCCTGTTAAAGATTATTGGCCAGGCGCGCACAGCAGCCATAGCACAGAGACCTTTGGATGGCAGGTGGTGCATCGGACGGCCTGCGCTAGACGAAACTGGTTTCCAGCAACCTCCTGCATTGTGCCGAAACAGCTGGACGCGCCGTCGGTGCAGCTGTCTGCCAGTCGCTTCGTCGCCATGGCCGGCCGTGAAAGAGGAATAGGGGACGAGGCAGTGCACGCAATGCAACTTTCGTCTTTCCGTCATTCGTGTCTTTCGTGTCTTTCGTGTCTTTCGTGTCTTTCGTGTCTTTCGTGTCCTTGCAGCACTGCTCTCCCCAGCTGCTGCGCATCGTGATATACCGACACCCTGGCCGCGCATCGCTTGGTCGTGTCTCGCCGCCGCGGCTCGTGTTCCTCCCAAATGCACAAACAATGTAATTGTCGACAAAAAATCTGCCTTTGCGCTGCAGCGCCACTGCACAGGCAGCTGCTTGCATGGAATAATGAGCATGATCTGGTTGCCTCTTTGGGCGACAGGTGTGCTGTCTTTCAGGCTGTGCCGTGCTGTCGTGCTGTCGTCATAGGGCTTGCGGCGCTGCAACTAGCCGCATTGACCCTGTCACGTTTTGCAGTTCTATTTTCGGCTTTTCAGCGCATTGCAGGCTTGCCACCACCGGCAGCGGCCGAGGGACAGGGATCTGCAAACGTCGAGTTGGCTATCGCGATTCGAGCCCAAGTCAACGTTGCCGCCTTGCGGCTTGACGACTTGACGACTTGACGACTTGACGACTCGTCATCAAGCCAGGCAGCAGAATAAAGAGACGGCACGAAAACAGTGCATGATTTGCAGGAGAGTGCAAAATTCTCCGGCGACCCCGGCTGACGCAGGCCGTTTCTGCGGCCGTCCGGCCTCTGGCTGCATCGTGACCACTACTCCGTACCTGGCAATCAACATGCAAACCTATACTGCCCGTCTTACATACATAGCTGGCTAGCAGACATGCAGTGAGAACTTTCCACGGCTGAACGGGTGAGACGGGTGATGCAGTCAGCATCAGATGCATGGCAGACGCATTCGACGTCAGCTTGTACAATAGGCGAGAGCCTCACGCTGAGCTCGGTGTTGCTTTGCTGCTATCTGTGGCTTCTATTACCATTTATACGTCCATAACAGGACGGTCTATGATGGAATTTTAGGGAGACCTTTCATTCCACAGAAAGAAACTTGAATGGCCCAAAGTAGAGTCTCACCATGGTATTCGGCTGGCAGGTCATCGAACCCGACTACATCAGACTCGCTCGTGATGCCTCCGCACAACGACGCCAACAATCCATGGAGCACCACCAAGCTGGCCAAGTTGTAGTTCCGTCGCCACCGACGCCATCGACCCGTGGTCATGACTTGCAACACTTTCCTTTTATAGCACTGGGCCATAAGACGTACCACGAGCCGAGGCTGCGGGTATCAAACGACATCACGGGACGAGGTGTGCATTTATCCACAGACAACGGAATAACGAGCTGCCATGTTATTCATACTTCCGATACTTGTTAGGCCCGTGGCACAGGTGGTCCAGCACCCTATCATCCACGATGTTCCATGAGGTGGCAACATCCACCACGATATTTCTGCGGTACGGAGTACGTCTTAGTCACGTCCATGGGATTGGCAAAGTGTGCCCACTACGTATGCACAGTCCAGGGGCTAGTCATGACGAGACGTTGACTGGCCGAGCAGAGCATTGCCGTGCATGGACGGCGATGTCAGGCGTAGGCACAAGACGCCTCACAAGCCCACAACGGTTGGACAAGAGGCACGTTTGGCGCCTACCAGGAGCAGGCCTGCAGTAGCTCAAACAGACCAGAGACCGAGGGCAGCCAACGCGATACGACGCAGCTGCATGAGAGGACACTGGTCACGAGAGCAAGGGCCACGGGAGACGACGGGAGACGACGGGAGACGAGCGGCCGGTCGTCGTTTCGTTTTCGACGGTGCGTATATCCTTGACGGGTCGTGATAGAGACTGCACTGTTCTCGGGCCGGCCTTGCCCGATGATCCTGATCAAGGCTTGTGACGACGCCCGCGCCGTGCAGGGCGTTTTGAACTGCCGCGCAGCCTGCCTGGACGGCTTCTCGCAGAGGCATGCATAGTTGCTGCACATGCACGGTTCAGCGCATCTGGCAAGGCTTGTCGGGCTCGCCTTGAGGCGCACAAATCTGCCTGCAGACTGCTCCCTGGGTTCGCCTCTCGGGCTCGCCTCTGCGGCCAGACGCTGGCCTGCATGTACAGCGCATGCATAGT
This sequence comes from Ophiostoma populinum, assembly GCA_029298855.1. Taxonomy (NCBI): domain Eukaryota; kingdom Fungi; phylum Ascomycota; class Sordariomycetes; order Ophiostomatales; family Ophiostomataceae; genus Ophiostoma; species Ophiostoma populinum. The sequence continues at coordinate 1,022,926 of JANSLU010000016.1, read as the reverse complement.
TTAAATTATTATTTAGTTAAATTATTACCGGGGCTGTTCCTGAGCAAAACGAGAAAATGGACTAGAGGTAGCGCGTGCAGGAGGATGCATGCGCCAGAATCCATGCTTGGTGCCCGGACATATGCATGCAACTCTAAGGCCTGTTTCCAGTCTGTGCCTGCAGCAGCTTTATGCAGCCGTATGCACCTAGCCTCGTTCTGTGCCGAGACTGCGTTGTCTTGCGGTGGGCCCACTTGCGTGCATTGGGCCAGGGCGCCTTTGCATCGCCACAATCCAGATTCAGACCGTTTCTGTGCAATTCTTTGTCATCCATCAAGCATGGATTTCATGACGTTCTTAGGTGCTACTCTATGGGTGGTTGAGTCACCATGAAACGAGGAGTAAACAAACTTTGACAGAAAGTCATTCGTATTTGACTTGCAACATTCAAGTACAAACGCTAGTGGACAACTGATTGTAGTAGACGCACTATTCAGTCTTTATGGTATCTCAAGTCGTTCATCGCCGGGCATTACAGGTCCAGGACTTGAAGCAGCCGCATAGATCACGGTCAGTTGGGTTTGCTCAGTTGTCACGTCAGCTTGATGCTAGCTGACGATACTCTACTGATGATTCCAATTGTTGACTGCTTAGGGGAGAGGCTTTTCCTCCTTTAGCTATGCGTTATGTCGCTAGAGTGCTCGGACTTTCGTTTCAGCCGTCTGATGGCGACCTGGGGCATCGTCGGTTAAGCGACTACATACTGGCCTCAAGTTGCGACATCTGGTTGTTGACAACGCGAGGGCTCAATCGTCGTTGGCGCGGGCAAAGAGCCGAGGCCACATGCCCACCAGGCATCGGCCGTGTAGGTACAACGACAGAACCGCGAGCTCGTCTGAGTGATCGCGTCTCTTTGGGTCGCGTTGGCATGTGTCAATATGTTTTATGCCTCTCTGGATGTGACATTTGTCAATATCACGGCCTGCTTCCGTGAATGGGATGGTATGTAAGTCGACAGACTCTGCTCAACTGTTCGCCGAGTTACAACGTCATAACGTGCCGGGTTACGCGATACGAGCTTTAAAAGCTCCTCTTTCTCAGTGTCGTCGGCAGTGTCTAAAGTATAGAATTTCGACAGATGGAACCGACAGATAGAACCGACAGCCTGCCGTCGTTGACAGTGTCTTTTTTCAGCTCCGTGGAGGATTCCAAAGCCAAAGCAAATCCTCTTCCAACTCTGCGCCTACTTCTCGCAGAATTCCGAGGCCATTGATGAAGGCGATAAGTACGCCCGCAGTCAATCGCGGTGTTTACAGTTTTCGGGTTGTATTAGACCCCAAACGACTGGACACGCCAATGACCTGAAAGTCGGTGAGAAGCGGTAGAATTCCGGCAAACCGTGTCACCATGAGCCAGAAAGACTGCAGCCGGCGTGCAGCAAAAGGTCGCCGACCAGCTGTGTCGACACGAAAAACATCCGAGATTCTGCCATTCGCTGTCGATTCCGAGCGACACGAGCCATCGGGACGCCCGCCCGTCGGTCGTTTTGTTGCCGTCAATGCAGAGCAAATTGTTGCCGTCAATGCAGAGCAAATTGCGTATGCTCGCGGTTCGCGTAATTCATCTCGCTCATCGTTTACGGCTCCGTTTGGGCTGGAGAGAAGAGAGTCACGTGCCGCTCTTGGCCCGATTTTGGCCAATGGCAGGTCCCAAAACAGTTCTGATGTGGAGCACCCCCCTGTAACGCCGACGTCAGAGCTAGGCTGCAGCATCTGTACTTGTAGGGAAGGAGCTAACAGCTTCGGCGGCTACGATAGGCTCGCGAGCTCCTTTTGTTTTGAAACGACGGCCCCTTTCGACACGGCCGCACTTGCAGTATACGGTCAGGGGCAACGACCAGACTGGCTTCTTGTGACTCGTCTCTGTGACTTTGGGCTTGCCACGATCGCCATCCGTCTTCGACCACCGCCAACCGCCCAAGCACGATCCACTGCGCAGTGCGGCACCCGATTGCGACAGCACGAGAGCATCCGATTGACAGGCCGCGCTACACGAGATACGCGTCACACGGCGACTCGGGACACGGGACACAAAACCATCCTTTGCTACCAAGCACGACCCGAGACAATGGCGGACCAAGGCACGCCTGCGCCAAAGCCGCTGACGGTGCAGACGGGTCCGGCGGCCGGGGCCGGCGGCGGCGGTCTCGCATCACCCGGCGTCCCGCCCTCGGCGTCCACGCCAGTTGCCCCCTCCTTCCCACCCCCGTCTACGTCTACAGGTCCCTCCCCACCCTCATCGGCACCGCGGTCGTCGATTGCCGTTGGCCTGCACGAGGCGGCGCTCGACTCGCCGTCGTTCCGTGCGAGCGCGCACCTGTTTGGCGAGCAGGTTGAGAGCCTGGAACGGTGGCTGGACAGCTATGCCAAGAGCACGAGCAAGCTGGTGCACGACTTTGCGGACCTGGAGGAGACGATCAACAGCTACCTGACCAAGATTGTGCCGCCGCCGGGCGCGGCGGACGGGCTGATTGACGCGGACCATACGCTGGTGGCGCTGAAGCGCGTGAGCGACGGGACGCGCGAGTGGTGGACGCACATTACACAGGCGCTGCGGCGCGTCGACGCGATCAACGCGGACCCGGTCCGGGCCTTTCTCGCCAACGACATCCGGACGTTCAAGGAGACGCGTCGCACGCTGGAGCAGGCCCAGAAGACGTACGACTCGACGCTGGCGCGGTACGTGTCGCAGTCCAAGACGAAGGAGCCGTCGTCGCTGCGCGAGGACGCCTTTAGCGTGTACGAGACGCGCCGGGCGTACCTCAAGGCGTCCATGGACTTTTGCCAGCTGGCGCCGCAGCTGCGGACGAACCTGGACAAGCTGCTGACGCGCACGGCGGCCGACTTTTGGCGCGACATGAAGCGCACGCGCGAGACGGCCGCCGGGTCGGTCAAGTGGGGCGACGAGATGGACCGCGTGCGTGGCTGGTCCAAGGACCTGGAGCTGTCCGAGGGCGCGCTGCGCCGCGAGCTGCAGCTGGCGCGCCGCACGATTGGCGAGTCGACGCTGGCGGCCATTAAGCCGTCGCGCGAGCTCGACGACTACAGCGCGTCGACGGTGCCGTACCTGGGCTCGCGCGGCCCGTCGGCCAATGCGATCCGCCCGAGCGGCAGTGGCGGTGCCAGCGACGGCGCCGTCATCTCCGAGAAGCAGGGCTGGCTCTTTCTGCGCACCTCGACGGGCAAGCCGGCGCGCGTCAACTGGGTGCACCGCTGGTTCTACTGCCGCGACGGCATCTTTGGCTACCTGATGCAGGGCCCACAGGGCGTGCTGCAGGGCGACGACATTGGCGTGCTTCTGTGCAGCGCGAAGCCGGCCGTACAGGAGGAGCGCCGCTTCTGTTTCGAGGTCAAGACCAAGAGCCAGACGCTCACGCTGCAGGCCGAGACGCAGGGGCAGCTGACCGAGTGGCTCGAGGTGTTTGAGGTCGCCAAGCGCAAGGCATTTGAGGCGAGCATGGGCCGCGACAACGCCGTCGACCCCGCCTTTTCCATTACCGCGCCCAGCGTGCCCGACTTTTCCGTGCGCTCGCTCGACGCCGCCTCGCTCGGCACCGTCGACGAGGGCGCCGTGGCCGCCCCGGTGCCCCTCGCTCACGCCCACACCCACGCCCACACGCACGCACCACTCACCACGACCAGCACGCTTCCGGTGCCCGGCAGCGGCCCCGGCCCGGACACCGGCCTAATGACACGCAGCAGCATCGACGTCGGTCCGGCCGGGCCGCCGCGTCGCTCGATTACGACGCTCGGCCAGGAGCTGCGCCGCGAGGAGGGCGAGAGCCGTGGCGAGCACGCGTCGCGCCTGATTCAGCGCCTCGACCTGCACCGCAAGGCCACGACGGGCAGCGCGATGGGCAGTGCGACGGGCCACGATCCGTTTGGCGCCGTGTCGGCCGGCGGGTCGGCGGCGAGCAGCCCGGTGGCGGGCCCGGGCGGCATTGCAGGCATGATGGCGTCCACGCACGGTGCGCTGCCGGGCATGGCCGGTGGCTCGACGTCGGGCACCCAGCGGCCACACCTGCCGACACTGGCCCTCGGCGACCCGCGCCGGGGCTCGCTGGCGCCAACGACGTTTGCCAAGGCGCCGGTCCTGACATTTTTGAGCCGCGTGGCCGTGCACGTGAGCAGCGAGCGCATCCTGTGCCGGCCCGGGAGCTCGATTCTGCCGGCCGGCATCCAGGCCAACTACTGGGGCACGCAGCAATGGGGCACGGGCTTTGTGTCGCGCGGCGCCAGTTTCAACAGCCCCGAGCTGCGGGCGTATGAGAATACGGGCAGCCTCGGTAGTGGTGGTGTTTCGCCGGGCCCGGGTACGCCGGGCCCGGGTACGCCGAGCTCGGGCACGCCGAGCTCGGGCACGCCCGGGGGCCACCGCAAGACGCTGAGCGTGGACGCGGCCAAGGCGATGAACGCAGAGGCGGGCGACCGCGCGCACCCCGAAGTCTTTCCACCACACTACCCGGCAGAACTGCGGCTGCAGCACGCACAGTTCCGGCTTCTGTTCCCGGCGGTGCCGCTGGAAGAAAAACTGGTGCTCGTGTTCAACGCGGCGTGGACGAGCGCGGCCGAGTCGGGCGAGGCCAACGACGGCCTTGTCGGCAGCGGGCGCGTGTACGTGACACCCGACAACATGTACTTTTACAGCCAGACAATGGGCCTGGTGGTGGCGTACGCCATCAACCTGGACCTGATTACCGAGGTGACGGCGGCGCCCGGCAAGGACTGCGACTACACCTTCCTGCACCTGAGCGACGACGCCAACGAGACGGGCTTTACGCGCATCACGATCAAGACGTTTACCGAGGACATGTACATTCTGCAGGCGCGCCTCAACCTGTTGATTGACGACTTGCAGGCGGCCGAGCCGATGGGCGTGCCCGAGATTCTGGTGGCGCTGCAGAACATGGTGGCCGACGACGGCGACTATGGCGCGAGTCCGAGCGTCGGCAGTCCCCCAGTGTTGGGGCCCGGGTCGGGTCGACTGCCACCGACACAGCGCCCGCTGAACCCGCGGTACCGCGGACTGTATCAGACGGAGCAGACAGAAGGGACGGACCAGGCGACCGGACGTCGCGTGACGAGCCAGGGCAGCCGGGGCAGCGGCGTGCGGCCGTTCCCGGCGTTCCAGAACAAGCTGACGCTGCCGTCGCACCCGGTCGTGTACGAGCCGAGCGACATGCAGAAAAAGGTGGCGGAGCGGCACTTTGAGATTAGCGCCAAGGCGTGCTTCCACGTCCTCTTTGGCGACAAATCCTTCATCTTTGCCAAGCTGTACTTTGACCGGCAGGCAGTCGACATTGAGCAGGGCCCGTGGGTGCTGGCGGACCACGGGACGATGCGGCGGCAGTTTTCGTTTGTGGCGGAGACGGCGGACCTGCTGGGCCGCAAGAAGCTGGAGACGGTCGTCGACGAGCAGCGCATCGACCTGTTTAGCGATCACGTGACGTACGAGGTGACGTACACCAAGACGGCGTGGCACCTGCCACATGCGGCAGCCTTCCGACAGGTGACCAAGGTGGTGGTGACGCACATGGCCAAGAGCAAGTGCAAGCTGGCCGTGTTTGTGCGTGTCGACTGGACCAAGGCGCCCGCCTTTTCCGCCTTTTCCCGGAGCATGGTGGACCGCCAGGCGCTCGACGACGCGTCGCGCGAGGCCGAGGAGCTGGCCGAGGTCGCGACGGACGAGGTCCGCAAGCTGGGCGCCCACAGCCGCACCAAGCGCGCCATCCAGGTCTACGGCAACATTGGCGCCCAGACCAAGGCGGTGCTCTTCAGCCCGGCCGAGCACGGCGTGCTCTCGACCAAGCAGCAGATGCGCACACAGCCACGCACGCTCGGCGCCATGCTCTTTGAAGTCCTGCGCAGTTTCATGGAATCGGTCGTGACGAGTCTGGTCATGTGGACGTTTGCAGGCGCGCGCTCGCTGTTCCGTGCCGCCTCGGCCCACCGCGTGCTCCTGCTCGTGCTCGGCCTCAGCGTCGCCACGAACCTGCTCTTCTCGTCGCGCGAGACGTCCGCCTGGTGGGCCGAACGCCACGCCGCGCAGTACATGGGCAAGCTCGGCGTCGGGCCCAACGTCGCCATGAGCCGGAGCCTGTACCTGGCCGACCTCGAGGCCGCCGTGCAGCCGCCCCTGCTGTTCAACGAGACCGCCCCGAGCACGTGCTACGACGCGTACCGCGCCGTCGCCGACGCGACCGACCTCGACGCCGACGCCGACGCCGCCGCCGCGCTGCTGTCGCCCGTCTCGCGAGCCACCGCGCGTCGTGTGCGCCAGTCGCGCCAGCGCCTCGCCGCGTACCGCCACGACCTCGTCGTCGCCATGCGCGTCGTCAACCGCGTCGAGGCCGACATGGTGCACGCCGAGTGGGCCAACTGGCTCGCCGGCGAGACGTGGCGCTGTGCGCAAATGGGCGACCTGCTCGCACGTGGGCAGACGGAGCACCCGGGCGACAGCGAAGACGTCCGCCGTGCACGCATCGAGGTGCTCACGCACTGGCACCGCGACTACTGCGGCAGCTGCCACGCCGACCAGCAGGCCCTCGACCGCGCACGAGCACACGAATCGCTCGTGTAATGAGCGAGATATGATTTGAATGATTTAATTTCCATTTCTTGTGAGACGGATAACTGTGGGGCAGTGCGTGTAAGTCGGAAAGCCAGACTAATATCTTCGAACAGCCAGACTCTAATATCTAATAGAGTCGTCTCGTAAACATCTCAGCTTGCTCATTACCGGACAGATCAGCTTCATCGTACGAGGGCTCGTAGACAGAATGCACGCAGCTGGTCGACAATCGCCATCGTGAGTCAAGCAATACTACCATCACCATCAGTCACCACCGTCAGTCATCACCATCAGTCACCACCATCACCATCAGTCACCACCATCACCATCAGTCACCACCATCACCATCAGTCACCACCATCACCATCAGTCTCCACCATCACCATCAGTCACCACCATCACCATCAGTCACCACCATCACCATCAGTCACCACCATCACCATCAGTCACCACCATCACCATCAGTCACCACCATCACCATCAGTCACCACCATCACCATCAGTCACCACCATCACCATCAGTCACCACCATCACCATCAGTCACCACCATCACCATCAGTCACCACCATCACCATCAGTCACCACCACCATCACCATCAGTCACATCACAAGGTAAGAGTTTTTGAGTTTTTTATTTTATGTGGACAGGCACCTTGGTCAGGGGTCCCTATCCTTTTTTTGGGTTTTCTATTTTATACTTTTTTTGTGATTGCTTTTCAGAACGTCGCCGTGGTCAGGGGCTCGGTTCCTATTATGCTTCTTGCATTCTGCAAGAAGACAGTGGTCTTGAAACGGTCCAAACAAACTGAACAAACTTGCGTGCGGTACAAACAAGAACGATTCCCCTGCAGGCGGGCAGAGGTGGTCAGGCTCTGCCCGCATTTTTTTGGATTTTTTCGTTTTTTCGTTTTTTTTCGGTTTTTCGTTTTTCGTTTTTGTGGTCTGTACGCCCCTGGTCTGTGGTCGTAGGTAGAGAGAGCAACGACTCCTGCACGGAACAATTTGGTGTGCATCCCATCCCCATCGCGCAGCCGCGCCACCGGGTTGGTCAGGTCCGGTCCCGCGGTCCGCGATTGTGATTAAACATTAAGTATTAGTGGGGGCGTCTCCAGTAAAGAGACTTAGAAGAGGGCAAAGGCAGCGACGCCAATGACGAGGCCCAGGACAGAGCCGGCCTTGGCGACAGCAGCGCCCGAGGTGCCGACAGTGACAGGAGGCACGCCGGGGTTGCCGGGGTTGCCGGGGTTGCCGGGGTGGCCGGGGGTGGTGGTGCCGTTGACAGTCGAGGGGACACCAGGGGTGCCGGGGGTGCCGGGGGTGCCGGGCGAGCCGGGGGTGCTGGGCGAGCCAGGGGCACCGGGGGTGGTCGAGTTGCCACCGGGGGCAGCGGGCGTGCCGGGGACAGCGGGCGTGCCGGGGTGGCCCGGGGTGCCAGGAGTGCCGGGAGTTTCGGGAGTGCCGGGGTGGCCCGGGGTGGTCGAGTTGCCGCCGGGGGCAACGGGGACAATGGGCACCGACGGCACGTTGGGCGGGCCGGGGCTGGGCGGCGCGGTGGAGTTGCCGGGGGTGGGCTGGGGCGCCGGGGTGACGGGCACCGTGGTCTTGCACACGCTGGTGGACACCGTGGTGATGGTGTTGGTGGTCGTAATGACAATGGGCGTGCCGCTGACCGTGGTCGTCACGGTCTCGACGGGGCACGTGGTGCCGGTGATGAGCGTGGTCGTCTCAATGACGGTGCTGCCGGGGGCCGTAGTCGTGACGGCGGGGGGCGTCTCCGTCTCCGTCTTGGTCACGGGGACCGTCGTGGTGACGAGCGACGTCACCGGCGTGACGGTGCCCGAGCAGGTCGACCACGTCGTGACCGGCGTGACGCAAGTGGTCCAGCTGCCGTCGTCCGACGGGCTCGGCTCCGGCTCCGGCGCCGGCGTGGGCTCGGGGCCCCAGCCCGTCGACTCGGCGGGCTCGGGGCCCCAGCCGTCGCCCGGCACGGACGGTGCCCAGTCGCGCTTCCAGTTGCCCTCCTTGCGGAAAGCGTTGGACGCAGCGGCCGAGCTGACGAGGAGAGCGGCCGCGGCCGAAGTCTTGGAAACGTGCATGGTGAAGTGGTGGTGAACGAGCGTGCGTTGGCTTGAAAGTGTCGGATGATTAGACGAGAGGGGGAAAGAGAAAGTCGAGAGGCCGCCGGGGGGGGTTGGTTTTTATAGTCGTCTGGGGGTCGGAGGACCGGGCGAGCGACCTCAGTCCTAGAGACTAAATAGCGCACCGTTCTTTCATTTCTGATTTTTCCTTCGTCTGCATTGCCTCTTGGAGCACCGGCGACGATGGCTGGGGCGATCGTCTGATGAAGCGTGCTTCTGTCCAAGACAAAGAGGCGGTGTAAAGTCCGGCACAAACCACACGGAAGGAAGCCCAGCCCAGCCGTGAGACGAAAGGCTGATACTAGTGTTTGCAGAAAGACAGTGAGCTAGGTCAAGCTCAGACGGCTTTGTCTCCTTTGGGCAATAGAGCTCTCCCTGCCAAAGCTGGCCTAGCTTGGAGCTCAAGTCTTCAAAAGTACGTTGAGCAAGCATGGAGCTCAAGTCTTCAAAAGTACGTTGAGCTTAAGCTTGGAGCTAGAGTCCGGACCAATATTACCTGCGCAGTACACCACTTGCTCTATGGAGAGCGGAAGCTCGGTGCGTCTCAGTGCGAGTATTTCCTCGAAAGTTCGACGGGACGTGGGCATGGAAAGTCTTCTGTTTTCTGTTCTGTTTTCTGATTTCTGGTCGAAACAGCCAGAGGCAGTGGCAGCGTGCCAGTGGCAGGCGAGGTCAGTTGACTATGCCAGATTTCGTATAGTAAAGGCGAAATGCGCTGCATATCGAGTCCCGGATGCCTTGATAGGCATATCCAGTACTGCTGCGGCCGTATGTCAAGGCGACACATGGGTCCGACATCTCCGGTATACGCTTTGCAGCCTTTCGCTTCTCGAGAGAAAACTCTGCAGTGACCTCTGTCAATGACATCATGTTTGCCCGGAAAGCCTTGCAACAGGCGATCTTTGTGATGTTGATAGGGCGTTGCCATCCGCCTTTGGGTAAGCAAGAGCGACTAGCGTTGTTTGAAATGGCCAGAAGAATGTAGAGGAGCGAGATGGTGCAGGCCAGCGGGATGGGGCCAGACGGGCATTCAAGGCCACAAGGATGAGCGACATGCCGGCATGAACGCCAGGGTTCCAAAGGTTTTGGTCGGGCAGAAGACGGCCGACGGCGAGCTCAAATTCCAGGGCCAGCGGCCAGCAGTAAATATATCTGAGCTGCGAGTCACCGGCAGGACGTAGAATCATGCCTTGGGGCCGATAAAAGTGTTGGGGGCGCGTCTACCGCAGCCCAAAGAGCGTCCTTTTGCTAGCAAAAGCTAGCAAAAGGTGCTCCCAACAAATTCTGCCGGTCCAAAGGCAATGAAGACGATCCTTGACGGTGACGTCACGTATGTTCGATTAATGCTGCGTGAGAGGATCGTGCTGGCGGTCGGGCAGTCCTACACCCTGTGCAGCGCCAGCGAGGCGATATGCCAGTATGCCCACTAGGTATGGTGCCATCAGGTAGAATAGAAGCAGATTTGCCGTCCACGGTATCCCGTGACATGTCCCGTGATGATGCCAGGCCCCAAGCTGGTCGGCGGTGGCCGGTCGGTGCCGTCCATGGACGCTGTAGCAGTGCCAAGGCCTACTCTGGTGGCCCAACGCCTGCCAGTGGCCGAGACTGCTTTCTTCATTGCCTTTGGTGGTTTCTTGAGCTGTATAATGGTTGGCGACGTATACTGCCGGCGTATGATTGACCCGAACCGTGTTTACGTTCAGCGATGCTGGCGGTACGTCATCGAGTACTCCGTCGCGCGTCTGGTGCTGTGGTCCCGATCGAGTGCTCTTAAGCTGGCGTACTGTAGGGTGCGTCGTTGAGATGCCATCAGATTATTGTCGGGTGTGTCGGGTGTGTCGGGTGTCATGGTGATGGTGACGACGATGGCGACGACGGTAATAGGAATGGGGCAACGATGGCGGCCGTGATGTGACGACGAATGTGATGACGGAGTTTATGGTGGATGTGACGACGGGATGAGACCGGTGAGGAGTTGATCACGATGGAGGTCAACGGCGACAACGTTGACGATGATGCAGAGTCGGTACAAACCTGAAGGCACTGGTCTGAGCATCGGCGAGCAATGGCCGGGTCGAAAGAGACTCGTCAGTATCGATTTGCCGGTCCACCGGTCGGGTGATGGCCGTCGAATCAGCCCAACTGTACGCATCTCACACCAAAGCACGTTGACGTGTGTATTCGCCCCAGTGCAGCCTAAAATGATACAGTTCCGACACCGGCACCGGTATGCGCACTCGCACCTGCCGCGCCCTTCAGCTCGCGGTTCTCCGCTTCCAGCGCCTTGACTCTTTCCTGCAGCCCCGCGATGGCGTCGGTCGCTCTTTCCAGGTCGCGCCGAGTCTCGTCGTCTACGGGAAGCACGTCCCCAGCACCTGCCGTGCCTGCCGTGCCTGCCGTGCCTGCCGCGCCTGCCTCTTTGACGCGTCCCCCTTTGACGCGTCCCCCTTCTGCCTCTTTAACGCGTCGCCCCTTTTCGGCCGCCACACAAACGTCGACCAGCGAGACCTCGGCGGCGGTCAAGCGACGATCGGCCAGGCCCGCGTCGGCGCCGGCGGCATCCGACACGCCCATGTCTCTTAGGCGCGCCTCTTCGCGGTCCAGGTCCTGCTGCCAGCGGCGGCGCTTCTGTTCGAGCTTCTCGCCGTACCGCTTGAGCTCCTTGTCGAGCTGTGCCTCGCGCTTGGCGACCGTCTTGTTGTGTTTGTCGAGCTGCTTCCGGGCATTCTTGCTGAGCGTCGACGCCGACGCCGACGCCGACGACGCGTTGGACGCACGCGAGCGGATCGACGCGGCACCGTCGGTGGTGGTGGCGGCTACCGCGCGGGCATTGGATCCCGAGCCCGAGCCCGAGCCCGAGCCCGAGCCCGAGCCTGAGCCGCCCGAGCCCGAGCCGGAACGCCGGTGAAAGATGGTCGCCATGGCCATGGCCGGGCGGCGCGATGGCGGGTTGGTCGGCGATTCGGCCGTGCCTGGCCGGCTTACACAGTTTGCTTCGACACGTCCGGCATCGTCGACGTCGCTGTACGACTCGCCGCTCGTGTCCGTCTCGGAAACAAGGCTTGCGCGACGCTCTTTGACTGCCTCGCGCGTGCTGCCGCGTGTGCTGCCGGCCGTCGAGCAGAGCGTGCACTCGCGCGTCAGTGCATTCTCGTCGGCCGGGTCGCCAGCCACGGTATGGCCACACTGGGCCGAGCACACGACCTGGACACCGCCCTCGAGCGGTGCCTGCAGCTTCGACACGACTGCCGTCCCAGCGCCGCCGAGCGCCCCCCCAAACGCACCCGACAACAGATCAAACAGCCGTGCCGACGACGCCGCACCGCCACGCCCTCCTCGCATGCTCGTGTCCAAGTCCGGCGCAGCGTGCTCTTCGTTGTGGATGACGGCCGGCATGCCGCCCAGCGACGTCGCCGTGTCGTGCAGACGCTTGTCGGCGTCGTTGACTTCGGCGTCGATGGTCTTGGCGTTGGCTTCGCTGGTGTTGGCTTCACTGGCGTTGGCTTTGCTGGTATTGCTGGTCTTGACCGGGGGGTGCTCCGCCTTCCAGTCCTGCACGACGAGCCAGTCCATAAACTTGTTGGCGTCGCTGACGATGCTCGACGGCGTGCTCTTGTCGACGAGGAAGCGCGGCACGCTGCCGCCCGGGTTGTTGCGTGTGATCATGATCCACTCAATGGCCGTGTCTGCATGACTTGCATCGTCGTGGTCGCGCTCGTGGTCGCGTGAGAGGTCCATGGACGAGCGCGTGCGCCGGTCGTCGCGGTGTCCGTCGACGGCGGGCGACGGCACTTCGCGAATCAGCTCGACCGACTCGTACTGCGCGCGCACAAAGCCCGACCGCTCGGGCGTCGCCGGGTGCTGGCACGGCTTGGACACGAGCATGAACTGGCGGCCGCGGTGGTCGGCGACGCGTGTCTCGGCCGTCATGAGCATCGTGACAAAGTCGCGCGACGCCGTCGGCCCGGGAAAGTCGGCCTCGAGCAGGAATACGCGCAGGCCTTGCGCGTCCGCGTCACCGGCGTGCTCGACGTCACCGACGTGCTCGACATGCTCGACGCACGCTTTGGTCACCATGGTGCGCACGGGCGTCTGCTTCTTCTTGGCCTGCGACTGCGCCTTGGCCAGCTCAAACTCTTTGAGGAGGCCGCGCTTAAAGACGTCGTACCCGAGACCGGGCCGACGGTGCACGCTGCGCCGTGCAAACCAGCTGCTGCCGGCGTACCCGTCGCGGTTGCCATTCATCTTGTACACGGCAATTTCGCCCGGGTTGGCGCCACCAGGGCGCACCTCTTTCCACGACTGCCGGAGCTCGCTCAACTCCTTTTCCGAGGCCTTGGGCGCGAAACCGCCGTACGCGACAGCGCCCTCGGTGCGTGCACGCGGCCGGCCATGGTTCTGGGCCGCAGCTGGGGCCGTCGGTGTCGGCAGCGAGTCGGCAATGGCCTGTGCGGCCGAAAATGTGTCGTGGAAAAATGTGTCCAGGTCGTCGTGTGCGAGCGCGTCCCAGGCGATGGGGCCCAGAGCCGCCAGCGGGCTCGGCGTCGATGGCATGGTGCACGTCTCGCTTCAATGTGAGATGCGTGGCGAGATGCGTGGCGAGATGTGATGACGAGATGCGTGGCGAGATGCACGAGTATGCTGGACGAGGCGTGGTATGGAAAGCAGACGCGAGGCTGGAATGGGAAACGCTGGAATGAACCGCTGGAATGAGGACCGCTGGAATGAGAACAGTGCAACTGGTGATGCAGGAGTTTCGATGTGAGTCAGGAGATCAATCGAGGATGCAGTGGTCAATGGTCAATGGTCGCGGTGCGTTGTTTTCTCGGTGTCGATGACAGAAAGAGTCGATGAGAGCTGCCCGCAATTGCACTGGAGATCACCATGGGCGCTGGCGGCGGAACTGTCCGATCGGGCAGGCGCCGTCGTCCAACCTTGCTGCAGCCCTTGCCTCGGCACGAGCGTCCGTCCTTGGATACCAGACTCCATCTAGACTACGATTCCTGTTCGGTGCAGCGCGAGTACGAACTCGGCTTGGGCCGGGTCTCGCATTTCCTATGCTTTTTGCTTTTCCTACAGGCGATCAATTCGCTGTCTCGTCTATTGCAGTGTTTCACTGAGCTTCAGCCCGTGGCTGCCCGCCTGTGAAATATGTAAATTACGCGCAACGAGATGCGACATGCTCGTGCTCGGTTCGGTTGCCTGTCAACAAAACTCTGATCCGTGAGCAAGGTCGGGCATGCTGCGTCGTTGAGTCCACATGCAGGTCTTGATGACCAGCCAAGGAGCAGCTATGCTACAAAGCTGGTCTGGCCACGATGACGTCATGCCGTCCATTTCTCCAACAGCCCAACAGCCCACCACGAGCGAACAAAGTCGAACAAATCATCTGCACCAGTTTGCAGCTGTGCGACCTCGTGGTGTACGCGCACAAATGTTTCCAATCGACACGTCTAGTCTAGAACGGTGCATTAACGTTTGACGAAAACGTGGCCGTTCGCTTCGCGTCAAGACGTACTGGCCGACTGCATCGCCTTGTCTGCTCCAACCTGCCAGGACAAAGACGAACTTCCACGACAATCATCTCGAGAACAATTCAATGTCTAATGGCTACGCGCACGGCCGACAATCCAAAGGCCGTGCCTCGTGTATGCAAACAGTGGTATACAACCGTCCGTCAGTCTCCTCCGATTGCCTCTTGCCAGAGCCAGTGCACATAGTACACGGCCGAGGGCCGTCACCGACGACAGACTATAACTCGACGCCCGAGGAAGTGGCTTGCGGAGAGGCTTCGACGGCCACGGGCTGGCGCTGCTTGGCCCACCGCCGGTTCTTGTGCGCGGCCTCGGTCAGGGCGACGAGCTCTTTGCGCATGAGCTCTTCGACACGCTGCGTCAGCGCCGTCACGTCGTCGGTCGTCAGCCCGGTAGTCGGGATCGGGTCGAGCACTGTTGGTTAGTGAAAGAAGAAAAAAAGAAGAAGAGGGAAGAAGGAAATACCCTTGATGGGGGTGCGACCGGCGTGGAAGCGAAACTTCTTGGCGGAAAAGATGTGACTGTAGTTGGCGACGACGACGGGCACAATGGGCGTCTGCGACTGGACGGCGAGGTGGAAGGCGCCCTTTTTAAAAGGCAGCATGGAGGCGTCCTGGGCGCCGCTGCGTGTGCCCTCGGGGAACATGAAGACGGACTGGCGGTTCTTCTGCATGGACTGGGCGGCGCCGGCCATGGCGGCGCGTGCGTCCTGGCGGTTGGTACGGTCGATGAAGACGGTGCCGCTGAGCGACATGAACCAGCCGAGGATGGGGTAGCTGCGGAGCGAGCGCTTGGCCGTGACGCTGCAGTAGCGCGGGAACATGGTGCCGAGCATGAGAATGTCGAGGGCCGTCTGGTGGTTACCCACAAAGACGGCCGGGCGCGTTGAGCCGAGGTGGTCGTGGGGGTCGTCGACGACAAAGGCGACGTCGGCGAGGTAGCGCATGAGGTAGTAGTACGAGCGACCGGCCGCCCACTGCGCGCTCTGCCACCGGTCGCCGCCCGCGAGGCGCAGCGCAATCGAGGCAAACACGCCGTACAGCGCGCACACGAGGAGGCCCATCCACGCGACGAGCACGCGCGCTGCAAAGCCGGCGTAGTCGTTGAAGAGCGAGAGGCCGTAGAAGAAGGCCACGACGCCGGCGTAGCGCGCCAGGAACCAGGCGAGCCCAGACCCGACCGCCGCCAAGATGCTGCCAATCGACATGTCGTGTTGCGGTTGTCGTGGTTGTGTCGTGGTCGTGTCGTCGTGTCGTGTCGTCGTGTCGTCGAACGGCGGTGACAGCTGCAATCGACGCCACGAGACCGGGACTTGAGCCCACTTTTGGCTTGTGATCGCTCAACAATTGCGGAGCTACATACCCCAAGTACCCCAACCCTTCGCTGTCACGTGACGCAGAACACACAATCACTCGATACTGGCAAGATGCATATTCATTATTATATAAATTTAACAATCGAATCGGCTACGGGGACTGGCTTTCAAATAGGGTGCGCATGGCGGCGTCGGGGTAGTTGGCGCTGAGGGCGAGCTGGAGCATGAGCCGGGCCTTTTGGGGGTTGAGCCAGCCGCCGCCGTACTGGCCGGGCGCGCTGCGGGCGGTGACGAAACCGTCGAGGGTGCGGCGCGAGTAGACGACGGAGGTGCCCTTGGTGGCGACGAGCTCGTCGATGACGGCGCGGCCGGCCTTGGTCCAGCTGCCCTCGCCGGTGCCGGCGAGAACGAGACCCTTGGCGCCATACTCGACGGCAGCAGCGGCGATCTTGGGGTTGAGGTCCTGGTGGCCGTAGACAATGTCGACGGCGGGCAAGACGGTGGTATCGCTGGGAATGGCAAAGTAGGGCTTGCCAAGGGGCAGTGCCGGCGGGTAGTAGAAGACGGGCTTGATGTTGACAAAGTAGCCGAGGAAGCCCTGCTCGTAGGCCCGGAAGGTGTCGAGCGTGTTGGCGTTGCTCTTGGTGGTAAAGTAGGCGCTGGCGATGCGGTCGTTGAGCACAATCATGGCACCACGGCCCCGGCCGCCCTCGGACGCGGCCAGCGTGACGGCGGCCAGCAGGTTCATGGGACCGTCGGCGCTAATGGCCGTCGCCGGACGCATCGCGCCGACGACGACGACTGGCTTCTCGGAACGCACCGTCAGGTCCAGGAAAAGCGCCGTCTCCTCGAGCGTGTCGGTGCCGTGCGTGACGACGACGCCCTGGCAGTACGGACTGTCGAGCTCGGCCTGGATGTGGCGGGTCAGGTTGAGCAGGATGGCCTGGGTAATCTCGCCCGAGGCCACGTTGGAGATTTGGATGCCCGTCGGGTTCGACACGTTGTACACGGCCGGCACCGCCGCGAACAGCGCCTCGACGCCAATCACGCCCGCCTGGTAGCCCGTCGTCTGCGACGACGAGCCCGCGCTGCCGGCAATCGTGCCGCCCGTCGCAAACACCGTCACGTTGGGCAGGCTCGCGTTGAACGACGACGCCTCGGCACGCGCCCACAGGCCGTGGTTGACGTCGACCGCCGGGGCCGGGGCCGGGACCGGCGAGGCCAGGACGGCCATGGGGGCAAGGAGAAGCAGAGAGGTCTTCATCGTCAGTGGCGGAGTTTTTGTGCGTGAGTAAGTTTACAAGGTAGTCGACACTGGGCAGCCTTTTATATGTCTGCCAGACGAGCTTGGCCGGATAACGGCACCTGGTCCGACGGATAACAGTGCGACATCATAACAACGACTGCGACAATCGACAAGTGACTGCAGACAAAGACCGGACACTGCGGCAAGCGGAGACGACACGACTCTTGGCCGGGCTAATTGTCGTTGTAGATTCGTTCAGTCCTGCATCCACTGTAAATGCCCAGCTTGGCGTCGATATCAAGTGATGAGAGCAGGTCGAGCCGATAAGAGCATGTAGTATTACTTTTCAGTGGCCGGCGAATACAGAGTAGATACCTCAGTATTTGAATTGCCATGTTTGGTTCAGGCGCCGAGAAAGTCGAGAGTAGATACCTCGGTATTTGAGTTCCTATATTTACTTTTAATTCAGGCTGGCCGACGAGAAGGTAGAGAGTAGATACCTCGGTAAGTCAAGCGCTTGTTATCTGGATCGCGCGAGATTCATATCACGAGAAACGCAAACAGGCCGCCTATCTATCCGCCCAGCTTTTCCACTTGGCGCCGCGCTCGTCGCCTCCGCCGGTCATCCACCGGCTATGATCGACAACGTCGACAACGTGGGCCGGCACTCCGACGAGAAACACGTGCCTTGGCAGTGGCTGGTGCCTTTCTGAAAAAGGAAATTCATCAACAGAGCTTATCGCTGGCTTGATATAATGGGGCACCGCCTTTTTCCAGTTGCTGCATCAGCCTGGGCTCGCCGGAGCTGCACCGGCTTCGCTCGTCATCCATCTACTCGCACGATATACTTGACTGCCAGTCGCAAACATGAGCCTGAAGCTCACCACACAAACGCAGACACACGCAATTAACATCGATTCCAAGGTCTAGTGCAGCAAAAAGGCAGACTCTCCGTCGCCTCTGCATGCGATAACAGCAACGGCCCATGCTCTATATGTACGGCCGCCGAATTCCTGGGAGCGCCAAATGCTATGCAATGCCATGCGGATGATTAGGTGACAAGAAATCAAAAAAGACAAAAGAAAGACAAAAACAAAAAACATGACAAAAGACAAGACAAAGACAAAAAGAAACCTACAGCCGGTCGTTGCGACTGACCTGGCTCGCCGATGTCCGGCTGCGCTCGTCGTCCTCCTCAATCACGTCGCTCAGCCGCGTCGGGTGGTGGTGCCGCGGTACCGTCTCGTACGGCGCCGCAAAGCCCTGGCCCGAGTAGTCGGGCGCGTCCGGTGCCGCCGGTACACCGTAATACTGCTGCTGCGTCGCCGACGGCGGGTACGCCGACCCGGGCGCCGACAGCGACGACGGCGTTCCGTACTCCTCCTCGTACGCCTCGTCCGAGCCCGGCGCGCCCGCACTGTCTGGCCGTGCCGAGGGCGTCTGCTCCTGTCCGTGTGGCGCAGGCGGCGCAGGCTCGCCCTGGTAGTACTCGCCGCCCGCCATGCTCGTCGGTACCGGGCCGCCCGTCTTGGCCGGCTGTGCGTGCTGGTAGTGTGCGGCCTGTTGCGACGGCAGGTAGTCGAGCACCGAGTGGTGTTCCTGCGACTGCGGCTGGGGCGGCTGGGCCTGTGGTGGCGCCTGTGGCGTGTGGTGCGGCTGCGGCTGTGTCTGTTGCGGCGCCTGTGCCTGTTGCTGCTGCTGTTGTGGCTGTTGCTGTTGCTGTTGTGGCTGCTGCGCCTGACGCTCGGTGGGCCCACGGCCCATGGGCACGACTTGCACGCCGCCGACAATGGTCGGCATGCCTTCTGACAATGAAATGATGCGGTCGCGCTCCTCCTGCTCACGCCGCCCGAGCTCCTCCCACGCACGCCGCGCCTCGTCCTTGGAAATGGCCAGCTCCTTGCGCATCTCGGCCAGCTGTTTCTGGATCTTGGAGTTGTTGCGCTCCTTGTCCACCGCCTCCTGGATCGCCTGCTCGCGACCGCGCCGCTCCTCCTGCAGCGCCGCCTCCAGCATCGCCTGCATCTCCGTGTTGCGCTCCATGTCGCCGCGCATCTCAAAGAACCACCGCTGGAACTTGCGCTCCGAGCTCGCGCGCAGCCGCTGCAGTTCCACCACCGCGTGGAACAGGTTCGCGCCCGCCGCCGAAAGGTCCGTCACCTGCCGCGCCAGCTGCCGTGACAGCGGGTCATTGTCAATCTCTTCCGTCCGCTGCTGCAGCTGCCGGATCCAGAAACTCGTCAGGCCCTCCCAGTGCGCCGACAGCGCCTCCCACCGCTCAAACGCATGCGGGAACGAGTTGCGTGGCTGGCTCCGGCCAGGCGCAGCGCCCGTCGTGCCCGTCGCGCCGGCAGGCTGGTCTGGGCCGGCGATCGGCTGCGGTATCGAGCCGGCCGGTGCGCCTTGGGGTATGCGGACAGGACGCTGTTGTGCCTGTGGCTGTTGTGGTGCCTGTTGTGCGGGCTGAGGTGGCGGCTGCTGGTACACCTGTTGTGCGGGCGGCTGGCTCGACGCTGCTGCCGTGCGCTCGGCCCGCTGCTGTCGTCTGTGCGTCGCAGGGTCGGCCGTCTCTGGGAGCTGCGTGGCCGCCACACGTTCTGCACGCTCGGCACGGTCGGCACGGTCGCGCTCTGCCGTCTGTCGCCTCTGCTCGGCGACGACGCGCGCGTCCTGCTCGGCCTGTGCCTTTTCCATGCGCTCGCGCTCCGCACGCCGCGCTTCTCTCTCTTGTCGCTCGGCCATGATCATCCTCGGACCGCGGATGCCGGCTCGTGGCGAGCTGGTCGGGGCCGGTGCAGGCATCTGTGGCGGCTGTGTAGGAATTCCGTTTCCGTTCGACCCACTCCCGTCATCGTAGAGGTCGGCCATCGTTGCGCCCTCTTCCTCGTAGTCGGGCGACAGCTTGTACGGCCGCGTCAAGCTTTCGGCCGCAAAAAGAATGGCGTTGTGTGTGCGCTTCGAGATGCGTACCGCCGGGTGGATGTCCGCGCGGTCTCGCACAGCAACCGGGTCCTCGTGGCCTGTCGCAGGTCGAGAGTCGGCGCCTGCGTCGGAGGCGTTGGAGACGTCGTCGCGGTCGCGGTCGTCGCGGTCGTCCTGGTCGTCCTGGTCGTCGCCAAGGTCCTCCGAGTGTGTCTCTGCACGTCGCGGCTCCTCCGGTCTGCTCAGGCGCGGGCTGATGCCGGTGGCAACAGCGGCAAGGTGCACAAGGCGCCGCGGTGTCGACGGGCGCGGCTGGCGGCTGGCTGTCGGCGTTGACCGTGCGGACTGTGCTGACGAAGGAGACGGCTGAGACGGCTGGGCCGGGCTGGCTGTGAAGCGAGACGTCCGGCGAAGGCTGCGCTGGGAATTGGGCGTGTCGCGCGCGTCCTTGTCGACAGTAGCGGAGGCGGCAGGCTTGTTCAGGGGCGTAAAGGGTCTCTGCTGCAATGGCCGGCGCTGCTGGCTCTGTCTCAAAGGCTGCTCGTGACGGTCGTAAGGGTCGTAACGGTCGTAAAGGGTTGTGGGGGCGGGTTCGCTCAACGTGCCCGTTGTACGTGGCCGACACCAGACAAGCTGATGCGTGGCCTGCAAACGTGCGCCTCGTCAGCTAGTTTCGAACCTCAATGGCTCGGTGGCTTCTTGGTGGTCGCAGGTCGCAGCGAGCGCGCGTCGTTGTCGGCCAGGAATACGAGGCTCTAGGTGTGCCTGTGTACTGTTAGAACTTCCGAACACAGGTCTCCGGTATGCGGCCGCAGTCGAACAAGGCGGGAAGAATGCACGACTGCACGACTGCACGAATGCTGTGCGTGCAGGAGCTGTCTGTGGTGCGGTGCGCTGCGTGATGCTGTGTAGCGCGCATGTGCTTCCGGGAGGCAAAACGTGCAGCTTAGATGCAGCTCGGAAACAAGCGCAGACGAGAGATCTTGACGCAAATTTTCCACGGAGCTGTGAGGATTCGAAAGATTGGGCGACGTATAAAAAGGAAACGATGTGCGTCTAATACGTACCTGGATGTGCACGAGTAGACGGCAGTCAAAACCAAGGTCGCTCTTCAAAGCAGGACAAAGCGAGGTCGCAAAGGGGAAAGATCAAATTGTCGGAAAGATGGAAAACTGCCGGGTGCACCAAAAGGCTACTGCAAAGAAGAGCAGACAAGCAGACGAGCAGCGACAGACGGGCAGACGAACAGCGAGCAGCGACAGACGGAGACAACCGAAGCAGGCCGGCGTTTGTCGAGGCGCGAGAAGGTGAGATGCGTGCGACTGGCGTCATTAGCCATTAGCAAAAAGAATTGGGGAGGCTGGGAGCGGTGGCGGGGGACGCGCCCAAAAAGAAGGGGGAAAACTCACTTACAGGGGTCTCGCGACTGGGCGCGCAAGTGGAGGCAAGCAAACGAGAAATTTCCAGCGTGTCATAGGCTGGTTTTGGTGATGAAAAAAGCGCTGCGCGCCTGCGCGCAACGACGGGCTATACGGAGTATGCGACGCGAGGCGAAGCACAGTAGCAACGGAACCCAATGGAGGCAACTGCAGGGCTGCGGTCCAGCGGTCGCGATGCGCTGGCCGCTCAATGGTCAGATGGTCACAGGCAGTGGAATTTTCCCGCAATGTCAAAAAGTGATTCGTGGCGAACGTGTGTGCTCGCGGACGAGGCCGATTATGCGGCCAGGTGCGTGCAGGCTGTGTGTGCCCAAGGTGTTTGCATATGCAAGCAAATGCAAGGACTGGGCGAGACAATGAAAGATGAGAGCGACCGCTGGTCGAGGCGCCCTTTGTCCTTGGACTGCACCAAAGGCGAGACCGTTGATGCGACTGGAATGTCGCTGTGCGTTCCGGGTGGCTGGGACGCGGCGCGTGTGAGCAAAACCTCCGGAATAAGACTGGGATGGGACTGCGATGTCCAGATCCAAACGTTCCCTGTCGTGCAGTACTCGTACAGCGCTTGGCCAGGTTCAACGAGATGCCGATGCCCTTGCCAACTGTCGGCTCGGCTCTCGTTTCTTGCCCTCTTCCTCCTTCTCGTCCTCCGCCAGCTCCGTCGCGCTGGATTGGCCGCGCACTTGTGCAAATAGGGTGTTATGTGGTCTGGTAAAGGCAGAGTGTCGCTATCCGTGGCATGGCGTCCGGAGGTGTGCTGTGGTGATGCCGGGCCGTTTATTGCGGCATGGGTCGTGTCTGTTGCGAGTCTCGGGGATGGTTTTTGTTTATTAAGAGTTGAACATGCAGCAAAACTGGTGTCAACGGCGCACAGGACAGGCGGCCCAGAATTAGCAACAAAGAATCCAAATGCGACGGCAGGCGACTGGAATGCGCCGCGCGGAGTGCCGGTGTCGATCAAGCAGCTCCGATCAAGAGCCAACGGTCACGCTCAACGCCGAGTACCAAACTCTGTAGTTTTTTGCTCTTGTGCTGCACCTGGGGCCAAGTGCAACGACGTACCGTGCGACGCGCAGAGGTGTCGTCGTGGGCTCGAAGATGGGACCAGCACGCGCAAGAGGCCCGGCTCGGGAAGCAGGGCGTCTGGTTGAGCTAATTACAGCATTAGCACAGGGGAACGTACCCGGCCGACAAGCAGCGAAACGAAATTGGGAAAGCCAGCCGGTGCGGGTCTGGCTCTGCCCTGCGAGGAAGCAGTGCACGGTGCGCGGTCGCCGGTTTCGATACGCGTCGAGATTCAGTGCGTGTTGTACGAATGAATGTACAAAGAGTGTCAAGTCACCGGAAGGACGAGAAGGGTGCGAATCAAGGCCCATTGAGAAAAGGGGCGTCAAGCCGTCGAAGCTACGAGAAGCGGCGACTTGTAGCGAAGACGGCACGGAATAGGAAACCGCACTGGTGTAAAACGAAGGAGCCACTTGCAGGACCGATCGCGACTGCTGGCCATGACAGCGCGCATGTCGCGCCTTCCATAATGGAACGGACACTTCCAGGGGCTCCATCGCAGGGCAGGCACGAACGGGCCACGGCAGCAGCCATCGTCGTCGCATTGTGGTTGAGGCTCCAAAGCCTTTCGAGACCAACGCCCATGCCCAACGCGATCACGGGCAGACCCGACCAGCGAGAGCGCTTGGCACCGCGCCGCGCTGGCGCTCCCGCTTCCCGTTCCCGCTCGACGGTGCGGGAGGTGGACCATTTGCCGACTTTCTAATCGTTCACCACGCCCAGCTTCCCAGCTTCCCAGCTTGTTGACTATTTTCAGGTCTTTCGACCCAGGATCAGGCTTGAACGGGCTGCCGCCTGGTTCCAGGTCCCAGCCCCAAAGCCCTAGTCTAGTGCAGAGAGCAGGCGTCCAAGCGTGCGCCGACGAGGTCGAGCGATCCTAGCGCGCGCGCGCCAGCCGAATCGACACGTCGGCCAGAACTTCTTAAGCAGCACAGCTTCGAGCTCGAGCTCAGATTGCAGTGATCAGCCCTCAGCCGTCGCGGGCCCCTGACCCGGTGTCATTAAAGTGCGACGCGACTGCGACGCGACACGACACGATCCAGACTCCATTTGCGCGCCAATCTAGCATGGGTACATTTATATTTATATTTATCTCTCGAAATTGCACGCTTCCCATGCTCGATGCTGTGCAGCATACGACGTACGAGGCCGTGCAACGGTGCTTGTCCGTGCTTCGTACTTTGGATGCGTCGCAGATGCAACGACCAGTCTTTGGTTTCCCGCTCTTGGACGACCGCGACCGCGTTCAGGCCCAGGTGGGAGATTGCGTTCCACTGCCAGCATCCTACGGTCGGCACAAGTCGCGTTTGCTCTTGCTTCCAGCCCCAGCAATATCAAACATTGCCATGCAATGTCCCAGCCGTCGTCGGACACCCAGCCTCTTATCTGCTCAACAATGCTCTCCGCGCTGCTTGTCTCGAAATTGGCACTGACCTCGCGTATATTATTTTATTTTTTCGATGGAACAGAGGTGCAAGAGGTTGGAGAGCTGGACTCGTCGATCAAGCCCATCTTCGGACTTGTCTGTGGCCAGGCCGGCGTCGCACAAAGCACTCAGGCCGGGCATTTCTGAAGCTGTTCGCCTCGGATCTAGCTCGACTCGTGTGCATGATCGCACGTTCCAGGCGGTTGTGGCGATTGATAATTGACTCCAGCCTTTGAGAATGAGGCCCAGCCCCGCATCGCTTTCGCCAGGTGCCAGACGGCGACAGCGATGCAATCGCATTGGGCAGCGTCAGTCGCCGTCGTTAACTACTGGCCTCGTCATTGGGCTTTCGAGCCCAGTCGGTGAAAGACGGTGGCAACGCAACCTCTCGGCTACCGATGATGCGCTGGCAAGCTCCAGACTAGCGCTTTCGACCAGTCAGGCCGATCAGGGCAGCTTGGCCCATCCACGGAGGTTGGGCAGCCCAATTGAGTGGCTGACTCGAGTCTAAAGCTCCAGCCTCTCTAGTTTGCTGTCGCGGTCGTTCTGGTCCTTGGCACACGCTCACCGTGCCAGAGGCGCATGCACTCTGTGCTCTTGCACCTGGCGGTGACTACTCCGTAGTGCAAAATAAAAGTGGCAAGAAGGCGCATGCTTGCATATTGTAGCGTAGGTTTCCCGGTCTGTGGGTTTGCCGCATCACAGACAACGCACAAGGTGGCAGCACAACGTCGTAGCATTTGCATCTGCACCTGGTGCGGTGTTTGGTCTGGAGATGGCCGACCGGATCTTTTCTCGTACAACCCGGAAGAACGTAATGATTTTTTTCTTGACAAAGTAAGTTATGTACTAGAACTGTTTATTTTAAATCATAAATATTTTCGTACAAAAGACAAAAATCGATCCCATCGCAAAGTTCACTTCAAAATGGTAAGAAAAATTATTCTGTTCCAACGACTCAGGCCATTCTCTTTCTAAAGTCTTTTTTCACCTACTGCATGTCAAAGGGAAGAGAAACAGACATGCTAATCACCTATTTTTCAGGAGACAATATCTAACCTACGTACGTGACCCAGAGCTTCAAGGCATAATAGAACCACCGCCACTTGACTGAACATACATCACCTCATTTTATAAAAACAAGTATTAATATCTGAACTATCCAACTTTCACCATCGAGCAGACTCCGGTGCAGCCGCAGCCATTTGACCGGCCGCAACCGCACCGAAACCAAGCAAGACTGTAAAAAATGCTTTCTAAATCAAAAAAGCCAAAAAGACAAAAGAGAAGAATGGAAGAAAAAGCTACACCTGACCTCGACAAAGCCTCGGCCAGACGTGGCGATTTCGTGGATCCATGTCAGACTCTTACAGGCTGGCGCCGTGGACGACCTTCATGTCGACAGCCAGCTCGCGGCCGTGGTCGTTGATGACCAGGACACGGACGGAGCCGCGGCCCGACTCGAAGGCGCGCAGGAGGCGGGCCCACAGGTTGGACTGGTCAATGACGGGCAGGCCCTGCTTGACATCGCCGGTCTCGGTCATGGCGACGACGTTGCCCTCCTGCAGGTCCAGGACGCGGTACTGCTTGAAGACGGGGCCCAGCATGGTCTGGACGACGACGCTCGGCGAGGGGCTCGAGACGAACGACGACTCCTCGTGCAGCTTCTTGGTGAAGAGGTCGACACCGAGGTAGCGGTGCTGGCCGGTGGCAGCCGAGGTCGAGATGCGAATCACCTGGCAGGGGCGGCCCTGGAGGATCAGGATGTCGCCGATGCGAATGTGGTGGCACGGGATGGTCACCGTGTTCTTGGGGGCATCGTCCTCGACGGTGCGGCGGCTGCCCTTGGCGGGGCTAGCCGACCGGATCGTCTCGCGGTACTCAGTCACCTCGACGTTCTCGCGAACTTGAGGGTGGAGAACCTTGTCAGCCAACTTGTGCAGACCGTGGCGGAAAGAGTGGTAGTTGCCTGGTGAAGGGGAGGGAAGGGGTATGTTTAGCCAGCCGTCGTCGCATAAATTGAGCGAGCCGGTGATGGTTGCTTGCAGGGCTGCTCTTCGGGAGAAAAGTAGCGGATGCGAAACGCATGACCATGTGAAGTGAAATGCAAGGGGAGACAGAGGGAAAAGACTCACCATCCTCATCGTAGTAGCCCATCTTGGCGGTGTGCTTGGGAGCGGACTTGTGGTAGATCTCGTCGGTGACCTTGGTCTTGGTGAAGCTGCCGGCGTGCGAGCGGGCAACAGGGGCGTCGACGGTGGTGGTGTGCTGGGCAAACGACTGCTGGGGCTGCTGGGCGTGGCGGCCGAAATCAACAGTGGTGTTGGAGTAGGCAGAAGGGGCCTCCTCGCGGTAGCTGGGCTGGTAACGGGTACGGTATTCGCGCTCGGCAACGTCAATGGCAGACTGAGAGTCGTAGTTGGTGCGACGGGAGTCGTAGTCTACAGTGGTCTCGGTAAAGGTAGTGCGAGGGCTATTGGAATGTTAGCTGCGGTCCAAGGGCAGGTGAAACACAGAGGCTAGAGGACGCGAAAGGAGACGCAAAACGTGGAGACAACGTGGGTCTGGCATGCGGAAGGCGCGACGCGACCTTGATACAAGCAGATCCGCACCTTCCTCAGTGCCTTGGAATGCGGCCTGTTCCGTGTGCTTTGGTTTCGGATTGCACCAAAACGGCAGTCGCGACAATTGCAGATGCGCTTCTTTCAACGTCACTCGTAGACTTGACTTGAGAAAACATACCGGGGGCGGACACCAGGACGGTGGTAACGGTCCTCTTCACGAGTGATGCGGACCTCTTCTTCCCGGATAGGGTAGCTGTTGTGGGTAGGCTCGACGACAACGTTGGAAGAAGAGTATTGACCTTCCCGTCCGGGCCGTTCGTGGTGGTGGTGAGGAAGCTCGACAGTGAACTCCTCGTGGGTTTGAGTAGTGGAAACCTCAATGGGCTTGTCCTCCTTGTAGGAAGACGGGAAAATGCTAAAGGGCACGGGAACTCTGGCTTCAAAATCCAGGGTGACGACCTTTGACGAGCAATAAGAGGAAAAAAAGTCAAGACTTTTTTCCCTGCTAATGCTCTTTCTTCAAAGGAAGGGGAGAAAGAGTCGTAGTAGCCGAAGCGTACTGTGAAGTAGAGTTGGGAAGTTGGGGTGGTGAGAGCGGTTGGAAAGTGGTATGTAGGAGGAAGAAAAGAAGAAGAGAGGAGGAAGCGAAACGGGACTGAAATAGGGGACGGGCGTCAAGAAATAGGAAATCGGGCACAGCGACGGACGGGGGTCTGGGGAGGAGAAGCAAGGCGTGCTGCTGTCTCCTAGGACAACTGCGCGTCGCCATGGTATTTTTTGCTAATGGCCATGGTCTCCATGGACTCCATGGTCTGAGCGTGTCGAGTGGCTGGCAGGGGGCGTGTGGTTCCGTCCAGGTTCCTTGTGGTTGCAGTTGCAGGCGTGGATCAGACGTGGCCTACTCCGTACTCTGTACGCATCGCTTTGCGCGCAGCAAAGGAGCACCGGCCCAGACAGTCAAGCAGACCCCCTGTCCCAATCCTGTCCCCGGACACGCCTCCTGCTCCACCAGCCTCCTCTTTTGTCTTGACTTTCTGCTCAGCGCTAGGCAGCTGGCGAATGGCATCGAGCGACCCGAATCAACACGAGAGCAAACGAAGCAAAACAAAGCGATTCGGCATGGCAACGGCGCATGATGGGGGGCCGGTGAAATCAGCAAGGCTAGGCGTTGATCGTTGTGTCGTGGTTTGTTATGATTAGCATAAGGTCGGTCTGAGTGATCCCAACGCGTGCTATATTGACGAGTTATCTTTCAAACGCCAACTGTATACTCAGTAAACTCTACAGCTGGAATGATTCGATGTCTTCTCCCGCACAAACCCAACTAGAAGCATTCCAGGCTTGCACGACACTTGTCGGTCTGCACTGCGAGACATTGGAACGCCAGCCAAGGCACAGCGGACAGATATCTGGAAAACGGGCCCGGAGTGGTCTTGTTTACCGTGGTGGGCCTGCTCTTCTCTCCACTGTGTTTTGTTTTTAAAAGTAAAATTACGGGAATGGTTTACGCTCGGCCCAGCTTCCCGGCGGTAATTGAACGGAGAACCTGGAGGCTGGGTCGTGGTTTGCCCATTTCGGTACCTGAGGCCACGACCAGGGTGTGCGCCGGCGATGGCACAGCTTCGAATCCAGTGGCTCTCGTTGTTTGTTGTGGTCGGGTTTGTTTACTTTTGATCCGAAAAGCGCCTAGCGGCCCCGCAAGTTTGAATTATCGGTTTCTCAGCTGTCGTGTTGTTCTGGAGATTTGGCGTGTCTGGACATTGGAAATTCTGGAGACTGGAGACAGGCCTCCCCTATTGACTCCTATTCCAAGCGTCCAGCAGTCGTTGCTTGTGTGCATACCCGCAAGAGCCGTATCGAAATGAGGAACAAGCAAGGCATATCAAATTACCGGGTTGGTAACGAGGTGCTATGCATCGGATGGAGAATGGTTCACCGCTTGGTCCATTGGGCTCCAATGCGCGGTGCTCTGTAAATTTACGATTGATTTTAGCAGGCTCCAGACACACGACGCGGTCGATGGTGCTCGTGTATGCAAGGCTAAGGAGGCCAGCGCTGAGGCGTCCTCCATCAAGAACAAACATTTTTACACATGTATACGAATAAATATATTTAAAATAAATTGGTGGCTAGTGACTGCACAGCTCCCGGCCTCCTTTTTTCCAAATCGACAACGATCGCTAGAGATGGTGCTGCCAACAGCCAGAAACGGCTGGCGATGCCCTTGGAATCGAAATACGGGTGGTTGGTGCTGCACGAGCCTAGCTGAAAGTCCAAACCCGGCCTGGAAATAGTGGCAAAACAGTCATATGCGAGCATTTATTACATAAAATCAAGGCTGTCTGACGCACAGCCAGCGCTACTGTGCCATTGCCACTGCAGACGGTGCTCGGCACTGTGGTGGGCGTCCTTTTCCTCGCATGCAGCTAGCTGCCAGCAAGCTCTCGCGCAGCGTTCGAAGTTTCGATCGGACAAGAGATCGAGCCCGTCTCGATCCAGTTCGGGGCTCGGGTTTCTGGCCGCTCCTGCCACTGTTTTTCCGCCTCGCCGGCGTCACTGGAGCACATGCGGACGACGCTCACGGAGTACTCCGAGTGCTTCGCCAGGCCAACCCGAGCTCGAGATTCCACTCCGTATTCTCCGCACTTTGACTTTGTTCGGCGGGCCTCGTCCAGGCGCTCCGCCAGCCCGACGCTCATTCCTATATTTATTCCTATATTTATGTGAAAGAGTGAAAAGACACGTCGCGGTAAAGCTTCGGCTGTTTTGTGTCCAGCGGCTGGGTCGCCGATGAATGACAGTAGTGTAGCGGTGCTGGGAGGAGCGCTGGGAGCGAGGAGCATCCTGCAGCTTTGGACATGTCTTGCCCATCCTTGGCGGCAGGCTGCACGCCCCTTTTTCTTCGTCGCTTTCCGTTCTTTCCGCCCGTGGGCCATTGGGCTTCCACGGCGATGGCGCGCACCCGCCGTCGTGTCGTGGAGCTTTGTCATTGGCTGCCGCGGCGCGATGTGCATGCACAGCAGTCTCGAACCTGCTCGTCGACTCGCAGCCACGGCGTTCATGACCGTGGGCCGCCCTGTTTTGGGCTCCATGTCTCCATGTGCCGCGCTGGTGCCAATAAATAATTATATATATTTATATATTTACACGCACTGGCAAAAGCCAGCGTGGTTCCAACTTGTCGCAATGGCTCAATCTCTGACACGGAAGCTCCCCCGTGTCTTTGTACCTCTTCCTTCAGATCCGTACTGGCAAGTACCTCACACCGAAATGAGTGCGAGTAGTACTTTTCGAAACAGTTGGTACAATCTCGATTCGTCACAGCTCAGCACACCTTTAGCAGTTGCTTTGCCATTGCTCTCCTTTTTCCTCGACCCCTGCCCATCGTCCCACATCGCCAAGGGTGTCGCCGCAAATTAGCTGGACCTTCATTTCCAGTTTGGAGCTTACCAACAAACGGGCTAGCCCAAACGAGTGTCATGTTGCTGCGTCAACGCGTCGTGCACGACGCGTACCCTGAACGCACGCCAACTTTGGCTGTGCAAATGGTGGCCTTTCTATCCGTTTATTCTGTCGCCAATCAACTGTGTGGCGAGGAAGTGACAGTCCTTTCCATAAAGTTATCTGTATTTATTCATTCGATTCATTGAATCGATTGAATGATTCAAAATTGGGATATATTTAGACCAGAAGGACCCTGGCAGGATGCGTAGGAGCAAGGATGCCGGCACACGCGACCCTGTCGTTTTGG
Organism: Ophiostoma populinum; assembly: GCA_029298855.1. Lineage (NCBI taxonomy): Eukaryota > Fungi > Ascomycota > Sordariomycetes > Ophiostomatales > Ophiostomataceae > Ophiostoma > Ophiostoma populinum. The sequence goes on along the minus strand of JANSLU010000016.1, from coordinate 992,919 downwards.
CGTGTGATGGGGCGCTGGCGCAATAGCGCTGCCTGCTGCAGTGGCGACAGCCTGTGTGCTGGCAATTGGTGAGATCACAACAAACCGCGACGCGTTCAGGAGAAATTCAGGACGCGCCCAGGTCCGCTCAGCTGTATCCGTCGTTTCGAAATTCGACTTGCGTGAGGAGCATCCCGTAGACGCCCCGACAGCCGAGGCTGCTTCTGATTGTCTGTAAAAGACGTCAACAAGGCTGGGCCGAAAGAGCCGACATCAAATGTGCATCCGCTCGTGATTGTGTAAACACTGTCGTGTACGCTTTGGACCATGAGGTTGCTTACGGAGTACCTATCTATGCCATCGCCCGGTGCATCAACACGAGCAGCTGCTTAACCTGAGCGTTTCTCGGCAATCAAGTCATACCACTTTGTACGTTTGTAGTTTGTACGTTTGTACGTTTGTAACAGGCTTCACGGCGCTCGAGGCATGTAATGTGGTGTTTGTGTCAATAAAGGAGTGTGGATATAGGTACAAAAGAATGGAAGTCAAACGAATCCTAAGTTCTGATGAAGCATCAAAACGGCTGCCAGACGCGTTGGCGGTTCTGAACGAAGGAGATGCAGCAGACAGAACAGACTGGGTATGAAAAAAAAAATACAAAAAGCTGGGCCACTGAAGGCAAAAGGAAAGTAAGAATTAAATGTGAACGGCGATGTTTGTAGCCGAATGCAATATGATAATGTGAGGGGAGATGATGGCAAACATTTCCGAGAATAAAAAATGAGAAAAAAGAGAGTGTAATAAATATGAGAAAAAAAGAGGGAAGAGAAGAAAAAAGAAAAAAGAAAGAAAAAAGAAAAAAGAAAGAAAAAAGAAAAAAGAAAAAAGAAAGAAAAAAGAAAAAAGAAAGAAAATGCCAGAATGTGAGGATAAAGGAGGGAAGAGAAAGAAAAAAAGAAAAGAAAGAAAAAGCCAGAATGTGAGGACCAAGGAGGGAAGAGAAAGAATGACCAAAGAGAAACACAAACAGAGGAAGGCATCAGGCAAGGCCGAGTTGTGTCAAGGCATGGCCGCTGAAGCCGAGGTGCTGGGCAAACGCGACCATGTCAAAGGGCGGCGGCGGTGTGTGAACAAGCGGTGCCGACATGGCACTGGGGACGGGGGTCGCCGGGGTCACTGGCAGACACGGCCGGCCCATGAACGCTTGCTGCGACCCGTACCCGGAATCGGTGGACATAAAGGACGTGCCCATGACCGGCTGCTGGTACAGCTCCGTCCCAAAGAACGGGTACCCTGGCGGACGCGTGGCCGAGGCGGGCGACAGCTCGTACGACGTTGCTGGCGACACCAGGGGCGACTGGCCCGGAGGCATGGCCATGTGGTGCCGGGCGGCGTCGTACTCGAGAAAGGGCGTAAACGATCCGCCCGTGGTCGCCGTGGACACGGCCGAGTAGGGTCCGGCCATGGTCGTAAACGTCGGGCAGTGGACAAAGAGGTCGGGCGGAACGGTGCCATGTGCGTGCTGCGAGGCCGAGAACGACGAGACGACTGGGAAGGCCGAGGGCGGCGGCGGGCAAGGCTCGACGGGGGTGCTCTGGAACGCGTCGGAGCCCAGCTGCAGCATGCTCTTCATCGTCTGGAGCACGCGTCGGGCCGCCTCCATCACGCCCGAGGGCCCGGCGACCTGCTGGAGTGTGTCGAGCGTGTCGTCAACCAGGTTGTCAATCAGATTGTCCGAAATATGCCCCGCCGCCTCGACAAGGGCCCGCGAGACGGCAAAGAGGAGCACCAGGTACCGGCATTGTACCATAAACGTGCCAAAGGCGTTGGGCAGGACGCGGTCGCCGGCCAAGAGATCGCGGTAGGCTTGGATCGTGTCCACGAGACGCATCGCAATCGTGCCCATCTTGGGCGGTCCGGCGTGGAAGGTGCCTGGCCGAAAGTTGCCGAGAACGCTGCACGACAGGCCTTCACAGTGCATCACGGCCTCCCGGACCGTGGCCGTGCTCTTCTTCGAGGCCGGCGACGACGCGCGTGACGGCGGCCGCGCCATCTTCTTGACAGTCTCCTCCACGACGTCGTCTGGCCGGCGCAGGACATGCGCCTCGTGGTAGATTTTGTTGAGTTGCCGAATCATCTGCACCTGCTTCCTCAATGGGTTCAGGTCGACCATGTCGTCTTGTTCCGTGGTCGATTCGGGAACACGAATGCTTTGGTACCGAGATAGCATCGACTCATCGCCCTTGCCCATGTCACTGCCTGTTAGCGCCGTACGTGTAGTCGACACAGATACTTACATCTCCATCTGGACGCACAGCCAGTAGAGGACGCAAACGTGTCTGTCGTAGCTGGTCATGTCGCGATTGTTGACGGCCGACAGTGCGACGCCAGGCGCGCGCCCAGGGCTCGGGCGGTTGATGAGACAGAGGATGACCGTCTTGGCTGCCTCGACAAAGTCGGCCGCGTCGAGAAGCCAGGACATTTGCCCGCAGAAGAGAGCCCCCAAAAGGTACACGCGGACCAGGTCAAGGCTTGGAACGAGGTGCGCAAAGCTTGGGACGGCACCGCGCGTCACCCCCGAGTCCTGTAGCTCGTTGACGTAGGCCTGTCGCATCGTGGGAGGGCTGACGCTGGGATCGGGAGGGTACGGATCAGGGGCACTGGGCTTCTTGGTGAGACTCTTGAGAACGGCGCGGGCCTCATGGTAGAAGCCCAAGCCCATGACTGGAGGTGCCTTGTTCAGCTTGCTCCAAATGACACTGCCAAGAGCCAGCACCAAGAGGTCAATGGCCGTGCTCACTTGCCTGCCCGCGCTGTTTCGGAGAGGAGCCTTGCCTTTGGCGGACGACGAGCCGTAGTGTTTTTGGAACCGGGCGACGAGGGCGTGCAGTTGGCACCGTTGAAGAAGGGGGCATATTTCCAAAATGTGAGCAGAGAACAGGTTGGTGTACGTGTGCAAAGACAGCTCGTCGGGGACGGCAAACTGCTGTGGTAGTGCATCGGAACCTGCCGGACGTGACTTGTATCTGCTCGAGGCCAGGGCCGTCTTGTTTTGAAGGTACGCCGTAAGCCAAACTGGCTGCTCGGGCACAAGTGCTTCCGCAAACGGCCCGGGCCGCAGAGGCATGAGCTGCGTGTTGCTACTGGCGAGGAGGTTCTTGACAATAATGACAAAGGGCTGTTCGCCGAGCAGCTTGGCGACTGGCGACGTTGCTCCAAAAGGCAAGAACTGCGTGGCAGGAGATGCCGAGCCAACGATTTGGGTGAGCTCAAAGTAGCTGCTGATGTTAGAATCACCTCTTGTACATCTTGTACATGCACACATTTGGCAGCTCACATTTCAGAAATCGAAGAGTTGGGTCGAACGACGCTGGCCGTACTCTGGGACGCGGAAGCAACGGTTGCTTCGGCAAAGTCTGGGCGTGCAGCGTAGCGGACGGGGTACGAGCTTGCGGCCGAGCCACTCGAAACGGTGCTCTGTCCTCGAAAGATGTTGTGCGGCTCCGGGGTGAAGATGGGCGGGCCTAGTAGCGGAAGGTGGCTGGCAGACGAGTGTTCACTGGTAGATCCGACGTTGTTCGAGGGCGTCGTTACAAGCGTCGTTACAAAGGGCGAGCTGCGGTCCGAGGGGGCATAGTCGCTCGGGCTGCACGAGTTGGACGTGTAGCGCACTTTCTTGGCCGGTGTAAAGGAAGAAGGCGTTGTTGGCGGGCGTTTTCTCTCCAACGGACCAAGAACAGGCTCCGGCTGATTTGGCTGCTGCAGTTGCTGGGGCGGGATGGGCTGGACAGGGCTCGCCGACGGCATGCCCGTGTATAGCTGCATGGCAGTCTCTGGCAGTGGCTGCTGCTGCTGCTGCTGCTGCTGCTGCTCTAATCTTCTTCTGCGTTCGTCCAACTGAAGCCTTCGGTTGTGTCTTAGCTGTGTGACGTCGTTGCCGGAAAAGTAAGTGTACGAAGGGTAGCCGGGGTGGTCTGGGTGGCCCGAAATGGCCTCGGGAAAGGCAGGCGCTGGGTGACGAGCCAATGCTTTCTGGACAATCTCAGACGGGTGTGTGTGATCCGATCTGGGAGGCGTGATCTCGGCGAGATAGCGTCTCTGTTGCAGAGGGGCTTCACGTTTGATTCTTCGCAGTTCTCTCTTCTTTTCCGGCGTTGTACGGCGTAGCTTGGCGAGCACTTGTCTTCTCTGCCGAGCAGCTTGTAGACGTTGCGATACGGCAAGTTGCTCTTGCTGCTGTTCCAGTGACTCTTGAGAAAGGGGTTGCTGTTGCTGGGCCGAGAAGTGCTGGACTGGTTGCGGCGGAAAGGAGCTCGTCTGTAGAGATTGGCTGGACGTTGGGTACGGTGACTCGAGTTGAGCCGGTACTTGAATTTCCTGGAGCGGTACTCTTCCTTGAACCACTTGCCCCTGGAGCTGTTGTGTCATTTGACACTGGTCTATCTGAAGGACCTCCCCATACGGCATTGGAAGCGGCTGCGAGACAAGCTCATAGGGCTGAGACTGGAAAACATGTTGCTGAGAAATGTCCTGGTACGCATGGTGGTCCAGAGGAATTTGTTGATAGGGACCGTTGTCAAAATGGGCATGGAAGCCGTGTGTGTCGTACTGCGCTTGCGAGACTTGGGCCGGCGACAGCAGACCGAGTTCAGCGTGCTGGAAGGCGGTATTGGCCAACGAGGTCGTGTCAGTTGGGGGAAGGATGGCCGTGTTGATGTCTGCGTAGCCCATCTGGTCTAGTACCTGAGTGCCAGAGAAGAGGCCGGCGTAGAGGTTGCTGTCACTTGGGGCTTCCATGTTGTCGAGTGAACCCAATGACGGGGCAAGAGGTTGAAAGAAGCCGTCATAAGAAGCGGACGAGCACGAAACGGGTGTGAGAATCAATGATGAAAGATGAGGAAACAAATAAGCAAGACAACAAAGTAGGCGAGTGGTAAACGAGAGAGGGAAAGAAAAAAGAAAGACGATGGTACAGTGTCAGGCAGAAAGAAAGGGACGTGGGAAGGGGCGAGAGAAGAGTAAATAAGCAACGAGACTCGGAAGGGGGGCAGAGGACAAAGGGCCGGGAGTCGGCCGACGGCGTGTCTGATATTGTCTGATATTCAAAGGCGAAACCGGCCTCGAGGCATCGGCGGTGTTGGCTTGCAAAGTGGGTTGCCAAGTTTCCCGAGTTCGAAACAAGTTGGCCTGGACTGGTGTTGGCCTGAGGCAGCCGGCAGGTGTGAAGGCGGCGATGGGTGGACGTGGACGGCGAGGCAGACGCTGAAGCCGACGCAGAAGCCGACGAGAAGCACGGGCTTCTACGAATGCAGAGTGCAGTGGCAGCGGGGTACAGTGCGTCAGCACAGGGAGCAGGAAGAGACGGGACAAGGGGAAGACGGGCTGAGAGCGTAGGCAAAAGTGACGTGCAGACGCAAGATGGCCAAGGGCAGAGGGGCGGGCAAAGGGGTAGTGCAACGGTCCTTGTGGTCCTGTGCGCCTTCCCTTTGACGCGAAGTGGCGACTGGCGTGCGGCTCAAGAGAAGGAGCAGTCAGGGTTAGGATCAAAGGAGAAGGAGGCGCCGGAGATATATATCGAGTTGGGATAGGCAGACGAAACAACGGCAGGCGCAACAGGGGAGCAAGGCAAGGCGCAGCCGCGACGGATTGGCCTGGTACTTCCCGATTGGGAAACCGCGACTTGCACGAAGACTAAAAAGTGGAGACTGCGACTTGTTACATTTGATTTTGGGCGCGAGAGGCCGGCGCTTAAGTGCATTTGCTGGCACATTTGCAACAGCGAAGCGCCAGGTCGCGCAGCCGGCGCTTAGGCCAGACGCAGGAGACTGGGGGACGAGCGGGTGGTCGATCGGCAAGCGTCTTGCATGGCAGCCTTTTTTGATTGCGTATATTGCGGCTCTTGCTGTGAAACAATACTGATTAGACGTATCGTTCCTTCCTCCGACGTGCACAGACTGTTAAGCTTAACTTTAAATCAGCTACATTGGATTACGTACTTAATGCCACGAGAAATGTCGGATAAAATACTGCCAACAGCCTTACAGGTCGCAACACAAGGGCGGAGTATCGAGTCCAGAAAGGGAGACTTGAAACAAACCAAGACGAGGCTCATTCGCTCGACAGACGCCCTCCGAGTTCTCTGACCTAGCCAACAAATTTAGAAAAGTCGCACCACGGCACATGGGACGATCGACACGGCAAGCGTCAAGACCGAGCGTCAAAAACAAAAATGAGCGTCAAGCGTCAAGCGTCAAGCGTCAAGCGCCAAGCGCCGATTCACGCGGTGCCGCAAGCGCCTGGCGGCTAGATCGGGATGTGCAGTGTGCCGGAATCGACACGTTGATTTCGCCGTGACAATCTAAATATACATGCAAAGGACCAAGCGCATCGCAGGTTCTCGGCAGATCTAGTCTGCACAGGAAGGGTGCGTGACGGCGCACGCTAGGTGATGCATCTGTGACGCACCCGATGGGGACTAGCTCCAAGAATAGGTGTTGACGTAAATATATATTTATTTTTATTTATTTTTACAAATATAGTGCGGGTGCAGCGCCAGCGGCTGTCGGATAAAAATAGACATGGGTGGCAGCAGCGTACAACGCTGCGCTGACCGATCATGCAGGCACAAACGCCAGACGCAGCAGATCGTCGTAGGAGAGTAGTCAGCGCGTGTGACGAGACGAATCGGGAGGCAGCGGAAGGACGATGCAGAGCGATCGCGGCAAGACGTTGACAGATGCGGGTGCAATAAGTGCATGCATTTCAAGTATAGTTCATGACAAGGACATCCTTCCTGCGGACACGGCCATTGGAGACCAGAGGGCGCTGGGCGCTGTCGGGGCCGTCCGGTCAGCATGGGCTCCTGCTGGATTTCTCATGTGACCTTGTCACGGTCAATCGGTCAGAGTACGTGCATTTAAATATACATTTGGGAAAAGCAAGTCGGATGGCCACACAGACAGCCAAAAGAGCGCGAGCACATTGCGAAACCGGTGGCCGCTGTGATTCGCTGGCCGCGCCAAGTGCGTCGCTGCCGATCACCGCTCAGCACCGTTGCAAAACAGCTCCAGGGTGCGGCGGTCCACAGAGCAGGGGGGAATAGACGCTGCCTGTGGCGTCGGGGCATGCAGGTCCAGGACGCCAAGCACGCGTTCTCACGTCCTCTCACGCACCAGATGCCGACGGTGAGATTTGAATCATGAAACGAGTTATTTATAAAACGAATGAAGCCGACTTTTCGGAGGTGTCGGATATAAGAAATTGGTCGGTTGGAGTGAGACGACTTGTGTATGTAGTACTTGCATTGAAAGATGCACTTTGGCAGACTCGGTTGCTGCATGACATGTCTCACAAGAGCCTCAATGCAAACGAGTGCCGAGTAGCGCTGGTGGCACGGCAGCACCACTCTACAACATAAATTTAGACGCCGTGCCGATCACTGCAAGCTGCACCTCAGTTGAGCAAGTAACAGACTGTCCATTTATCTCGACGAGTCTAAACGCTGCAGACGCCCCAGGCGCCGTGCATCGTCGTCGAACACGGTGCGATCGGCAAATACGACGAGAACGACCAAGAAAGAAAACAGGGGTTGCAGGGAAGCTGCATCGCCGAAGCGCGTACGGAGTACGTTGTCTGCGCACACGGCTGTCGATGTGATACGATGGGCGGCAGCAGACACCCCGCGCCGATCCGTCTGCAGGTCGAGCGAGTGAAAAGGTGTGAAGAGATAAAAATAACCAGTGTGATAGCACAAGTATCTGCAGGTACCGTCCACTGTTTCGAGTGCAATTTCGGCAGAAAAGTGACAGGGGTACATGCGCTTGCCGCTGGAGGTGCAGGTAGTGCAGATGGTGCAGGTGGCAGATAGGTACGGCTTGATAAAACATCTTTAAAATTGATAAAATTGATAAATTAAACTTTACCCAGACTAGTCAAGCACAGCTTGGTACCCTCGACGTCAAGCGCACCAGGACGCACGATTGGATTCGAGAGACGTGCAGATGCTACTCAATATGCACCGCACCGGGAGTCGGAGGACAGAAGATGCAGGCCGTGAAGCGGAAGCGTGGCAGGAGGGTGATACGTACCTGATGATCCGTGCTCGTCCGTGCGCCTTTTACATCTGACCAACGTCTGTGCCTCTTGCTCTATCGGCCGACACCTCACTGGACGTTGAACGAGTAGATGGTGGAAATAAGCAGCGGGCCTTTGGAAGACGCAAAGGGCAGTCCAGACTGCTGTGCCGGGCGGCTAGAGATGGGTACAACGTAGTGTACAGATGTTAATTTATATTTTACTGAAATAAATGTATATAAAATATATTAAAATACTCTAGAGGCAGCGGTGCAACGTGTCTGTCAGGACGTCTCGTGGTGTGATTGTGCACCCCACAGGATGAAATCGGCCCAATGCCTGTTTTGGTGCAAACCCGCAACAGGCCGGACCTGCGTCGAGCCGCAAGCGAATGGAGGGGCACGGAGCGGAAGACGGACGATGTAGAGGCGCACGCGCTCGATCTCGAGACGCAGCGACTGAGCGACAGCCGTACGTAGCCATGTAGGAGTCGACGAGGCGCAGACAAGAGTCAGATAGCTCTATCAGAGCCAGGAGCGTCCTACCTCACACGGCTACGCTTACGCCCGGATCTGCACGCGCAGCACGAGGTCCGTCTTACGCTCGCCGCTCCTAGCCACTCCGTACTGCCGGCCTGCTCCTTCCGGTCTGCATTCATTCCTATAACCGTCTTATGATTTTCGCTTGGCTTGGTCGTGATTCTCGTGCCGTCAGCAACTGGAAGAAGATTCAAGCCTTCCTGTGCGGACAGGACGTGCTTGGTGCCAGTCCACGGAGCAAGTGATCGACCTTGATCAGGCAGATTGGGCCAAGGCGGCTGCGGTCCATGTCCATTGCACCGCTAGCCGTGGTTGCAAGACAGTGCAGACCGCGTTCCGAGTGAAAAAACAAAAGAAAAAAAGAAAAAAAAAGAAAAAAAGAAAAAAAAAGAAAAAAACAGAAATAAACAGAAATAAAACCCGGTCTGATATCGTGCGCCTCCCTTGGCGGATCCTGTCTACTCCGTATACTCGATGTCACGCCCGAGTGCACTCCGAAACCTGGCTCGAGGTGTTGGCCGTTGTGTTGCAACATCTCCAGAGTATGGACGGGCGTTGGATGCGAGAGGGCGGTTTTCCTCGTTTCAGATGCCCGTTTGCCTGCCGTGGCTGTGAGGAGTCTGAAATGGTTGCAGTGGTTGCAGTGCCGATGCAGTGCCGATGCAGTGCCGATGCAGGTGCACGCACGCACCTGTCGGCGCCGGGCATGTTCTTCTTCTAGCCACCGCCGATGTACCTTTGTGAAAGTCCCACGCGGCTCATGGACGAATGGACGTACCTCTTTGTGTTTGTAAAAGTCCCACACAGCTCATGGACGAATGGACCATGCAGAGTACGCGTGCCTGCGTCTGACAGCCTCGGCCGCACGACAAATTTAGACTCGTTTTGTTGCAGCAGCGTCAGCGGCGATCACTCTGCACACCCTCCCGCCGTCCTGCCGTCCTGCCGTCCTGCCGTCCTGCCTTTTGTGAATGTCGTGTACGGGCAAAGGATCCAACGGCGGCCGGCATCACACGGGCGGCTGCATTCGTCACATTTCACGTTGCAAGGACCCATTCTCGGGCCGCGGCCAGCTGGCCAGCACGTTGTCTGCATGGATTTGCGTGTATTGATGATCAAAGATCAAATTCGGCCGTGCACCTGTCGCCTTTTCCTTCCTTTTTCGCTTTGAAGCTTTGAAGAGAGCCAGGCTTGGCATGCACGAATGCACGAACCAGGCGCTGGCCGTTGGCGCTTAGCGCCCGCCTCGAGGAGTGGCGCGGTGTGGAAAAGGTGGAAAAAGGATGGGAGTCAAAGAAAAACGAAAAAAGGTGAAAGAAAAGTGAAAGAAAAAAAAACGTGACTGCATGGTCGCAGGTACGGGCGATGAACGTGCGTGGCGGCGTGGCGAAGCGACCAGACAAGTCACATGGGTATCCAAGAGCAAGCAAGGCAACGAGAATGCCTAGGGCTGTGCTGTCTTCGTCTGCTCGAGCGTCGCAGCCGCCGTGACCCATGCCCATGCAGCCCCCACTGACCGTTCAGGCCGGCCGCGGACGAAACAGGACAGTCATGGCGAGGCACAACACGAGGCATCACAGGTGCACAGCTGCCAGGCGATGGACGTCGGCGGCCACGCACAGTAGGCGGTCATGGGAAGCAGGAAGCACGGGCCGATGGACAAGAGAACAAGAAAAAAATCCAAAATTGACAATCGCTGCGCTGCTACCACACGTACACACGCAGAACGGAACGCACACAACTAGTAGTCAATCGTCTTGACCTTGGCGAGGACGGCGGGCGGCAGCACGTCGGGCGCGAGCAGGCCGTCCTGGATGCAGTCGCCGAGCACAAAAAAAGCGCGTTCCTGGGCGTAGCGAAGGTAGTCAAACTCTTCCTCGGCGTCGGCGTCAGGCTCCTGCTCGGTCTCGGTGTCGGAGCCGTCCTTGGTGTCGTGGCCGCCGGGCGACGCGAGCGAGAAGCCGGGCACCTTGGCCTGCACGATCCCCCAGGCCACCCACATGGCACTGTTGGCGGCGCGCCACAGACGCGCCTCGGCGAGCAGTTCGTCGACCTGTGCCTCGACGAGGGCCTCGCGACGCGCCTCCTCCTCCTGCCACCCGCCGGCGGGCGCGCGCGCGTCGAGCATGAACTCGGTGGGAGTGTGGTCGTGGGTGTGCGTCTCGGGCAGCGTGGCGAGGGGCAGCGCGAGCGGCCCGAAGCGCGGCGTGCTGGTGGCGCACTGGTGCGGAAAGTCGGGGCGGTGGTCGACGTAGGCGCGCACGAAACGGCGCTGCTGCTCGGGGTTCGGGTAGCGTGCAATGGTGCAGTCGTGCGGCGCGACGGCGTCGTGGTAGTTGTAGGTCCACTCGGTAAAGTGGTTGGCAAACTCGACGCCCGGCGGGTTGGCGGCGGCGTACTCAAAGTCAATGACAATCAGCTGCTTGTGCTCGTTCTCCGGCTGCAGCAGCGGTGAGCGGTCGTCGGGGCGCAGCCGCAGAATGTTGCCGTACTGCGTGTCGTTGTGCGCAAATACGAGGCGCTGGCGCAGGCCGTCGGGCGTGTCGGGCGTGTCGGGCGTGTCGGGTGCATCAGGCGCATCGGGCGAGGCGTACGCCGCCTTGACCTTTTGGCGGTGTGCGTCGATCAGCGCGCGAAAGACGGGCCACTCGACGCCACACACAAAGCCGCGCCCCTTCCACCGGTCCAGGAAGGCGCTCGTGTACGTGGGGTCGCGCGCGGCGTGCCGAACCTCGTCGTCGAGGTACGTAATCGTCGTCTCGACCGAGTCGAGCCAGCGGTCCCAGTTGGCCCAGACGGTCGGCCCGCCGTCGAGCTCGGCGTCGAGCAGTTCGATGCCGTCGTGCAGCTCGCGCATCCGCTTGGCAATCTGCTTGGACGTCTCGGGCTCGCGCAGGTTGGCCGACGTCAGCGTCGTCGCCGTAAAGAATTGCTCGAAGCGGCCGTTGGCAAAGGTGCCCAGCAGCCGCGGGCCAATCTTTTTGCGCGCCAGCCGCTGCAGCACGCTCAGCTCCTTTTCGCGGTCAATCAGGTGCTCGACCTGCGGGCCGTAGATGCGCAGCAGAAGCTTCTCGGGCATTGTGCGCTTGCCGAGGCTCGATGGACCGGATGCACCAGCTGCTCCGACTGCACCAAAGTACGGCGACGTCGTGCCCGTGACCGACGGATCGGGCAACGCGACGCCGCCGCCGAGGTCCGCGGGCGGCGACACCTCGTAGACGGCATTGGTCAGCGCGCCGCTTAGGCGCTCAACGGTAATCGTCTCGCCGGCGTCGAGCGGTACCTTGCGCCAGCCCTTGAGCCGCAGCGTGTGGGCCAGACGGATGATTTCGCACTTGAACTTGTACCAGGCAGCGCGCTCCTTGTCCTCGCGGCGACTGCCGGTGCCGCCGCCGCCGCCGCTGCCGCCGCCACTCACCGACCCGGCGTCCGACATGGCCCGGCCCGTCAGCAGCGGCGTGCCCATGGACGACGTCGACGCATACTTGAGCGTCTTGGTGTTGTCGAGCACGGCGTCGCAGCTGGGCACGAGCACGTCGCCGTCAAAGTACTCGGTATCGGACGACGCGCGGCTCGGCTGGTAACGCAACGTGCGTGACGAGCGGCGGCCGCCGGTGCTGGGTGCACGGTGCACGCCCGCAAACCCAAGACCGGCCAGCGCCCCTAGGCCGCCCAGACCGCCCAGGCCGCCCAAGCCGCCCAGCGCCCCAAACGCGCCAAAGCTGTTGGCGCTGGACGGGTCGACGCCGAGCGACGCCATGCCGTCCTCGAGGATGCGCTGCAGCCGGTCAAGCGACTCGTCGTCGCTCGACGCCGAGCCCGTCGAGTCGGCGCGCGCCCGGACAAGCTTCTTGGGCGCGTCCACCACGTCCACCGTGTCGTCAGCTTCATCGGCGTCGTCGGCTTCGTCGGCGTCTACCGCCTCCTTTTTGTCCTTGCGCCGCGGCCGGCCGTGTGCACGCACGCGGCGGCGGCGCGATTCCTTCTTTGAACGTTCGTGCTGCAGCCACTCGGCGACCTGGGCGACCAGGCGTGCGCTCGTATAGTCGGGGCGGTGGCGCTGCTGGTGCTGGTGCTGCTGCAGCGAGTTGGTCAGCTGGGGCCGCACGAGCGGCGACGGCGGCACGAAGCGCGAGGGCGGGTCGTCGGCCGCCAGCTGCAGCGGCGATGTCGTGCTGTAGCCCGCGCTGTAGCCCGTGTAACCGGTCAGGCCGTCAATGCTGCCAATGGAGCTGCGCGACGACGGCAGCGGCACGACGGCCGGGCGGCCGCTAAGGCGCTTGGCGACGCTGGCGGGGAACTGCTTGCGCACCGGTAGTTCCTCGACGAGCGGCTGCGGCGACTCGACAATGTCGGTGACATCAGGCTCGGCAATCTGGACCGCTAGATGGTTAGCATGGGTCGTGATGGATGGTGGCGAGGCAATGGCCTGATCACTCGACAAACAGGGCACGGGTGGCATGGCACGAGCGGCATGGCACGAGCAGCACGGCTGGCGCCACCACGACTGGCGCCACCACGACTGCCCGACGGCTTGACGTCATGCAGCTCACGTCGTGCACAGTGCCGGCCTGTGGCCGTGCGGCTTTTTCGTTCGTGGCTTATCAGGACCAGCGACACGCGAGACCATGGCAAGAGCCGGCGCCAACACGTGGTGCGACGAAATGACTCGTGGTCTGGTCATTCCGGCAGACGACGAGACAAGAGGACAGAATAGGGAAACTAACCCTTGGTGGGTGCTCCGGCGGGCGGAGTGCGGTCCGAGTCGTCGCGGAGGGCCGACCGCAGCGGCGTGGTCCGGGGCGAGCTGGCCGCCGGCGGGTTGGACATGTCTCGCGTCGGGTCGAGGGTCGAGTCGAGGGTCGTGAGTCGCGTCTGTCTCGGTCGAGTGTCGAAAGAGTGGAAGAGTCAAGCAGCGAGTCGAGTCGGTGGCCGTGGCAGGACGAGGTGGCGGACGTCGGACGCGGATACCGAGATGTCGAGATACTGGACGGATGCGTAAACAGACGCCACGATAACGGTTTGGACGGTTTGACGTTGCGTTGTGGTGGCAGAACACGACAAGAAGAAAGGACAGGCAGACGTAAAAGGGGTGCCAGACGAAGCGATGCGTCGTGGCAGGTGCGAGTGCGCAAGCTGGCAGCAGGGTGGAAAAAAGAAGGTGCCCTGCTTCTGGCGGTGGCTCTTCTGGCGGTGGCTCTTGTCTGTCCTGTCTCGCTCTGTTGGGCCAATTCGACGTCACAGTGTTTCATTTAGTGACCCAATTCGGCGGTGCGGTGTGCACGTGCCAGTCGAATGGGGGGTTGCTCTACTGTGGCGGGCTGGTTTAGAGGGTGCAGGAGCCTGCAGGCAGTCGCTTTCACATGCTCGGGCGCTGCTGCCCAACAATTTCAGCCCCATATTTCAGTCTCGGGCCAATGAGCGCCACCATTTACAGCGGTCAGCCAGGAATCAGATAGCATCATTTCATAAATTTGCAGGTCTGCAAGTGCAGTCTGCGTTCCACCGTCTTTAATATTGCTATCAGAGCACGTTGCATTCGAGTTTGTGCTGCTGCATGGCGTGGACTGGCCTCGGCGAAGCGACAGCGAACAGGCAGGCGGACGATGCTCTGTCTATCTGCCGTCTGCTGTCTCTGTCTGTCGCTGTCTGCTGTCTGTCGCTGTCTGTCGCTCTATCGTTGTCTGTCGCTGTCTATGGCTGTCTGTCGCTGTCTCGCTGTCTTTCTGGCGAGCCACCCTCGCCTGCTGCCCGCCGGCGCGTGCAAAGCATACAGAGGCAGAGACGGCCAGCTGACGAAGCGTTCGGCTGGCTTGGCATGCCGTCGTCGCTCGTGCTGTCCCGACGGGGTAGACCACGCCCGACACGGCCAGACTCGGTGCCGGCCCGAGTCCGAGTCGGATGCGATTCTGCCGCCGGCCGACCCAATCACGTGACTACGTGGTCACGTGATCGACACGCCTTACGGCAATGGTGTCGCCTGTTCACAGCAGCCCGTCGCTTTCGCCCTTGCGGCGCTCGACGCGCTTCTGCTCCCAGTTGTCAAGGTCCTTGTTGGCCAGGCGCTGGGGGTTAGCTGTCGTGTCCGTTTCACGAGGGCACGGACGAGGAACACGTACATTGTACTCGTCGCGCATGTTGACGCGGCGCGCCGTCTTGCCGAGGCCGAGGGCGTCCTCGTGCGACAGCTGGTGCGTCTTGCGGTCGTGGCGCTCGTAGCGGATGGCGGTGGCGGGCGTGAGGACAAACGAGCCGCCGACGATGACGACGAGGAACGGCAGGCCAAAGAGCGCAAACGGGTGCTTGGCCATGGCACGGCGGTACTTGGCGGCAAACGTGTTGGCGTCGGCCGCCGACTGGAAACGCTTGCGCTGGAAGGCCATGTTGGTGCTGGTCGGCTGGTCGGCTGGTCGGCTGGTCGAGCTGCTGGGTCTGGTCGGCGGTCGGAGACGGAGCGGTCCTCCTCCAGAGAACCCCACACAGACCACGTGACTGCGTGTCTCGATGACGGTCAGATCGAGACTAGCGCGTCTTTACGATTCGTCGCGTCGGGGGATTTGCCCGGATCGAGGCGTCGTGCAGGGTCAATTGTCGTGCGTAGTCCTGTAGTCTCGAGTAAATCTCTTCACTCTTTATTCTGTCATACACCCACGATGCCACCAAAACGACAGATTGAGGCGACAGGACGGCGACGGTCGCTACGGACGAGCACGGCGCACGAGGGACAGCGAAGCAAGTACGTCGAGGACGACGACTCCGGCTCGGACACTGCGCCGGCGGCGAAGCGGGTGAGGGCGAAGGCGGTGCTGTCGGACTCGGACGGCGACGACTACAAGGAGAATGACGACCAGACGGACGACGTCGATCACGACGACGACGACGACGAGCATGACAATGTATCGGACCGAAAGTCGTGGACAATGAAGTCTGCAGACAAGGCAGAGAAAAAGAGTCCGGCGAAGCAGACAGACACGAAAAAGGGTCCGGCGAAGCAGACAGACACGAAAAAAGGTCCGGCGAAACGCGGTCGACCGGCCAAGGCCAAGGCGAAACCCGTGTCTGACTCGGAGCACGACTCCGACAACTCCGCCGCCGACGACTCCTCGGACGCACGCCCACGCGTGACGTTTACCCCCCACAAGGCTCTGCGCGGTCTGGACGGTGTCGAGTACGCGGACACGACGGTGCACCCCAACTCGCTGGCGTTCCTTCGCGACCTCAAGGCCAACAACCGGCGCTCATGGCTCAAGGCCAATGACGGCGAGTTCCGACGCGCGCAAAAAGACTGGCTGTCGTACGCAGAGACGCTGGGCGCACGACTGACGGCGGACATTGACGAGACGATTCCGGAGCTGCCGAGCAAGGACTTTGTCTTCCGGGTGTACCGCGACACGCGCTTCGGCAAGGACCCGACGCCGTACAAGCCGCACTTTGCAGCGGCCTGGTCGCGTACCGGCAAGAAGGGCCCGTACGCCCACTACTACGTGCAGTGCGAGCCCGGGGGACGCAGTTTTGTGGGCGGCGGGCTGTGGCACCCCGATGCCGAGCAGCTGAGGTCGGTGCGCACGAGCATCGATACGCGTCGACGGCGGTGGGACGTCCTGCAAGACCCTGGTCTCGCCGTGTTTCTGGGCGACACGGACCCGGTGGCGGCGTTTTGCAAGATCAATGCGGCGACGGCCCTGAAGACGAAGCCGCTCGGGTACGCGGCCGACCACGCCGACATTGCGCTGCTCAAACTGCGCAACTTTACCATTACTAAACGCGTGCCCGACGGTGTTTTTACGGCGAGCGACAGCCAGGACCAGGTGGCCCGGTTGTTTACCGCGCTGGTACCGTTTGTGACGCACCTGAATCGGATCCTACGGCCCGATCCAGGGGAGGAATCCGAGGACGAAGGTGACGAAAACTGACATCGAATCAATGTAATTCTACGAATCGACTCATCTCTTGAATAAATGTATTTTATAATCGCACTGCCAACAAAAGGGTACAAGACATCCAGCCAAATCAACCTGCAAACACAAAAAAAAACACCGCCTATGCATTCGTAACTCGTCCTCGGGTCGTCGTCCTCCTACTGCGTGCGGTAAAACTTCTTGTACAGCAGGTGCAGCAAGAGGTTGACGTTGAGGCGCAGGCAGTTTTCAAACAGATTCATAAACTGGTGCGCCTCAAACTGCGCCTGCAAGAGGTCCTCAATCGACACGAGCGCGCTGGCCCCCGGAATCTGAATGTGCCCGCGCGACCCCTCAATGGAAAAGACGCCGACCTCGTCGCACGAAATGGTCAGGTTGATGCGCTCGTAGTCGCGGTCCGCCACGCCCGTCCACAGCACGACGACGCCCTTTTCGGCGAGCGCGCGCACGCTGTACTTGTACGAGCCAAACTTGGGCACGCGTCCGCTGCGCTCGAGCTCGCGCTGGTGGTAGTACTGTTTCGTGAAAGGCATCAAAAATTTCTTCTTGCCCTTTTTGCTCTGCAGCGTCGCCATGGCCTGCTCAATGTAGTCGTCGTAGCTCCGGCGCTGCTGCTCCAGGTACACGGCCTTTTCGTGCAGGTTGCCCAGCGTCAGGCGCACGCCCTCGAGCTCGCGCTGCCGCTGCACACGCCGCCGGCTTTTTGTGCGAATGTCGAGGGCAATGGCATTCAGAATGTCCTGGTACTGGTTGTGCTTGGAGATGCGTCCCATCTGCTCCAGCCGCAGCACGTTCTCGAGTGCCGTCCGCTTGAGGTCGTAGTACGACATGCGCGTCACGTCAATCATGTTGGCGTCCGAGTAGGCGCCGCGCGTCGACCCGACGGCAAAGTCGTCCTGCAAGAGGCACTGCCACTTGTGCTCGTCGGCCGGCAGGATCGGCTTGACCAAAATGTCCAGCAGACTGGAGCCCGTCTGCACACGGATAATGTACAGAACGCAGCGCTTCGTCTCCATAAACAGCGCCTTGACCTCCGCCTCCGGGTCCTCCACATCGTGCAGCTTGGGCGTCAGAAACATTTGAATGTCCGACGACCCGGCCGCCGTCATCTCGCTCTCGTTGCTCTTGGCGCTGCCCAGGTCCTGCACAATCTCGCGCAGCACGTCGTCGCGGCCCGGGCACATGGACCCCAGCTCCGCCACGACCAGGTGGTGGATGGCGAAAATGTCCGTCATCTTAATGTACAGCGTCGGCTTGTTCTTGGCGTACAGGTCATTGTACTCGTCAATGTCAAACGTGCTCTCGGCGTCCGGCACACTGACGAGCGACTCCAAAATGTGCGCAAACCGCGCGACCGACGCGTTGACAAAGCTGTTGAGCGGCAGCAGGTGGATGTTGTCGCCGCCAAACGGCCGTCCGCTCGCAATCTGCCCGAGCACCTTGGCCACCTCGCCCAGGTTCCGCTTCTGCAGCGGGCTCAGCGGCTTGTCCACGACGCCCACATTCTCCGGCGCCGTCACGGCCGGCTGCAGGTAGAAGCGCCAGAGCCAGTGGCCGACCAGTTGCAGCAGGTACTGCGGCGGCTCGCGCTTAAAGTGCCCACAGAGCGCGTTGAACTGGTGGCGGCACACGAAGCGCACGCCATACGGCAGCCGCGGCAGCAGGTCCTCGAGCGCGTTGAGGAACTGGTCGCAAATCTCGCGCAGGTCGCGCAGGTGGTCAATAAAGAGCTCCTGGGTCTCGGCGTCCTTAATGGCCACCTCGCGCGGCACATCGCGCGGCCGGTGGCTCGCCTGGCCCGTCCGCAGCTCCTCGTTGCTAATGGCCGACCGGTAGATTTGCAGCGGGTCGCTCTCCAAATCGAGCGCGGGGTCTTCGACGATGTTGTCGCGCACCATGGGGCCGAGCAGGTCGCGCAGGTACTTGCGGTCGCGTGGCGAGCGCGTGTAGTTGGCCAGCAGCTTCTGCCAAAAGTAGTTGCCGCGCACATAGTCCTGCACCGTGCTCGCACAGTCCACCTCCTCGCCAATCGACCGCGCCATCAGCTTCAGCAGGTAGTACTCTTCCCGACGCTTCTGCGCGTACCCAAACAGGCTCATAATCAGAAGCTCAATACGCTTCAGGTCCTTGTCGGGCATGCCCTGCAGCCGGATCCGACGGAAGAGCCGTGCCAGGTACTGCGGCTGCGTCTGCAGCGTAAAGAAGAGCTGCTGGTACGACTCGAGCTTCTTGCGCGAGCCCTTGTTCAGCGCCTTGAGGTCAAACTGGTTCGCCGACGACATGGGCGTGCTAGCCAAGAAATTGCCGGCGTGGCCGCCAAAGTTGCTCTGGTGCCGCACGACCTCGTCCAGCGTAATCTTGTTCTTGACCAGCAGCGCAATCTTGATGTCCAGCTGGTCAATGTACGTCTCCAGCATCTCGTTTTGCCGCACCTGCTGCACCACCGTCTTGCGCATCCGCTCAAACTCAATCTCCTCGTGAAAGTCAAAGTCGCTGTCGTTGAGCAGGTGCACAAAGTTCTTGACCGCGTTCACCGGCGGGTTCTTGCCCGTCGTCAAGCTCTTGTACGCCTCGCCCTGGATCTTGGCACGCACAAAGCTCTGAATCTTGACGACTTTTTGCATGTTCTCGTGAAAGAACCGCCGCTTCTCCGCAAACTGCTTGCGCACAAGGAACGCCCGTGTCGCCGCCTGCAGTTCAAGCACCGACGCCTCCTCGGCATCCAGCTCCGCCAACAGCGCACCGACCTGTGTGCGCAAAAGCATGGCGCGTGCCAGCGCCTGCAGCTCCACCACTTCGGGGGCCTTTGACGCCAGGTCGGCCAAAAACGCCGCGTGGGCCTGTCGGGACACAAAAGCACGCGCATGTGCCTGCAGGCGAGTCACAGCTGGCTCCTCGGCCGACAGGGCATGCAGGTCCGCCGCCACCCGGATCCGTTGCAGCATGCCACGCACGCCCGACTGGATCTCGACAATCTCCGCCTCGCACGCGTCGAGGCCGTCCAGCGTCTCCGTGACACTGCGTCGCGTGGCGGCAGCACGAATGCACGCCTGCAGCTGGCCAATGGCGGGCGTGTGCTGGCGCAGCTCGGCCTGGAGCGTCGCGAGCGCCTGGCGTGCGGCCCTACCTCGTGCAGCCGCCTGCAGCGTCGTCCACTGCAGTGCCGAGCGTGCAAGAGCCTCGTGCTGCTGCTGCTGCTGCCGTCTCACCACACCGGCTCGGGCAGCGGCCTGGAGCTCGACAATGGCGCCGGTCTCGGCATCAAGGGCCGTCAGGTCGTCCTCGATGCGTCGTCTCAGCAGCATGCCGCGGATCGCGGCCTGCACATGGCCGGCCGAGCGGGCGGCGTGCTTGACGTCGCGCTTCTGTGAGACGACTTGCTTGCGCGCAAGGAAGCCGCGCACGACGGCCTGCACGTCGCGTACAGGGCCGGCGACCATGTGCAGCTGCGCGCAGAGGTCGTGCACTTGGTGGCGGACCTGGCGCGCGCGGATGAGACTCTGGAGCGCGAGAATGTCGGCCTCGGTGCTCTTCCGGAACCGGGCCTCCTGCACGTGGCGGCGGCGGACGAGGAAGCCGCGCACGGCGCTTTGAAGCTCAATGGCAAAACGTCTCATTTGCATGCGGTACTCGATGATTTGCCGCGAAAAGTCGCCGCGGATGCGTGCCTGCAGGTCGGTGATCCAGTCTTCACTGTCCCACAGCTGCTGCATCGTGTGGCCGAGCTGCATGCGCAGCAGAGCACCGCGCGCTTGGGCCTGGAGGTCGACGACGACGGCCTCGTTTTCCTTGAGCTCACGGTCAACCCTCTCCTCCTCCGTCTCCACCGGCTCGGGAGGCTCGGGTGGCTCGACCTCGAAATCGGCGCTTATGTTACCAAAGCTCGGCATGTTGGCGCCCAACTTATCGAGGCCTTTTTGCACCGCCTCGAGCTCGTGGTGCTCAAACTCTAGCTGCCCGACCAGGTTGCCGATGCGAAAGTCGACAATGCCCTTGCGGAAGAGGAGCCAGCTGAGCGCGTGGATGCAGTAAATGACCTTGGGAATGTTCTTCTTCTCGTACAGGTCAATCATCTCGAAGCGGAACAGGTCGGGCAGCTCGACCTCGTCCAGGTACCGGAAAAAGTTGGCAATGTTGTCCGAGTACAGGTACTGCAGCTTCTGGTGGCGGATGATGCGGAACGGCCGGTCGGGGTTCAGGGCCGCGACGACCTCGGCCAGGGTGACGCCGTCCCGCAGCGCCTCCTCCAGCTCGACAATGGGCGGAATGGTCGTCTGGATCACATCCTCGATCCACTCCTTGGCCTCGCCAATGTGGCAAAGGTACTCGTACGCCTGCAGAAACTGCCGCTGCTTCTCCATCCAGTTCCACCCGCCACCGCCGGCACCACGCTGGCCCGTCCGAGACGGTGACGTGTCGTCGGCGCGCTGCAGCTTCCGGCGGCCCCGCAGACCGACAACCTCCTGCGTGGGCGCCGTCAGCGCAAACTCATCGGCATTGCTAGACTGTGCAAGCTTGGACAGCGTGCGCAGCTGGTTTGTCGTCGATTTGCCGAGCGTCTGCAGGTCCGGAGCAGCAATCGTCGCCGAGCGCACGTGGCCGTGGCCGTGGCCATGGTGTGGTGTGGGCGGCGGCGCGTTGGAGTAGGCCACGGCAACGCTGCCACGGTTGACGGTATCCGGCCGAGACGGAAGCATCGCGTTGGGGCGGATCGCAGTCAGTGGCGGCTGCGTCGTGTTGAAGCGCTCGTTCTCGGCGCTGTTCATCTGCAGACGGTTCACGTCCACACTCTTTCCACGGTCGTGGCGGAGCGATGTCTTGACCGGCGACGTTGGTGGTGACGGAACGCCGGCCGGCGCCTGCGGTAATGGGCGGAGAGAGCGGCGCGCGCTGCCGTAAATGTTCTCATCGTTGGCCGTTTGGCGTGATGGCGAGACCTGGAGCGTGGCAAAGGCGGAGCTGAGCCCGGCGGCCTCACTCTTGCCGCGTTTATGGCTCATGTTTGCGTACGCCGAGTGTGACGACATGGTCGTCGCCGTCGAGGCGTAGCTGTGATCGGATGCGTGCGAGTAGCCGGACGACGCCGACGATGAGGTTGTGGAGATGGTCGACGGCTGCCGAGCAATGGGGTAGTCTGTGGTTTGAGACTGCCGGAGCGGATGTTGTCGGTACATCTTCGATGCCAAAGATGATATCGATGACAACCGGGGAGACTGTGCGAGGCCCAGAGAAGAAACGACGAGTCGGTAGAGTAAAGAGCTGTAACGTGAAAGAGAAGAGATGCAAATGTCAACAATTCGGACTGCGCGGCTTTGCGAAAGAATAAAAGGCCCTCTGGGCGTGAAAGGTCGTGAAGGTCCAGCTAGCAAAGCTTTAGAAATAATAGCTTCATAAGATGATGAGAAATGAAACTTTGCATGCCAAAGGCGAGCAACGGTGGGTAGGTGGAAAACGAGTCCGTGGCAGAAACTGTGATCATGGTCGATTTTGCCATCGAGGCAGCTGCGGCGCATCCGAGGGGTGCTGCTACTGTATTGGGCTGGCTGTCGTCCGGGAGATTGCATTGTTTTGTTTGTTTACATCGCACCTTCCGTCTAGTTGCACACTACGGGTACGTCAGAGGGCCAGACCGGACGGCAATTGGGTGGTATGTGCGCGACCCGCTGAAACCCGCTTGTCCAAAGTGCAAGTGACACCACGCCAATTGGCACGATAATTCATTATCGATAAGATAGATAACGGCACGTGCCAAGTCACACTGTGAAAAACGCCGATTATCAAGAACGGTCAATCGTTGGTAATTCTGCCAATGGACCCCACTTCCCTTCCTCTGACGGCGATAAAAGAAAAAAATCGTGCCTGGGCCGGCCAAGCGAACTTCTCTTTTTCCTTCTTTCTTTTAATGGGGAGAAGACATCTACGAACAGTACAAAACACTGGTTTGGTCGAAAGTCCATATTCGCTTGACGTCTTCGAACTCACACTCTTTCTCGTCCATTCACAAAGGTCAGTCTGCCCATGGTGTCCAGTGGCCTCGAGCCAGCGGAATCCGAGTTTTCTCGACCCTCCCCCGGCGTCACCGCCCCGAGACGTTTACGATGAGCACCGTTCTGACGCCATGCAGTCTTCACAACGGCCGAAATGCCTGTCGAAGCTGTCAACGGTAACACCCAGTTCCTGGATGCCTCCAAGGCTCTGGACGCCCTCAACGAGTATGAGGAGCGCGATGGCCTCGGCATCAAGGACCTGATGAACGCCCGCGTTCACGGTGGCCTTACCTACAACGATTTCCTGATGCTGCCTGGCTACATTGGCTTCCCTGCCTCGGCCGTCGGCCTCGACTCGCCCATCACCAAGCGCATCACCCTCAAGACCCCCTTTGTCTCGTCGCCCATGGACACCGTCACCGAGCACGAGATGGCCATCCACATGGCTCTGCAGGGCGGTCTCGGTGTCATCCACCACAACTGCTCGCCCGACGGCCAGGCCGACATGGTCCGCAAGGTCAAGCGCTACGAGAACGGCTTCATTGCCGACCCCGTTGTCATCAGCCCCGAGACGACCGTCGGTGAGGCCAGAGCTCTCAAGGAGAAGTGGGGTTTCGGCGGTTTTCCCGTCACCGGTACGTTTTTTCCTTTCTTTTCTTTCCTACCCCTCTGTCGACCCGGCACACCAGCAACTGTGCCCTGCCTATCATGATTATTTCTCTTAATTATAACTTTCGTTCCACCGATATCGACATAACGTCGTGGGGAGACTACAAGATTATATGAATACGGCTTCCCTCCACCTTTCCTCTTCTGCCCCATCTTGGCCGTCGACTAACTGGTTCAGAGAATGGCACCCTGGGTTCCAAGCTCGTCGGTATCATCACGAACCGTGACATTCAGTTTGAGGATGACTCGGACCTTGCTATCGCCAAGGTCATGGTCACGGACCTGATCACGGCCCCCGACGGCGTGACTCTCCTGGAGGCCAACAAGATCTTGGCCGAGTCGAAGAAGGGCAAGCTGCCGATTGTCGACAAGGAGGGCAACCTAGTGTCGATGATTTCGCGGTCTGACCTGACCAAGAACCAGTACTTCCCTCTGGCGTCCAAGCTGCCCGACTCGAAGCAGCTGCTGTGCGCTGCGTCGATTGGCACGCGCCCCGAGGACCGCATTCGCCTGCAGAAGCTGGTGGACGCCGGCCTGGACATTGTCATTCTGGACTCGAGCCAGGGCAACTCCATCTTCCAGATTGAGATGATCAAGTACATCAAGGAGACGTACCCCAGCCTGGACGTCATTGGCGGAAACGTCGTGACGCGCGAGCAGGCGGCCGCCCTGATCGCCGCCGGTGTCGACGGTCTCCGCATCGGCATGGGCTCGGGCAGTGCGTGCATTACGCAGGAGGTCATGGCCGTCGGCCGTCCCCAGGCGACGGCCGTCTACAACGTGTGCAGCTTCGCCGCCCGCTTTGGCGTTCCCTGCATTGCCGACGGCGGCATCCAGAACGTCGGCCACATTGTCAAGGGCCTGGCCCTTGGTGCCTCGACCATTATGATGGGTGGTCTGCTGGCCGGCACGACCGAGTCGCCCGGCACGTCGTTTGTGTCGCGCGAGGGCAAGCTGGTCAAGGCGTACCGCGGCATGGGCAGCATCGACGCGATGCAGGACAAGAAGGCGGGCGGCGGCGGCAAGGACAGCCAGAAGAGCAACGCCGGCACGGCGCGCTACTTTTCCGAGGGCGACAGCGTGCTGGTTGCACAGGGCGTGTCGGGCGCCGTGGCGCACCGCGGCTCCATCAACAAGTTCCTGCCGTACCTGGCGGCGGGCGTGAAGCACTCGCTGCAGGACACGGGCATCCAGAGCCTGCACGAGCTGCACGAGAGCGTGACGGCGGGCAAGGTGCGCTTCGAGATCCGCACGGCGTCGGCGCAGCTCGAGGGTGGCGTCAACATGGACTCGTACGAGAAGAAGCTGTACGCGTAAATGCGCACCTCTCTCCGTTTAATGCGATGCGACTATGAGTGACGGTTGGGTCCGGTTGGGAAAAGCAATTTGATTTACGTTTGGCATGGTTTTGGGTTATAGCTTTTTTGTGTTTTGCGTTTGCGTTTTCGCGCTAGATTGTCGAATGACTATCATAGACTCCATCAGTGTCAAGCTGTGCCCGTACTCGCTCGTCGGTGGTGTCTCCGTTGCTGTCTCCATGTTTTGTCATTTCAGACAGTTTCCTTGCGAAGCAGGCCGAGCTAGCCCGTCGTATTCTCAAGGCCCATCGCACACGGCGGACCGGTGCTAACGGATGCAGTAGCGCTCTCAGCCATAGTCTCTCTCACACTAGTCTGGTCTACCACAGCCTTGGTCTGTCACGGTCTGGCCTCGCAAAAGTCTGCATCATGTACGAAAGTCCGACGTTCTATGTACAATGCGGTGCCTCCAACGCCGAAAACAAGCTGTAAATCAAAGCAACGAAACCCAAACGTCAGTCGTACTGTGCCGCACCCTGTTTGTGCGGCTACAGCGTCGACGCGGCGGCGGCGACACCGACAGTGTTAAACTCTCGCCGGTTCGTCCATCTGACCTTGACGTTGTGCGTGTACTCCATGTACCTCGCCCAGCCTGGCGGTTAGCTCGGAACAGTCGACCTCGGAACACGGCAGCGGCAACGGCAGCGGCAGCGGACTCACTCCAGTAGGCAAACTTGCGGCCCAGGTACTTGCCAATAAAGGGCACGAGCACCATGGATAGCATGAGCTGCAGCTGCTCGAGGCTGGCCTCCCAGTCCTGTTGCGCCTCGGACGAGGTGGTGGACATGTCGGAGGGGCTGAGGATGCTCGTGGAGATGGACGGCAGCGAGTCGAGCTCGGCAGCCTCGTCGTCGTAGTCGCCCGTCTCGGCAGTCTGCTCAAGTTCTTCGTCGTAGTCGCCCGTCTCGGCAGTCTGCTCAAGTTCTTCGTCGTCGTCGTCGTCGTCGTCCTCCTCCTCCTCGTCCTCGCCGACCACCGGGGCTGGTAACTCTGCCGGTTCTTCCTCGTACTCGTCCGAAACGCTGCTCCCAAAGCTGTCGGACGTGCGGCCCGTGGCGTCGTCGGGCAGGCTCTGGTGCCGGAACTGCGGCAGCGTACCGGACGCGCTCGCCAGTACAAACGAGTCCTCGGCGGACATTTCCCACGGCGAGCCGCCTGCTATTGAGCCGGACATGGTGTTGTGTGTCGGTGGTGTGTTGCTGCGGCCAATGTGTCGCAAATTGCAATGCCGTTCGGACCTGTCCTGCGTCTGCGTCGTCGCGTCGTCGCGTCGTCTGCGTCGTTGCGTCGTCTCCGTCGTCACCGAGCTCCAGCTCCCGCTCAATTCGACTGCGGGTCCAGTTCATATCACGTGACTACAGCCCTGTAAATATTCACAGATCAAGACCCCTCCATCGTGTGCATGTTTTGTAAAGGTTGTAAATATGTAAATAAAGTTGTATCTGCTTATGAACTAATACTCACCCTTTGCCTCACGGAGAGTCGTCCATTGTCAGCATCGTGCCGTCAACACGTCAACAGCCCCTCTTCGCTGGCATCGAGCGTGCGCCCCAGATTGGCTGGAGCCAGGGCACCCCATTGTTCCATTCAGTGTATTTACAAGGCAGGTAACTGCCGTTTGCTTGTTGTTTGCCTTGACCACCGTCGACTCAGCCGCCATCGTTTCGTCTGCTTTTCTTGACCGTCAACTTTTGACTTTTTCTCAACTGTCATCCAAACGACCAGTCGCAAACAGACTCACAGACTCACAAATCATTGACAAACATCGCAAACAATCGACTACCACGACGCCACATTCGGTCACTGACTCTGCCACACACGCGCCTCACGCCTCACCACACACCATGGCGGACGAACAGCCCGTAAGTCCGCACCAGCCTCGCTGCACCAAGTCCCTGCACCTCATTCCAGTTACATCTGCATGCTTCTGCGTCTGAATCATCCATTTGCCCTTGCCCCTTGCCCTTGCCCCTTGCCTTTGCCCCTGCCTTTGCCTTGCCTTTGCCCTTGCCTTCAGTTGCGTTGCACTTGCTGCACTGTACTTTTTCGCCTGTTTACCTACGGCGTAGTGCTGCCCAAGTCTGAGTCATTCACGCCCCGCTCTCGTTGGCTGCTGCAACCCCGCCAAAGGCATTTTGTGCTGGAGCGGCGAAAAATAGCGCTTTAAAAGAAATGCAAGAAAAAACTCCCAAAAACGGACGCGAACCAAAAGTTTGGCTGCATCGCTTCCGAGCCTTTCCACTCCCACCGCCGACGCATCACACGACGACACACTCCATTTTTGTCTCCGCTTTCCGCTGGCTTTTCACGATAGCACCGACTGACCGAGCATCTGTTCTTGCAGCCGACGCAGCGCAAACGCAAGTCCGTTTCCTTTACCGACCAAGCCCTCGCCATCGACACCGACGGCACCGTGACCATGGCTTCGACGGAGCCCATTGACGAGACGACGCAGACGGCGGTGTCGCACAGCCTGGCGCCCGTGGAGGCGCCCGTGGAGGCGCCTGCGGCGGCGGACGACGGGCTGGACCTGAGCCTGCTGAAGAAGAAGAAGAAGAAGTCGAGCAAGAAGAAGGAGGGCGACGAGGGCGAGGAGGCACCCGCGGCGGGCGGCGACGACGAGCTGGACCCGACGCTCAAGAAGAAGAAGAAGAAGAAGGCGGCCAAGGAGCGGGCGGCGGGCGACGACGAGTTTGCGGAGAAGCTGAAGCAGCTGGAGCTGCGCGATGAGGAGCCGGCGGCGGAGGTGGTGGAGGACGGCGACATGGACAAGGGCACGGGCATCTGGGCGCACGACTGCAGCACGGCCATCCCCTACTCGATGCTGCTGCGCCGCTTCTACCACACGCTCGAGCAGAAGAACCCCGACCACGCCACGAGCGGGTCGCGCAGCTACAAGATCCCGCCGCCGCAGTGCATGCGCGAGGGCAACAAGAAGACCATCTTTGCCAACATTGCCGACGTTGCCAAGCGCATGAAGCGCACCGACGAGCACATTACCATGTACCTGTTTGCCGAGCTGGGCACGACGGGCTCCGTCGACGGTGCGCGCCGCCTCGTCATCCGCGGCCGCTTCCAGCAGCAGCACATTGAGAATGTCCTGCGGAAATACATTAGTACGTCCACAACGAGACCCAAGAACCCAAGAACCAGGACACTGCTAACCGACAGTCGAGTACGTGGTGTGCAAAACGTGCAAGTCGCCCGACACTGAGCTCAACAAGGGCGAGAACCGCCTGTACTTTATCACGTATGTCCCTCCCCTCCAATCGGCCTCAACACTGCTAACAACCAGATGCAACTCGTGCGGTTCCAGACGGTCGGTCACCGCCATCAAGACCGGTTTCTCGGCCCAGGTCGGCAAGAGAAGGAAGCAGCAGGCGTAAGCGCCGTGCTTTTTTGTCTGTCTCCTGTCTTGTCTTTTCGCGTGCTTCTGTCTTGTTGCCACCCGGCGCGACGGCGTTAGAGCTGACTGTTGCTTTGACGAATGACATGTCATGGTGTACGACGGGCGGCAGGCAGGTAGAATGACCGTGGAAATTACGGTGTACAAAGCTCAACGTGATGACAAAGCAGGCGGTGCAGAAGTCGTGCTCGTGCTGTTCTCGAGTAATTCTCGAGTAATCTCTCGAGTAAACCGTTTACAAGCAATTAAAGGAATAGAAACATGCAATTATAGGAATAGAAACATGCAAATAGAATAAGTACGTGCGTGGCCAGTGGCGTACCCCTCTTTGCTATCATGTGCACCGGATGCAGGCTAATTCCCCTATCTTGTAGTGGTTATCGGGCACTATACTACCTAAACGGGTAACGTAGTCCCGTATAAATACACTGTACACTGTACTTGAACACCTTGGCGCCATCGCCTTGAACATCTTGGCGCCATCGCCTTGAACACCTTGGCGCCATCACTTCTTGTCCATCCACGCCAGCACGCCAGCACCCATGACGGTCTACGAAGAAACACCGAGTACACGCGTGACGGCACCGACGACGGAGCGCGCCACGCCACAGTCGGGCCTGCCGAGCGCCAACCCCAGCAAGCCGTACTGGCTGCAGGCGCCGTCGCCGGTACTGCTCGGACACCGCACGACACCGGACCTGCCGACGGAGGCAGACGTCGTCGTCGTCGGCACGGGCATCACGGGCGCCTTTGCCGTCGACAAGCTGGTCCAGAAGACTGGCAAGAACACCACCAAAGCCGGATCGGTCCTGGTGCTCGAGGCGCGCGAGGCGTGCTTTGGCGCGACCGGACGCAACGGGGGACACTGCCAGCCCATGGTGTACTACTCGTCCCCCCCCGTCGCCGAGTTTGAGCTGGCCACTTTTCGCTTTCTCGAGGCCTTTGTCGCGCAGCACGACGTACCCTGCGACTGGCGCACGGTGCCCGGCGGCGGCGTGCACGCGTACACGGACCAGGCCATGTTTGACACGGCCGTCGCGCTGGTCGATGCCCTCAAGACACGGCGGCCGGACCTGGCGGCGCAGGTGGCCGTCGTGCGTCCGGGCGCCCCAGCAGTCCCGGCCGGCCCCAGTGGCACGCCCGTCACGCTCGCCGATCTGCGCTTGCGTGGCGACGTCGTGGGCGCCATTGTGCAGAAGCACGCCGCCAGCGTGTGGCCGTACAAGCTGGTCGCCTGGGTGCTCGAGCGACTCGTCGCCACGTGCACGCCCGCCCAGTTCAACCTGCAGACCAACACGCCGGCGACGCAGCTCACCAAGACCGACGGCGGCTGGCTCGTCGCGACGCCGCGTGGCACCGTCAAGGCCCGGGCCGTGCTGCTCGCCACCAACGGGTACACGTCGCACCTGCTGCCCGCGTCGCTCGCCGATCTCATCGTGCCCGTGCGCGGACAAGTCTCGGCTCTGCGTCCGCCGGGTGGTCCCGACACGCTGCTCGCCGGCAGCTACGTCGTGCTCGGCAAGGACGAGGGTGCTGGTGCCGGTGCCGAACGTGACGAGTACCTCGTGCAGCGCCCGTTTGGCGTTGGTGACGAGAACGACAACGAAAACGCCGGCCACCTCATCTTTGGCGGCGGCCGCGAACGCGCGGCCAACTGTGGTGTCGGTGTCTGGCGCGACGACGAGGTCGAGCCCGCCGTCGCCGAGTTCTTGGCCACGCAGCTTGCGCCCCTTCTCGATGTCGGTTCTGACGCCGCCGACGCGCTCGAGGCCGACTATGCGTGGACCGGCGTCATGGGCTTTTCACGCGACCACCACCCATGGGTCGGCGAGGTCCCGGGCGACGCCCTCGGCCTCGATACCGTCGAGTCGGGCCTGTACTTGGCCGCCGGCTTCTCCGGCCACGGCATGCCCGCCACGGCGCTGTGTGGCCGCTCCGTCGCGCGTCAGATCCGTCGTGACCTCGCCTGGGTCGCCGGGCCCGATGCCAAGGCCGAGGCCGCCGAGGACCACCCGCTGCCCTCTGCCCTCGCCCTGTCCGCCGACCGCCTGGCACGTGCCCGGGCCACCTGTGCCCCCGTCGCCGAGTCCGACAAGCGTGGCTTTGCGTACGACCTGCAGGACATTCTCGCCGACCGCCTAGCCTCGTAGACCAATATGATTCCTGTTCGTGCTTATGTCCCAACTTAGTGCGTCACAATCCGGGCGGCCTGAAGGAGCAGTCCAAACACGAGCCCGCGTGCCACCTCCTCAATCTGCAGGCAGTCAAAGATGCGCCCCAGCGCGTCCGCCGTCGCCGACTGGCCCATGACGCCCATCAGGGCCGCCGGCACACCGCTCGCAATCAGCAGCCGCCGCGCCTTGGCCCGCAACGCTTCCTTCTCGTCTGCCGTCAGAGGGGCCGGCCACGCCGCACGCTCGGCCTCTGTCGGCATCGCATTCGCCCGTGCCTTGCGCAGCTGCGCCGCGATTCCTGCATCCGTTGCACTGGCGTCCAGCACGGCCGTCTGCATCATCGTCTGGATCGATACCAGCGACGGGTTGCCCGGCCGCAGCAGAAACGACTTGGCCGCCGCCAGCAGTGTCCGCCGAATGTTCCACGCCGACGACAGCGTGTACGCCTCGTTGATCACCGCAAACATGAGCTCCACCGCCACCCGCGTCTCCGCCTCGCTCAGCGGCGAAAACTGCTTTGCCAGTGTCGTTCCCGATGTCGCCACCGGCCGGTGTGCCGGCGTCCGCACGCTGCTGCTGCTGTGTCGCCGTCCGTCGTTTGGTCCGGCTCCGTTCACACCAGTCGGAGATAGGGGCCAGCTCGGTCGTGTCGGCGAGACCACCGGCGACGGGCCCCCCGCCCCGGTAATGTCGTCCATAATGTCCGTCGGCGAGACTCCTGGCGGGTACCGCCCGTGCACGTTCGCCCCGCTCAGGCTGCCCATGGACGGCGACCGTGGGAAAGCGGCCACACTCGACGCCCGGCTCGTGTGTCCGCTGTGCGTGCTCCCGTGCGTGCTGCCGTGTGTGCTCCCGTGCGTGCTGCCGTGTGTGCTCTCGTGCGTGCTTCCGGCCTCGTGCGCCCGGCCCCGCATCGTCGTGTCGTTGGCCGCTGCAGAGCTGTCCGCCAGCCCGCTCAGCGACTGGTAGCTCATGCGTCGCTCCGACAGGCTCGTCGTCGGTCGTCCAGCAGCCCCAGCGACCCCAGCGGCTCCAGCTCCCCCCGAAAGCACCGACGATCGCTGGCTGTCCATGCTGTCGCGCGACCGCCGCGACCCGGCAAAGCTGTCCTGCCGCGTCGGCGTCGATACCGACAGCCGGTTCGTGTACGCCGTCACGTCCTGCAGCACTGACGCCGAGCCCGTCCCGTTTGCGCTCGTGCTCGGCATCGCAAGAGAATTGGAACTGCCGTGGCGCTTCGGCCCGAAGCCAATGCTCGAAATGCCCGATCCCAGGTTCGACCCCAGGCTGCCAATGTTGCCAAACACCCCCGACATGCCGCCCACCACCACCTTGCCGCCCTCCGCCACGCCCTTGGGCGCCGACGACAGCACGTCCAGCACATTCTTGCCCATCGCCTCAAACGCCCCGAACCCCGACGCCCGTGGGCCCGCCATGTTGTTCGCGTCCTTTTCCAGGAACCGCTTCATGCCCTCGCTCTCCGCCAGCACCGCGTGCCGCAGCGCGTCGCGCACGTAGCCCTCCAGAGCGCCCCGCAGCGTCCCGCGCGTGTGCGCCTTCCACCCGGGCAGCGTCCCGTGCGTGTCGGTAAAGGCCGTCGCGCCCGAGATTGTCGCGATCCGCCGCACCACCTCGTGCAGCTTCTCAAAGTCGGCGTACTTGCGCACAATCATCCACCCGGGGTGGTGCGCGTTGGCCGGCTCCAGCTGGATCAGAAAGTCCCATCCGGGTCGGCTCTTGATCCGCGCCGTGTCCGCCACCGGCTCGTCGTGGATCGTCACGCTCGCATTGTGCAGCGTCAGTGGTGGCGGCGCCGGCGTCTTCTCTTTGGTTTCGGCAGCCTGGCCCGACTCGCTCCCCTCGTCGTCGTCGCGCCCGGGCGGCACCAGCTGGTCAAAGCTCGTAAACGCCCCGTTCGCCGGTGTCTCGACTTTTTTTGTCTCATTTGTTTCTTTTGTCTCTTTTGCCTCGTTTGTCTCTCTTGAGACGTCTGTCGCGCGCAGCGCATTCTCCGCTGCAATCATCTCATTCATCCGCTTCATCTCCTCCATCGCCTCCTCCATCTCCTCGTCCGCCCGGCTCAGCTGCTTCCGGTGCGCCACCGACGGCTTGCGCTGCACCCGCTCGCTCTTGTCCTCCAGCGAGCTGCGGTGCGCCTTGCTAATGGAAATGTTGCCCACGTTGCCGTCAAAATCGAGCGACACGTTGGTCATTGACCCCGTGCTGTGGTGGCTGCCCGCCGCCGCCGCCGCGGCCGCACTGGCGTCGGCGCGCGTCTGCATGCCCACGTCAATGGCCTGGTTAAAGTCGGGCTCGCCCGCCTCGAGCAGGTACACGATCCACCCATTGATCCAGTCCGCCTGGCTGCACGTCTGCAGCGTCGTCTCCAGGATGGACGTCGCCATAATCTCGCGCAGGAACAGACGCGCCGGGTCGCAGTCGTAGCACGACCGGTCCAGAAACCCCAGCAGGTCGTCGGCCACCCTCCGCAGCTTGGCCGCCTGCTGCTTCAGGCTCAGCAGGTTCGCCAGGTTCGAATCGGGCCGCTCGGCCAGGTAGCAGTAGATGGCGTCCGCCGCCGAAATGGTCGGGTTCGTGTCCGCGTCGCGAGCGTCGCGCCCCAGCGCGCCCTGGCTCGCGCCCTGGCTCGCGCCCTGGCTCGCGCCCTGTGTCGCCGCGTGCTCGGCAAACGCGCTCGCGAGCTCCGAGAAAAAGACAATGACAATCGACGACGAGTTGGTCAGAAAGTCGAGGAACGCGTCCGCCGGCCGTTTGCGGCTCAGGTGCGTCGAGACGGAGACGAGGAACGAGGTCAGCACACGCCGCGCCGACTGTGGAAACGTCTCGTCGTTGGGCACAATCGGCGTGTACCACCACTTGACGTAGTCGCGGATCACCGCGTCAATCAGCCCCTCGAGTGCCTCGCGCGTCTCCGGCTGGAAGCTCTCGAGCGCGCGCGCCAGGTCCAGGTCGTCGGCGCCGTCCACGCTAGTCTCGTCGGCCGTCTCGCGCTCGCTGCGCCGGTACTCGATGACGCGCGCCAGCACGTCCGCCGCCGCCTCGCCACGGACCGCGCGCGTCACGTCGGGGTTGCGCGCCTCCCACGCCACAAACAGTGCAATGCCGCCAAACGCGCCAATCAGCACGAGGCCGATGCGCCCCAGCACGAGGTACGTCGTCGCCGCCAGACCGACGCCAACGGCGCCGAGCGTTTCCTTGGTCGCCGTCGAGAAGAAGCGGAAGACGCGCGTGGCAAGGTCGTCGTCATTGGGCGCCGGGGTGTCGAGCTTTGTCGGTGGTGTGGCCGGCTTGTCGGTCGTGTCTGCGAGGGGAGAGGGCGGCGCGGGTGCCGTTGACGGTGAAGAGCCTGTCGTCGAGGCGGTTGAAGCAGTCGAAGCAGTCGAAGCAGTCGAAGCAGTCGAGGTGGGCGGTGGGATGGCCTCGAGCTTTACAGCGTCATTTGCGGCGTCTGGTTGTGTTTTGAGGTCCTCCATGGTGTCAGCGCGACAGGCATGCTGCCAGTACGCGGAGAAATCGAGGG
The DNA here is from genome assembly GCA_029298855.1 of Ophiostoma populinum. Classification (NCBI taxonomy): domain Eukaryota; kingdom Fungi; phylum Ascomycota; class Sordariomycetes; order Ophiostomatales; family Ophiostomataceae; genus Ophiostoma; species Ophiostoma populinum. The sequence goes on along the minus strand of JANSLU010000016.1, from coordinate 959,274 downwards.
TCGCGGTCAAAGGCAGCCGACGATCCCGTAGGCGCTATCGTGCGTCGAAGTCGTGTAAGAGTCTAGTGTCAGCAGCTATGGCGGAGCTGGCAAACGCAAACGAAGCGGCGCAGTGTTGGCTCGTTCCAATCGAGAATAAAATGCGAATCGATACGACGTAAAAAGGAGTGCCAAAAAGAAATGAAGATCAAGTCGTGACCCCCCATGCGTTGCAGCGCTTGCTTGATTTGCTGCTGATAGGCAGGGGCCCTGGCCGGATGTGGACTAATAATAGTCGCCCCGTGTTCGTTTGGCGTATGGATGATGATTGATGTAATGTTGAAAGGAAACAAAAGCCAACGATCCGGTCAACAAAAGAGAGACTGACACAGACTGACGGGACACGGTTGTTGTTGGCTCTTTCCAACAACCGTTTCGCACCGGCGTACGTGTGCACTGTTGATGCGCGTCGCTCTTGCCGTGTTTGCTCGTGTTCGTTCGGCTTCCCTTGTTCCTTCCCTTGGTTGATCTCCTTTTCGATTTGCATTCTGCACCTGCCCTTGCTGCGCGTTCTAGATGGCAGGAACGTCTGGTTGCAAGACAGGAGCCGCCCTGCGTGGAAGGCCTCTGCCGCACGTGCGCTTGCCGCTTCGGGCTGCAGGCCTAGCCCAAGTCAGGCGATGGCCTGGTCGTTGCTATTTGTTTTACGTCCTTGTGGCTCGTGCTTACTATATTTACAGCAGCAGAGTACGACGCGTAAGTTGGAACGGGTGGCTCGTGTTCCAGAGTCAAGGCTTGCGAATCTACACGCGGGCAGTAAATCTTGCTGAGAGGCGACCCTCATAGAGACTGTGTCTAGATTCAAGGTTTCGGATAGAGACTGTGTCTAGATTCAAGATTTTGGACCCGACGACGCAAGTGGCACGACGATAACCGCTGCATCGCGAGCCGTCGACCTCGCAGCACTGTGCAAGTACAGTGCGTGTACTGTACCATCTATATTTAGCGTCAGGCTTGAAATACAGGTGCTGTTGGCAGTGTTTAGGGCGACGGGGGCGCGTGTTACACAGTGTTTCTGCTGCAACCGCTGTAGCCAGGTTTCCCCGCGCCCCTTCATCATCGGCGTCAATGAGGCGTATGTTCATCGGCTTCATCGGCTCTCCTCTGCACACACGCGACTTACACTTGTAAATCCAAGTATTTGGATTACATCACTTCTGAGCTTTGCCGCAGCGTGCGACGTCCGTCGACCAGAGCATCGCCGGGCCACGGCCTGCTGTATTTCCAGAGCACTATATTTACAGCGCCTAACCCCCGCCTTCGCACCCCTCGCCCCAGGTTTCTGCCGCTTCACTCTTCACCCCACAGACCCAACGAGCATCACGAACGATCGAGTCTCAATCCGAAACGCAGAACTCCATTGCCATCCACTGCCATCCACTGCTGCGCTGTTTGTCTGTTTGTCGGCAGCCCAATACGAACACTGCTCCGTAGCTGTCAAAGAGAGACCCACCGACCCAGTGGACCGAACATCGACCTCGACGCTATCGTCCTTTCGTCCTTGCCACCGACCGCCCTTGTCCCGCACGACACTGCCCGATTCATCGCTCCGCCATGGCCAGCCGACTCGACGACGAAGAGCTGTCCATGTCGCTTCCGCGGTCCCAGAGCCGACGCTCCCACACCGCCCTCGCCGACCACCCCGGACGCACGCCTCCCCCCCCCGCACCAGCACCACCGGCCATCAACGTCATGGAGCACGAACCCGCGCCGCCGCCGCCGCCGCCGCCGTCGTCGGGCCACCGGCACCGCAAGTCGGGCGACCGCATCAAGTCGACGGACGCGCGGCTGGACCAGTACAACATCATCCGCACGCTCGGCGAGGGGTCGTTTGGCAAGGTCAAGCTGGCGGTGCACAAGTCGACGGGCCAGAAGGTGGCGCTCAAGATTATTTCGCGCAAAAAGCTCATTAGCCGCGACATGACGGGCCGCGTCGAGCGCGAGATTGAGTTTCTGCAGCTGCTGCGGCACCCGCACATTATCAAGCTGTACGTCGATCAATGAGACCCGGTCAACCGAAGCTAATTCCAGGTACACGGTCATCAAGGACAGCAACGACATTATCATGGTGCTCGAGTACGCGGGCAGCGAGCTGTTTGACTACATTGTCAAGAAAGGCCGCATGGCCGAGCCCGAGGCGCGCCGGTTCTTCCAGCAGATGCTGTGTGCGGTCGAGTACTGCCACCGGTACCGCGTGGTGCACCGCGACCTGAAGCCCGAGAACCTGCTGCTGGACGACAAGCTCAATGTCAAGATTGCCGATTTTGGGCTGAGCAACATTATGACGGACGGCAACTTTCTCAAGACGAGCTGCGGCAGCCCCAACTACGCGGCGCCCGAGGTCATCAACGGCAAGCTGTACGCGGGCCCCGAGGTCGACGTGTGGAGCTGCGGCGTGATCCTGTACGTGCTGCTGGTCGGGCGCCTTCCCTTTGACGACGACCACATCCCCAGCCTGTTTGCCAAGATTGCCAAGGGCGCGTACATTTTGCCGTCGTGGATGAGCCCCGGCGCGGCGAGCCTGATCAAGAAGATGCTGGTGGTGAACCCGGTGCAGCGCGCGACGATTGACGAGATCCGGCAGGACCCGTGGTTCCTGCACGAGCTGCCCGAGTACCTGCGGCCGCCGGTGCAGCCCTTTTTCACGACGGGCATCGACCCTGAGAAGGCGATCCGCGCGAGCGACATTGCGCCCAATGCGTCGGCCAAGGTGCAGGCGAAGCTGCACAATGAGGTGACGGAGAAGATTTCCAAGACGATGGGCTACGGCAAAAAGGACGTCGAGGAGGCGCTCGAGGCGGAGGAGCCGTCGGCCATCAAGGACGCGTACATGATTGTGCGCGAGAACAAGCTGATGCAGATTAACGGCAACCCAGAGCTCGGCGGCAAAGACGAGCCCGGCAAGAGCACGAGCACGAGCAAGAGCACAAGTGCCAAGGCGACGGACAACCCGTACTTTGACGCACCGCAGACGATGGCGACGGGCTTGGGCGGCGGGCTGGACCCTGACCCGCATGCGAGCCCGCTGGGCATGTCGTCGACGCGGTCGGTCGGTTCGAACAGCACGAGCAACTCGTCGCGGCCGCACGTGTCCAAGGTGGGCATTCTGCCGAGCAGTCTGCCGGCCTACCACCAGGACTACATGGCGGGCGCGGTCAACGACACGGTGTACGCGGCACCGCACGAGCCGCCGTCGTCGGCACGGACACCGGCGGAGCAGGAAGAGACGGCACGGCGGCTGCGGCCGCACGCACGTGGCAGCCAGGTGCGGCTGGACGAGTCGGCCAAGCGGCCGCAGGGCATGACGCCGGTCCCCGCCAAGAAGTCGAAGCCGGTGCGATGGCAGTTTGGAATCCGGAGCCGTAACGTGGCTTGGGACGCGCTGCTGTGCATCTACAAGGCGCTTGCACGGCTCGAGTGCAGCTGGGTCGTCGACGAAGACTACGACACGTACGCGGACGAGGACCGGCCAGGGCACGGCGACGACGGGTACGACGTCGGCGGCGGCGGCGGCGGCATCGGTGGGTACCGCGGGCGCGACCTGCGTGTCGAGGCGGCGCGCAAGTACCGGCTGCCGGCGGACCCGTGGCACATCCAGGTGCGGTGGACGACGGAGGGCATCCGCAGCTCGGCGGTGCGACACGCGGCGGCGACGGCGGACGAGGTGGCGGCGGACAAGACGCGTGTGCGGCGCGACGACACGCAGGCGTCGTACGAGGTGGTGGCCGTGCGTCTGGACATTCAGATTTACGCCATGGAGCCGGGCGTGTACCTGGTGGACTTTAAGTGCAACGGGTACGAGACGGCCGAGGGCCTCGTGCTGGAGGACAAGGACGTGTCGAGCGCGTTTCCCTTTTTGGACATGGTGGGGCGTCTGATTTTGATGCTGGCGGACGGCGAGTAGTGGTAGTGCAATTGGATGCAGCAGATTGAGTTTTGTACTTGGCTGCAAGTCAAAGTTTATTGATGATCTTGATTCATTGATGATCATGTTCATTGTATGTTGGGATGAATCCACGCTTACGGAGAGATGTCTTGTATCGTTCATCAGCCACGCCGACTGGCCGCCGGCCTACTCCTTTAGGTTCAGCAGCTTGAGAATCTCCGACTCCTTGTCGCTGGTGACGGCGGTCCCATTGTTCCAGTCGACGACGAGCGGGCGCTGGAAGTTGGCGGCGCTCTCGCGAAACTTTTTAAGGGCCTCGTGGGTGGTGGCGGCGCCGGTGACGACGGCGGGGATGCCCGGGGTGCCGACGTACTCGAGGATGGTGGACAGCTGCTCGGTGGTGGGCGGGTCCTCGGTGACGTTGAGGTCAAAGGCCTCGCGGGGCCCTTTGCCGGCCGAGGCCGTGGCGGACGCCTGGGTGAGCAGGGCGGCGACACGCGCCGACGCGGGCGAGCCGGCCTTGTGGAAGAGGGTGATGATGTCGAGGGTTTTGCGCTGGGGGTTAGCATGGCAGGCGTGCGGCGTGCAGCGAGCAAGGAGCAACGTACGAAGAACATGGTGTGATGAGTTGTAAATACATTCAACGTGCCTGCAGAGTGTCCACTGTACTCCGTAAGCTATACTCGAGCTGAGGTCACGTGACGGGTCACGCGCTGTTGAGACAAGCACAGCGCTAACGCCACTGCTGTACGCCGCGCTGTTTTCACCTCGACCAACACGCTTCGACGCACCGCGCGACGACACGCTGCCGAACAAACGACCCGCGTGCGCACGTATAAATATTTATACATCTTCCCGACTCACGACTTTCCGCCAACGCACGTCGACGGACGCCAGTCGACGGACGACGACGCGGACGCGACGGACGGGCAGTATAGTGCGAGTATCCGGCCGACTATCAGCACGATGGCCACCATGGCGGACCTGTGCACGCCGGTGGCGGAGGGCGACACGACAATGGGGTCGCTGGGCAGCGAGGGCGACCCCGACGAGACGGTACTGAGCGCGGTGGGCGGAACGTCGGGCGGAGTGTCGGGCACGTCGGGCGCGGACGGCGCGACGCACGACAACCAAGTGTTCCCGCAGGGTTACCCCGGGTTCGGGGCGGAGGTTTTGCCGCCGGAGCGGACGTACGGGTCGCGCGACGAGGCGTACAAGGACATTAACGCGTTTGCGGCGGCGCACGGGTACGCCTTTAGCACGTCGCGGTCCTTCCAGACATCGAGCGGGCTGACGACGGTGCTGTACGCGTGCGACCGGGGCGGACGCGCGGGCGATCCGAACCGGGTGATGAAGCGGCAGCGGGCGTTGTCGCGGCGGATTGGGTGCAACTTTAGCGTGTACGTCAAGGAGCGGCGCGACAAGTCGTGGCAGCTCAAGCACCGGCTCGGATCGCAGTTTGCGCAGCACAACCACGCGCCGTCGGCCGACATTTACGCACACCGCGTGCACCGCGCGCTCGACGCCGACCAAAAAGATTCGATTGACGTGCTTCTGCAAATGGACATGAAACTCAAGCAGATTGTGCAGTTTCTGCGCCTCAAGTACCGCAAGCAAGTCCACGCGCGCGACGTCAGCAACTACATTGCGAGCGCGCGGCGGCAGCGTGGGAACCCCGTCAAGACGGAGAGCGATGTCGGTGACGGTGACGATGGTGATGTTGTCACGCCCGCCGATGCACAAGACGTCTCCGGGCTCATCGACCCCGCGCTCAGCACTGGCCCGGGCCCGGTGACGCCCCGGATGCCGCCGGCCAGTACTGGCACGAACCTGCTGCCGCCGCTAGGCACGCCCGGACAGCAAAGTCTTCCGCCGACACCGATGCACGAGACGCGTGGTGGCCGGTTGGCCAAGCGCCACGGGCCGGGACAAGTGGGGCCGCAAGTGGGGCAAGCGGGTCCGGTCAGTCCTCACCAGCATCACCACCAGCATCAGCAGCAGCATCAGTTTTCACAACACGCACACCCACAGCAGTACGCGTATACGCAGCACCCGCAGCACCAGCACCAGCACCCGCATCACCCGCATCACCAGCACCATCACGACCGGCACGACCAGCACGACCGGCACAACACACAGAACCAGCACGCACAAAACGTGCAGACGGACGCACCGGCACGGCCGACGACGGAGCAAGAGGACGACCTGGTACTGGAGGCGGAGCTGCGTGCACAGCTGGGCAAGGAGCTGAGCCAGAGCACGGGGCACGACTACTTTGCGCAGGGGTAGGCTGAGACGCGGACGTTATACCCATTTTCAATTTTCTTTTTTTCTGTTTACGCGATGAATTTAGTGCACTGCGTCACGACTCGCGAAATGTCATAATGTATTACTGCACGCGTATTGCACGCCACTTCCAAGGCTACTCTACGCTAGCCAATGACGACGGACACGTGGTCGTCCATAAACGGCCCAATGTCCTCCATAAAAAGACTGGCGACGGTGCTGATGACGCCAAAGGCGATGCTGACGTAGTAGACATAAGGGTACGACTTGGCGTAGGCTTCCTGGCCGCTGAGGATGACGGCGTGGTAAAAGTCCGAGTCGGCCCCCCCCACGGGCACGAGGTCGGCAATCTGTTCGGTGCGTGACTGGGCGGTGAGGACGATAATGTTGGTGATGAGGTCGGTGACGTTGAGCGGGGCCGCGTGGGGATTCGGGGGCAGTTTGGAGAGCTGGGCGAGGACGGTGGGAATGAGGTGGTCCTTCAGGTTGGGCACGAGCTTGGCGGCAAAGACGTTGTAGTAGGCGGCGTAGCCGAGGGCGCCGCCGATGACGCGGACGGCAAAGGTGAGGGCGGCGGCGGTGGCGATGAGGTCTTCCGGGCAGACGACCATGGCGACGAGCGAGGCGGGCACGAGGATGCCGCCGACGCCGAAGCCGGCGACGGTGAGGATGACGTAGACGGCGCCAATGTTGTCGAGGCGGGCGGCGGCGAGGGCGCCACAGCCGGCGGTCATGATGGCGCTGGAGGTGAAGAGCAGCCAGCGGTTGCCGCCCTTGCGACGCGTGATAATGGCCAGCGTGAGCATGGACCCGAAGAGCAGGGCGGTGGGAAAGGGCAGGCCACGGAGGCCGACGCCGACGGCGCCGTGGCCGTACATGTTGTAGGCCTGGGGCGGCCAGAGCATGAGGACGGAAAAGAAGTTGGCGCCCGAGACGCAGGTGATGAGCAGCGCGAGGACCATGGTGCGTGTCTTGGGCGGCGGCCCGGTGCAGCCGGCGTGGTGGTGGCCGACGAGGCGACGTGGGACCATGGGGAAGGCGGCGCCCTTGAGCTCCCAGGCGACAAAGGCGGCGACCATGGCGAGGCCGAGGACGAGGGGGGCGACGACGTGGGCACTGCCCCAGGGGTACTGGTAGCCGCCCCAGAGCATGCCGCCGACAAAGAGGGTGCATCCGCCGACGGAGAGGAAGCCGCCGACGGCGTCGATGCGTGCGAGGATCTGGCGTGGCCCGAGACCGGCGGCGTTGGCGCGTGGGGGGGGGTGGTAGAAGACGGCGAGGATGAGGAGGCCGGCAAAGGCGTAGACGGCACAGAGGACGCCGACGTAGCGCCAGCCGGCGCTGTGGGCAATCAGGTTGGCCCAGAGCACGCTCGGGACAAAGGGCAGGACGCTAAAGAGGACGAAGCCGACGTAGATGCCACGGTGGCGCGTCGGTGCAATCTCGGCAGCGCCCGACAGCGCCGTCAGCTCGTTGATGCCGGTGCCGACGCCCGACAGCGTCATGCCCGCGATAAACGTGTTCATCGTGTGGGCAAACGTGCAGACGAGCTGGCCGACGACGATAAAGGCACAGCCGAGCATGCCGACGTAGCGGCGGCCCAGCAGGTCCGACAGTGCGCCCACAAACGGACACACCGCCGCCGACGCCAGCAGGTTGCCCGTGATGAACCAGAGCCACCGGTCGTCGCCGCCCAGGTCCGTGTACACCAGTGGGGGGATGCCGCCCCAAAAGTAGAGCGGGATCTGTGCGCTCGTCCACAGGAACGCCATGCCGACGAGGGCCATCAGTCGCGTGCCCGACATGGCCCGGAACGCCACCGGGGGGGGGGCGGAGGGGGGGTCCTCGTGGGCACTGCCCGCCGGCGTCATGTCCTGCAGCCGCACATCGTTGCCGTCGACGCCCACCGCCTCTTTTTCGCTGCCGGGCGTGTCACGAGTCCGCGTCGACGTCGTCGTCCCGGATACCACCGCCGCGATGCTGCCGTCCGTCGTGGTCGTCGTCGTGGCCGTGTTGTCGATCTCGTCCGTCTTGTCCATCTTCGCCTCGTCCGTCTTCGTCTCATCCGTCTTGGCTGCCTCACCGTCCTGTGACGGCAGCCGGATCGCGTCCTTGTTTCTCATGGGCATCGTGTCGTGGGCAGGCTGACGGCTGACGGAAACGAAACAGAAAACGGATCAGCGAGCGACCGGGCACCGGCGTATATATACGCAATGAAGTCGCCGCGTACAGAGGGTACACACGCGTGCACACGTTCTCCGCAGCCAATAGCGCTGCGCCTGTCAATGCATTTCTCCGTCTTGTTTTGCTTTTTTTTGTTTTTCTTTCTTTTTCTTAAATTTTACGTCTCGTTCTTTTATTTTCTCCTCTCTTCTCTGCCATGTCTTGGCCAACAGGTGCATGGCTGGGCATTGCATCCGCAAGCACTGTCACCTCGCCTCGCTTTTCTCCATCAGTCTGTCTCTGTTTTCGTTGACTGTGTGTCTGTCTCTCTGTCTCTGTCTGTCTCTCTGTCTCTCTGTCTCTCTGTCTCTCTGTCTCTCTCTCTCTCTCACTGTCCTCTGTCCCTTCAGTTTCTGTCTCTCTCCCTCTGTCTCGCACCTGCACTCACCTGGCCACCAGGTGAAGCCTGTGCGACCCCCGGGTCGCTTGCAGGCATCCGGGCGAATGCATGTGCACGCTGACCAGCCTCTCGCTAGGCAGAAAAAACAAAAGAAAAAGAAGAGAAAAAATAAGAAAAAAAGAAAAGAAAAAAGAAGATGAATCATGCCCAATGGGGAAAGCGCGGTGTTGGCTGTTGGTGGCACACCGTTGGTTCTCGGCCTTCTTTGTCTGGTTCTTTTCTTTTTCTCTTCTTTCTTATTTATTTTCTTCATTCTTTTCTCTTGCATTGACATCACGCCGGATATCCAGAGGCATTCATCATCCGTCGAATCATGGTCTCATGTGGCCGTTGTTTCGTGTCATCAGTTCATTTCGTCTTCGAGTCGCTGCAGAAGAACGCCAAGAAGGCCAAGCAAGAAGGACTCTTTCGAAGCGAGCGGCTGAGTGATGGCGCCGATCATGTGTAAAAAGATGGATCGGTCGTTCTTGTATCGTTCTTGTATCGTTCTTGTATCGTTCTTGTATCGTTCTTGTCGTTGTATCGTTCTGGTATATTTACTTCCAGCATAAACTGCATTCAGTTCTGTTGGCGTCCGTTGAGTTGACGACTGCAAAAACACCCGCGAGCAAAACAGACGCCTCACTGCCCCGGCTCGGCCGTGTCGACTCGAGTAACGAGACACCGTCGGCCAGGTGCAGCGCACGGACAGGCACATTGTAATATTAATTGATTACCATATAAATATGGGGCAAGAGGCCAGAGCACAAAGTAAAAGAGTGGCCAGGGACGGAAAGGAGGCGCCACACCGTCTGGTCTTGTCCTGCCCCTCCTGCTGTGCGACGCCTTCCCTGCCGTCGCACCAACACGAAAAGCGTGAAGAACGAAACGATAAAGAAAAGGGGCGTCGCAAAAAGAAAGGACGGTCGCAAAAAGGAAAGGAGGCGTCGGCAAAAAAGGAAAAACCGAATGGAAAGAAAAGGCAATGCCGTTGCGCCCGAGGCCGTTGCGATCGGCGCTGATCGTTGTAGTTTAAATAAATGTATTATTTCTTTCAAGTAAAAACTGGTGAAAGGAAGGCCTCGCTTGCTAGCGTCAACGGCGCTTTCGTCTCAATCTAGCAGTGCTTCGTCTTAATCTAGTCTGCAATTCTTGCTGCAGCTCAGTCCATGGCATGCATGCACATTGCAGCAATGCCATGCAACGCCAATGCACCGAGCTCGTGTCCGTGGCTTCTGTGCCTATTGTGCCTGGCTGCACGACAGCCTCCTCTCTTCTTGGCCTCTTGGCTCACTCTGTCTGTCGCTCGTGGCTCGTGGCTGCCATCCTTCCGACCTGCTGGCTTGGCTCCTGCCGCTCATCGGAGCACTGAGCACTGAGCACTGGCACCGAGCACCTGCCTGTTGCGCCCAAAATGCCCAAAATAGATCCCACCGTCCGAGCATGTTTGTCCTTGCTCTTGCTGTCTTGTCTGCGTGTCTCGTCCGCTTTCGGCCTAGTTGCTCTTTCGTCCAGTCTCGTGGTTGGTCGTCGTCCCAGTCGTCCCAGTCGTTTTCGGTTGGTCTTTTCCAGCGGTTGCCCAGCTTCTGCGCGCTGTCTCGCGTCTCTACACGATGTTTCGCTCATCTCTTTTGTCTCTTGTCTTTTCTGCAGCGCTGTCTCGTGTCTGTCTGTCTTTTTGCCGTTTCTGTCTCCTGCTTCTCCTGCTTGTCAAGCCCTGTACCTCGTCCTGCGCAGGCAAGACAGCCCCAGACGCACCTGTCGAGTCGCTGTCTCGCGTCGCGGCTGCTGTCTCGGTTCTACGCATTTCCACGCAAACCAGTTCATTTCGCCCAGTGGCATCGCGCATGTAGTCGTCTGCAACGCTCCGCCTTCCATCGTCCTGACCCTCTCATTCGAGCAGCGGTTCCGTGGTGCAGTTGGTTAGCGCATCGTACTAATATTTCGAAAGAAACATATGCGAAAGTCGAGGGTTCGAGCCCCTCCGGGACCATTTTTGTTTGCCTTTTCTTGTCTGCACGATTTTCTCGCCTCCATTTTTTGGTCGAGTGGACTGATTGTATCGACCTGTATCATTGACCATTCCTTGTTTCCACTGACAGAATCGTATGATCACGGCGGCCACATGCCCACACTCGTCTCCGCGGCCCGTGTTACGCCCGTGGCCAAGCCAGTCGGCCCGGAGTAAAGAGTGAGCATACGATCGAGCACCGCCGTCATCGCAGCCCCAAACCCGGCTGACATAATCAACGGCCGAGAGCAAAAGAACTTTCGCGTAGAGGAACACCTTGGAAAGGACTGCGGGCCTCGTGGCGTGGCGGACCAAGCCGTTGCGTCGCCACCACGCCGCCCAGGCCCTGAGAACGCACAAAGCACAAGCACAGAGCACAAAGCAAGACGCGGGCGCATCTAGAAGCTTTGGAAGCTCGTGTTGGCGCCGTCGGCGCTGCACGAGGCATGATCAGCGTTCTTTTTCACGGACGTAGCAGCCTTTCGCTTCCTTTCTAGCTTTCTTTTTTATTTCTGGTTTTCTTTCCAGCTTTTCTTGGTAGCTTTTCTTTTTTTCCAGCTTTTCACCTCTCTCCTTGATTTCCTATCTGGTCCCGTGTCGTATCGCGCTACGAACCATTGTGCACGAACTGACCGAGGCGCATGCATGTTTTGGACGTGAGGCCGTGGTCGTCCACACTGCACTGCACTGCACTGCACTGCACACGTGCCTGACACTGCCGCGCTCCGAGGCAAGACACGCAAGGGGCTGCGCTGACAGATGCAGGGGATTGCGTTGAATGGTGTCCTCGTTGTCGTCTTCGTTCTGCAGTGTTGTCGTCTGTGTTTAGGCTTCGTTGACGCGCCCAATCAAAGCAAACGCAAAGATCGTCATGTCGACGCTAGCAAGTGTGCGTGGGCGCCGCCAGGGGGGGCCCAACACGCGACAAAGACCGACAGACTGGCAGGCAGACAACAGGCAAACAGAGTCTCGACACTGCGCACTTGCCAGACGCAACCATCGCCGCGACGATCCCGACATCGATTCGATGCGACGATTGCATTCTCGTATGCCTTGGCGATCAACTGTCAGGGCCTGGCCAGGGCGTCAACACGCCAGATAAGCAACAAGGGCAGACGCCAAAGCAAAGACCGGCTGCGCCTTCATTCCTGCCGTCATTTGCTATCCCTCCCATGATTGCTCATAGCAAGGGCGGCGCAAACATATATACTTCGTAGAGCCAGCGACCGTGCAATCGTGCGACCGCCTCGACCGTGTCTGCAAACCATCACCATGCTCGCCTTCGCCCACGTCTCCGCCTGGACACTCTTGCTCATGATGGCCGCGACGGCCGCTGCTGCCAGTATCGGCACGCGCGAAAGCACCGCTCTAGGCCGCCTCGTCGTCCAGCGCCCGCCTGGCCTTGCAGTGTTGCACCCGCATACCGCCGACGCCGACGTTCTGCTCCAGCTCGGTACCGGCGCGTTTGTGCACGCTATCGGCGGCGAGACACGAGCACGCGAGACGCACATGGAACGCCGCTTCGTGACGGACGACACGGCCTCGGCGTGTCGCACAGCCATGCGATTCCGTCTCGACGGCGGTCGTCTATATGCTCGCAACCATGCCGGTCTCGTCGCCATCGGTGCACCCGCCGTGCCCCCCACGCCCGACGTCCTCGCCTTCCCGAGCCCCTCGCGTCGGCCACACCGCGATACCGTCTTTTCCGTCTTTTCCGTCTTTTCTGTGCACGACGGAGCGCTGCAGTGGACCCATGCCACGCGAGGCACAGCGCGTTTCTGTCTCGTCGCACGCACCGATACCCTGCTGGCCGTGTTTGCCCCCGGCGCCGCGCCCGCCGACTGCGTTCCCGTGCAGCTGCTGCCTGTTCCCAGTACGTCTCTCTCTCTCCCTCTCGTCTGCATGCCATCTAACGACAGCCTCCGTGTGTCCGGGGTGAGAGCACGGTCAACAGCCAACAGCCCAGACCACCTGTCAACGGTCGTCTGTTGTCTGTTGGCACAAGTCCCGGTGTGCTCGTCGTGCTGTTGGTTGTTGGTTCGATTTGGCGTTGGCGTGTTGGTCGGTGTTGGTCGGTTTGGCAATGGCTTGTTTCTGCTTTGGTCGTTTTCGTCTTGCATTGGCGTTGCTCTCGGTCGGTATTGATTGTTTCTTCTGTGATGGCGCGTCTCCGTTCTCGATCGCTTTCCTGTCTCCTGTCTGTAAGTAATCGCAAGCTCGCCAAATACAAAACCTATCTATATTCGTATCAAATCCTGCGTAACAATAATCCCAACGCTGCCAATAACAATACCAAACCGCCAGACGCCAGCTGGCAGCAAAACAACTCGAAACGAAGAGAGAATCACATAATGGCACACTCGCCCTGCTGGGCGGGCCCAATCTTGCTGCGGGAAATGCGCTCGCGGGGCCGTGGACCGGTGCGCCCTGACCGCTTGAGATCCTCGAGCCGCTCGCGCGCCTTGGGAAAGTCCTGGGCGGCTGCACGCCAGTACCACCGCTTCGCGTCCTCCATGTTGGCCGGGATGCCGATACCGACCTCGGTAAAGTACCCCATGGCGTACTCGGCCTTGGCCAGGCCCGCCGTCGCCGCCTTGCGCGCCCACAGGTACGCCTCCGTGTCGCTCTGCTGCAGCACGCCCTCGGCGCCGGTCAGGTACCACCCGCTCAGTGCCAGCTCCGACTGGTGCTCCTCCTGCGTCGCCGCCTTGGAGTACCACATAATCGACAGCCGCCCGTCAATGGCGCGCCCCAGCAGCCCGTACTCGTACGCACACCCCAGCCGGAACTGGCTAAACTTGTAGCCCAGCTCGGCCGCGTCGCTAAAGAGCTGGAACGCCTGCTGCTCGTCGCGCGCCACAAACGGCGCCTGCGTCGGCTCCGTCTGCGCGCCCTCGTACAGCAGACCCAGCTCGTGCAGCGCGTGTGGGTTCTCCGCGTCCGCCACCTCGGCCGCCTTCTGCAGCCACCCGACGGCCTCGCGCGGGTTCCGCGGCTGACCCAGCAGTCCCTTGAGGAGGATCATACCCACCTTGTACATGGCCGGCGTATCGCCGAGCGTCGCCGCGCGCTTGTACCACTGCATCGCCTTGAGCGGGTCCTTGCGTGTCCCGCCGCCCTCCTCGCTGCCAATCTCGCAGCACACCGCCGTCCGGTACGCCGCCGCCGCGTGGCCGAGCTTGGCCGCCGACTGGTACAGCGTAAAGGCCTCCTTGTTGTCCGGCTCCTGACCAAACACACCGCGGCCCAGACAGTCGGCCAGGAAAAACATGGCGTCGGGGTTCTGCGCTCCCGCCAGCTTCTTGAGAAGCTTGTGCGCGTCGTACGCGTACCGCTCGCGCGCCTTGCTGCGCGTGCGCGGGTCCGGCAGCGTCGGCACCAGCACGTCAATCGCTTCCATCAGCTTCTTGGCCAGCTTCAGGCACACCTCCTGGTTCGTCGGCTCCGCCTTGACCACGCTGCGCAGCCGCTCCAGCTCCTCCGGTGTCACCACCGGCTCCACCACCGGCTCGGGCTGTGGTTTCCGGTTGATGACCGACTGGACTGGCGGTGGCTGGGGACCGCCAGGACCGCCGAGGCCGCCAGGGCCGACAGGACCGACAGGACCGACAGGACCACCTGGGCCCACACCGGTATAGTTGCGGACGGGCGGCGGGCGGTTGTTCATCTGCTGGCCAGGACCGACCGGGCCCTGGTTGTAGCCGTTGGGGGGAGCGTCCTGGTTTTGATAGCCACCGCCCGGACCGCCCTGGCCGTTCGGACCGTTCGGACCGCCCTGGTACCTCAAGTTGTCGCCGGGCACCGGCATCGGCGGAATGTCGCCTGCCATCTCAAACACGGCCTGCTGCGAGTTGCGCAGGTCAGGCTGCGACTTGGTGCGGCTCATCTCGGGGAACCGGTTGGCGCCCGGCTGCGGTTGCTGCGCGCCGTACGCGTTCTGGTCGAGCGAGCCCTGGTTTCGGTGCTGCGGCAGCCCGTAGCTGGTGCCGGGCTTGATCACGGCGTAGCTGCTGTCGCGCAGGTCGTAGTACGCGTCATAGAATTCTTCAATCGACGTCGACACCGGCCGCTCGCCATTGTCCGCCAGCGACGGCGGCGGCTCATAGTTTTCAATCGGGCCGACGTACGCGGCCCCATAGGTGTTGTCGTAGCCGTTGCCGTTCATGTTGTTCATGCCGTTCATGTTGTTCATGTTCATGCCGCCCGTCGTCTGCGGGTACATTCTTGGTGGCGGCCGGTTGCCTTGAGCCGTGGATGGCCGTGCCGGCATCATGCCGTTGCCACCGGGCCCGGGACCTTGGCCGTTGAACCCGCGGAACCCATTGCCGTTCTGTGGCGGTGGCTGCTGCGGGCGGCCGCCCATCTGGTCCATATTGGTAGGCATCGTCATTGTGCGGCTCGGTGGCCCAAAATTTTCGTTGCCGCCCCGCTGCGGTCCTCCGTAGCCGTGGTCGAGACTACCGCCACCCTGCCCGTAGGCTCGCGGGGGGGGTCTGCTAGGACCGTTGGGGCCGGGGCCGGGGCCGGGGCCGTTGGGATGGAAGCCGCCCGGGCCGCCTGGGCCTGGGCCCATGCCACCGCGCATCGGGCCGCCCATGGGCGGGCCGCGCCCAGGACCATTGGGGCCACCTGGTCCGTTGGGGCCACCTGGTCCGCTGGGGCCCTGACCGCGCAGACCTGGACGGCCACCTGGACCAGAGATGCTCATGCCAGCAACACCTTCCATGATTCGCTGCTCGTCATAGCGGTCGGGCTTGCCCTGCCTGCTAGGGTGTGGTGGGAACGCATCGCCGCCGAAGCCATTGTCAATGGGGCTCATTGGGTTCATCGGGCCGCCGGGGCCGCCAGGGCCGCCGGGGCCGCCGCGGTTGGGAGGGACGCGGACCTGTTGGCCGCTGAAGCCGCCACGCATGGGCCCCTGACCCTGCGCGCCGCCTCGTGGTGGAAAGGCGCCGCCACGCCCGCCGCCATTGCCGCCATTGCCGCCGTTGAATCCGCCATGGCTACCAGGACCGCCTTGGTCGTAGCCGCTGGCATAGCCACCGACGTTGGGGCCAAAGTTGCCGTACTGGTTGCCGTGGTTGCCGCCGTTGCCGCCGTTGCCATTCGGGCCGCCGTTGCCATTCGGGCCGTTCGGGCCGTTCGGGCCGTTCGGGCCAGGGGCGCCGGGTCCCTGTGTGTACTGGCGCTGTGGTGGTGCGCGTGGTGCGGCCGGGCCGTTGTAGGGCCGTTGCTGCTGTTGCGGGTACCCGCCTTCGTAGGACATGCTGGCGAGGGTCGACTATGTAGTGCTGAAATCAAGTTGGTATCGTGTTGTGTCTCGTATGTATTGTATGAAAAGTGTGCGGCCGTTTGACCGTTGCGGCGCCAAAGGGAACAAAGGTGCCGTGGCTTTGTCGTGCAGTGTCTGAATGCGACAAGTGGTTGGCAATGACGAGGGAACGACGTCGGGCCAGACGTATACTGGATCTCGTGACGTCGTCGGTCGTGTGTCTCGTTGTCTCGTAAAGGAGCGTCGAAGCGTTAAGAAGGAGCGTAGGGAACGCAAAGGAAACTCGAAAGGAACGTGACGAGAACAAACGGGCGCGGATGTCGTGCTTATGCCTCCATGGCAATAGCGTCCGATAAAGAAATGTTTGTGACGGCGTGCTGCCGATCAGATATGAATGTCGGGTATGTATGCGTGTCTGAGATGGTCGGGTAACTGGCGAAAGCGAAAGAGAATCTGCCAGCGCGTCGAGCGTGGACGTGGTTTGAGCCTTGCGAATGGAAGGAGACGAGTGTGAGAAGACGGGTGGAATGCAGTGGGAGGGGTCGCAGTGTTGATTCGTGCAACGGATTAGTGCCACGGCCGGTTGCACAAGTCGAAAAAGACCGAGGACGGTGTTGTCAATCCGCGAGCGACTGACTGCGGAATGCGTCGTCGAGCGATTGATGTTGTGTGTATATTTACAATCCGGTCGGCCGTTGAAAGACGAGAAAAAGACAATCTGAAATGAATGAGTCGGCAATACCAGGCAAAACCGGGCAGCGACTGGTTGCAGAGACGGCCTGGCTGTCGCGTCGAGAGGCCCACCTGTTTCGTCGATTGTCGGTCGGGCTGGCCGTTTCGGCACTGGATCGCGCGGTAAGGATGATGGATGAGGCTAGGCACCAAAATACTCGCTATCGTGGATTGGATGGAGAAGAGGATGACGAGACCGAATGGCAATGGTGTCGCAAGAAGTACAGGTAATGTCCACGGTGACGAGCGGCTCAACGAGACCTAATAGGGGAGTCGCAGGGGCACCGGGCCTGCAAGGTGGTGGCAGCAGCGGTGTATGGAGCTTGTTTTGGATTTTAGGACGGCAGGACAGCAGGACAGCAGGACGGCAGGCGGCAGGACAGTAGACAGCAGGACGGCAGGCAGGCTCGGGCGCGGGAGCTCTTGCCTCCTGGGTATACGTATCCTCGCCGAGCGCTTTTTGAGCTACGCCTAGAAGGAGCGACGGGCACTCGCTTGTACATCGTTCACGGAGCAGGAGCGTTGTGTGTGGTAGCATCGTGACTGCAGGTGCATCCGAGTCTCGTATTGTGTGAGGAAAGCGCGACCAAGCGATGGCAGGCACCGCCACTGGACCGACTGCACTGGCACGAACACTAGCAGTGACCACAGTCACATCTTGGCGGCACAAGTCGAGATCTACGAGTACAGACACGATGCCACGAGCCACGAGACGACGCCATCTACTCCGTGGCCAGCGACAGTTTGGCGTACCTGAACACGAGCCGTGCAGTCTAGCGCGGCGCCGAGTGGGTGGGCGGGTCAGGCGGGGGGGCCCGTCGTTGGCAACGGTCTCTCTTGCATATATATTTATTTATATTTATGAGATGAGGCGAATGAGTTCCAAGACACGACGTCAATTTCGTATAAATATTACTCTGTAAATGTATTTCATTCTGGGGTAGGCAGACATCTACTGAGGCGACGATAGGCAGCGACGAGAGACAGATATATATTCTTGCAGAAACTGGCTGTCAAGCCGGTCTAAGCTCCAACGATTGAACGAAAGATGTAAATACAGAGTACATTCAAGCTACATGAAAATATATATTTACAAATCGCGCCACGGCCAGTAAGAGTCTGCTCGCATGATGGTTGCATAAACATAAATTATAAAAAGCCCCATGGACCAAGAATGTAATGTATATTTAGTTAAATATACTTTGACCCTGACCCATGACCGCTTCTCAAAGACCAGAGCATAATAGGATTTCGTTATCGAGTCTGAACGGACTACCTGACCCCCGCAAAGCGTGGTGGCTGCTTGGCCGGGCTCTCGGCCCATGGCCGCCAGAAAACGGAAACGGAAAAAGAGACGAGACGAAACCGGAAGGGCGTGCACGCGGTTCAAGCCATTCTGCCGCTGGTTCTCGTCAAGCCCCGTCACGTCTCGTCCATGGATAGCCTGATGCGACGCTGCCGGCTCGGGTCTCACAGCAGCGCTGTGCCAGCACCGTGTTTCAGCCCCTGGCAGGGCAGCCAGGCGTCTTTTCGAAAGGTTGAAAAGTCACGTGCAAAGTATCAGCGCAAAGCAAACAATGGTATATGGCACAAAGACTAGTGTACATTAAACGCCGACGCCGACACCCTGGAGCGTCGCGCCGGCGGCCACCTGTAGGGCGACGAGGTTGACCGAGTTGCCGTTGGCCAGCGACAGGTTGCGTGCGGCGTCGGCCGTCGGTGAGCCGCCAAAGAAACTCTGGAGGGCGCTTTGGGCAGCGGTGGCGCTTGCGAGCGAGTCCTCCTGGAGCACAAAGAGCACGGCGACGCGTGCAAAGTCGACGACGTCATCGGTGACGACAAATGTGTCAACCGAGACGGACGCCGACGCCGACGGCGCCGTGCTCGTGCCGGTCGACGTAGACGCCTTGGTCGAGCGTGGCGCGGCCGTGAGTAGCGTCGTCGGCGTCACGGTCGTCGTCACGGTCGTCGTCGAGGACGGAAGCACAATGGTGGACGCCGCGTTGGCCGCGTCAATGGTCAGCGTCGACGCCGTGTCGCGTTTGACCTGGACTTGGGCCGTGGCGGTGACGGTCACAACGGCCACGGCCACGCCGCTCACCATCATGACGGCGCCCGCGAGATCGTCGACGAGCGCCACGTTGAGCGCCGCGCTGGTCGTGCGCGACGACGCGCCGTCAAACGTCACGAGCGCATTCTCCGACGCACAGCTCAGGTTGCCGCTGCTAAACGCGCCGAGCACGTCGGCCGCCGACAGAGCGACGGAAAAGTTGGCCTGTGCCTGTGTGAGCAGCCGCGGGATCGCTGTGCCGAGCGTGACGTCGCTCAGCGACCCATTGGCCGTGCTCAGGCTCGTCGTCGTGCAGCCCACCGAGTCGGCGACACTGCAGTCGAAGCCCGTAAACCCGTTGGCGCAAATGCACGCGCAGAAACCCTGTGCAGACACCACGTTGGTGCCGCCGTTGGCACACGTCAGCTGGCTCTCGCACTGCGCCAGCGCCGAGCCCGTGCTCGAGTTCGGCTTCCGCAGCACAAAAAACTCGAGCGGGATGACAATCGCGGCCGCCACAATCATCAGAATCACCAGCACCACCAGCACAAAACCCCACATTGGCAGCCCGCAGCACCGCCGCCGTTTTGCACTTTTTCCGTTCTGCTTGTCGCCCGACGCCTTGCCCTCGGCCGAGGCCGTGTAGTAGCCCGCCTCGGCGCGGCCCGCACTGTTGGCCCCGGCAGACGCGCCATACGGTACCGGCCACGACCCGACCGTGTCGCGGAAGCTCTGGCGGATGCTGCGCCGCGTGTTAATGCCCGGCTGGCCGGGTGGTGGGAACGCCGCCAGCATGTCCGACAGCCCCGAGCGGTACTTGTCGGCCTCGCTCGCCGTCATGTTGGGGTTGCTGCCGTTCCGGGCGTGTGCCAGCGCCAGAGCGCGCGCGTACGTGCCCGGCGACATGTTGAGGTCGTCGGTGCGGCTGGCCGGACGCTTGCCGCGCTCCAGGTCGGCCGCGAGGCGTGTCGCGCGCCGAATCAGGTCCGGCAGGCTCGTCAGGCTGCCACGCGCCTCGGCCTTGCGCACCGCGTCCATGTCGAGCCGCGGCGGCCGCCGGATCGCCGACAGCCGGCTGTACATGCGGCCGGCGCCCCAGCCCTGCGACGTTGGTGCATTGGCGTCCTCGACTGGCGGCTGCGGCGAGATGGACAGTCGACGGTCGGGGTTCGACGGGTCCGACGACGACGCCGCGTCGTACGCGTCCAGAATGTTGCTTGCGCTCAGCGACGGCGACCGCGACCGCGAGCCGCCCGACGCGCTGGTGCTCTCGGGCACCGCCAGGTTGTTGTTGTTGTTGTTGTTGTTGTTGTTGGTGTTGTTGCTGACCGCCGCTCCGGGAATGTACTGGATGATGGCGGCGCGCCCGCGCTCGCCGATGCTGGCGCTGCGCACGAGCCCGTGCTCGTCGCCAAACGTGTCGGGGCTGCCACCGCCGCTGCGGCTGCCTGCCGTGTTGGGCGTGCCCGGCGAGTTGGGCGTGTTTGGCGTATGCACCGACAGACGCCCCTCCTCGGGAATGTTTTCATAAAACGTCCCGCTCTCGGGGTACTGGTCGGTGTACTGCGGGCTGAGTGCGAGCGACGAGCTCGAGCCCCATGCCGTGGGAATGGCCGCGCTCGACGCATACGACGCGTGCGAGCGCGTGCCGACGCGCGGGCTCTCCTCGGGGATCGGCGACACAAACGAGTTGGCCGAGTAAAAGGACGACGCGCCGCGCCGCGCCGACGGCGGTGGGCCCAGGTTGATGCTGCGGCGTGGTGGTGGCGGCGGGACGACGGGCGACGGCACGGTTTGCGGCAGCACCGCGGGTGGCGAGATGGCCGGCCGCGACGCAGACGCTGTCGGCAGCGGGAAATCGGGCAGCGGAAAGTCGGGAATGGACGCGACCGACGAGATCGTGCTGGCGCGCGACGCCGACGACGAGTACGACTGCTGCGACTGCTGTATCGACTGGTCCGACTCGCGCCGTACCGGCCGTGGCGGCGGCTGCAGGCCGCTGGTTTGTGTTTGTGTTTGTGTTTGTGTCGGGTTCTGCTGGTTCTGCTGGTTCAGCAGGTACTGCTGCTCGGCGGCCGCCGCGGCCGGGTTCGCCGCATTGTACGCGTACGCCGTCATCTGGTCCTGCATCTTGGCGCTGTCGAGGATTGACGGGACATGGCTTGGCCGAGGCGGCCGTCGTGGTGGTTGTGAGCGTCCCGGCGGCGGCTGGTACGGAGCCGGCTCGGTTGCGGCCACTGGACCAGCCAGTGGCCATTGCCCTTGATTTGGCAAACTGTGCGGGCTCTCAAACGGGCGCTGTGGTGAAAAGGTGCGGAAGTCCTGGCCCTGCTCCTGCTGCCACTGCATGGCCGCGAGCTGTTCCATGTTGCGGGTAAAGGTGCCAAAGCTCTCGCGCTGGCCGCCATCCTGGGCCCGTTCGCGTGCGCGTCGGATCGAGCCGCCCGTCCTGGGCCGCTCGTCGTCAAACGAGCTCATGTTGTGTTGGTTGGTGAGTGTATTACGTGTGGCGATTCATGAGGCTGAATGGCGGTGTCGATTAGTCTGGTAGCGAGCGTACGGGCGAGAACGAATGGCGTATTATACAGTCGAGGAATCGAGAATCGAAACGAGACAAAACCAAGGCGCGAAACGATGGTGTTGCCGTAAATTAAGAGGCCGAGTGGGCGAAGCGAAAGGTTGGTGATACACAGGTCGACGCAGTCGCCGTAAAAGGTAAAAGGTCGTGAAAGAGCAATAAGCAAGTCAAGAGGCTGGCGCTGGTCCGAGGTGCCGAGACAGCGGCCGTATAGGTAGAATCGAAAGACGGGAGGTAGAATCGAAAGACGGGATCCAAGAGAATCCAAAGATCCCGAGAAGCAAAGATTGAAAGATTGAAGGAGTGTGAATCCGCGTGCCAGGCTGGCAAAAAAGATTACCGCGTACGTGGTCCGCAAGATTGAAACCGGACGCAGTCGGGCGGGCCTGTCTGAAGTCAGAAACCGTAGAACGAGACGCAAAAGACAAAAGACGAGTCGAACAGCCAGTCGTGCAAGTCGTGCAAGCGTGCAAGCGTGCAAGGGCCTGCCTGCGGCGTCGTCTAACAGAAACCAGTCTGAGATGCCGGTGAAAATGAGAACGAGGACGGAAAAGGCAGAGGAAGAAAGGAGGCGAGACGGCTGCCGGAAATGCAACACAGTCAGTCAGAGTTGTCAGAGTTCGCGGCGGCACTTGCACACGCACGAAAACCCTTGATACCACAGACGATACCCGAACACGCAACGCAGCGCTGGCGCTGGAGCGCTGCAGCGCTGCAGCGCTGGCGCTGCACACATGCCACAGGCTCGACGTTGCATCGCCAATGGCCGCCTCAGCATCAAACCTTTGCGATGGAGACGGGTGGATTAAAGGGGCCCTGTGGCCGAAGCGACTTTGTACACATGCGCTTGTAGCGAGTCACAGGTTGAGCCTCTGGTGCGCCCAAGGGAAGATCACATACTCGTGTTTCAACCTGAATGGCTGTCTTTGTAGGAAGCCAGTTGCAGGCGGTGCAGGCGGTGCAGGCAGTGCAGGCGGACCGGTGGGATGGCGGATGGCGGGCAGGCTGGGCAAGGCGAGGGCGGTGCCGTGAGGATGGAGGAAGAGAGTGATGAATTTGAAAGCACAAGACAAGATGAAAGGAAGGGCACGCGCAATGGCAGCCAGCACCGTTCGTCTCGCGTGGCACAGGAACGAACGAATGAACGAACAGGTGACGAGCGGACGAGATGAGAACTTGAACACGGAGATGAGGCTATTCCTTCTCCAGGCAAACTGGAGACTGGAGCGAAGGTTGTGGAAGGGGGGTCGTGACACGGCAGCGGCAGCACGCACGCACGCATGCACACACGCACGCGCACAAAACGACAAGAAAACTGAGGAACCCCGACGAGGAAAAGGCCAGGGTCGCATGCGTCGCATCAGCGATGGGCGCGACGTAGCGAATGAGGTGCCGACATGGGCAGACGTTCGACAGGCCAGTTGCGTTTCAGGTGTGCGGGACGGCAGGGTCAGAGGTTTGGCAAGCGACTGGCCCGACACCAAGACACAAGACCAGTCGCAGACAACGCACGTCTCGGTTGGCGGTTGGTGGACACGCAGAAAGAAAAGAAGGCCAAGACGAGGAGGAAAGTGAATGGCGAAAAGCGAAAAGCGAGACTGACGCCCGGGCCGGGCCAAGACATACCTGTTGCAACGCCGGGGATACCGCCGTGTTCGGATTGTCGGAGATGCGAAAGGGTCTAAAGCCGGCCCGAAGAAATGAGGCCGATATCAATTGCGTCGTGTTGGTCGACGTTTGACCGAGGACAGAATGTTGTTTCTAGGTCCGTAAGTTGCGTTCAAGTCGTCGAAGAGTCGTGTCAAATGAGTCGGTCGTGTTAAAAGAATCGTCCAAAAAGATGTGCCAAAAGGATGTGCCAAAAGATGTGCCGGAGAATGTCAAAAGAGAGCTGAGAAAACGAATGTGGTAATGTCTGCAGGTGTAACGCCAACGGTCAGAGACAGAATAGAGTGCCGTCGGGACGGGCAGTTGCAAAGAGAAAGATTCGAAAAGTGAGCACGGCCGTCGAACTCAAAATATTGGAAGGAAATGGGGATGGAGAAAAGGGCCAAGAAGGTCCGAGGTCGAGCGGCTGACTGAAATCCACGAGCGCAAAAGAGGCAAATGGAAGAAAAGGAGGTCAGAGCGAAGCGCCACGAAAACGCAGTCAAGCGCCAGCCGTTACGGAAAGAGCGAATTTGCTCAAAAGGGGCATGGCGACCGACGGCAAGAACGAGCAAAGAAGCAGCGATCGCGTCGTCAATGCATCTACGGGCAGGAGCGTGCGACACTGGCGACGGGCGGCAGGCGCGAACCAGGGACGCGTTCGATGGAAAGCGCAGCCGGCGGCCAGCTGCTTGCCGTTACTATTCAATTTAGATGCAGAGCCTAGCGAGAATCTAACAAGAAGCAAATTGCATCATGCACTGCGACGCGCTCTTGTGCCATTAGGATTGTACTGCATCGGCCTGCATGTGGCGCGTGCAAGAAGCGTGGGCGCTAGTACGTCCAAGCAAATAGACTGCGACGATGTTTAGAAAGGCAGAGAACGCAGCCATAGACTCCATAAATATATTTATGCATTTATTTCCATTTAATTATAAATGCAATACCACGCGGTGGTGAAGGCACGGTGGATCATGTGCCCGTCCGTAGCGGCGGCCGCACAGTCCAGGACGGACGGGATGCTGCAGGGCGGCCGACCAGACCGAGTGCGAGTTTGGACGACGGAGGAGCGCAATCATGGCCTGCAGCAGCATGCAGAGCAAAACCAGCAAAAACACAAAAGCAAGAAAACGACGAGGGTGCCGCTCCTGCTATTTCGCCATTTGTAGCCAGTCGCGTGTTAGTGGCCGATGGGGGACCCTTGCCGATCCTGTGCGTGTAAAATATTTATATTTATTGCACGTTTTGTTGATCTTGTGCGAAAGGCAAACGTGGTGAGAGCCGTGATCCGGACCGTTGCGCTCGGTGGCCGACTGCATTGAGATGTGATGTCAGCACGATTGTCCGTTGTCACTCGCCCCTTCCAGAACTAGCAATTTGCCGTCAACAACGTGGCTCAGAAGCCATTGACAAGTACAGAGTAAATAATATATGCCTCCAGACCGGCACATCAGATCAAAAGGACTCATGCCGCCGTGAAAGATTAGCACAGGGGATCTGAAACTGTGGCGCGCACTGGCATGCGCAGGCCGGCGACCAATGAGAGACCACGTGCAGCCAACCTCGACGATGGGATCGATTTGCGTATACAAGTTTATTTATATCGGTATGAGGTCATGTACTTGCGTATATTTACCGCGTAGACTTGGTCTGTTCCTGGGCCAAGCACAGACGCAACGAACAAGATGGGATGAACCGGCTGCGGTTCGGCCGGTTCCTGTAAATATTTATACGAGTCGGTCACAAGTGCCCTGCAAGGGGCAGACGCAATAATATGAGGAAAACGCGCAGACTATATCAGAAACGAAAGTTCATATGTACGCTTGAAATTGTACTTTCACCAAATTACAAAAAAGGGGAAGTCAATCCAGCCCGGATTTAGCCAGCTTTTTGGACGTTTGGCCTCTGGAAGATGCTACGCTTGTCAACGTACAAGCTCGTTGTCAATATACAGTCCGACCAAGACAGCCTTCGTCTCGCTCATTAGACCTGTCTCGATGCTCGGTTGTCACCGCTACCAGCCGAGACGCCGGCTCTTCCGTACCGTCGTTGGTCGTGTCTCGGTCTCTCGTCTGCGTATTTTCTCTTCGTCTGTCGACACTTTCTTGTCTGTTTCTCCGTGCGAACCATCGTGGCCGCGGTCCAGCCACCACTTTCGCAGATACGAATCGCATTCGAGAGTCAGAATTAAAGTGCGGTCGGCTCTCTCCTTTCAAAGCCCTTCGGTCGGGCGACGCACCGTGCAAACTTTTGTAATCTTATCCCGTTCTAGGTGCTCCGTGCTATAAACGTTGCATGTCTCGGTCATATTGTGATGAGCAACAAATGTGAGACCATCTCAAACAACACTGCGTCGAGCACAGTTGATGCTGGTGCTGAGACAGCCTTTCCTTGCATGTCGGAACCCGGCCTCGAAAAGATGTGCCCAGACGAGACAGCAGCCGAGATGAGGACGGGGTGGTATCGAAACACATACCCTGTCTATATTCGTTTTCAGGCTCAGCACCGACACCTCTTCCTGCGGCTCTAAATGATGAATCAACAAGTCTTGCTCGTCTTCCAGGAACCCTGGATATCCGGTTGCACGGCATGCTGTTATATCATCGACGATAAGTACTCCGTACAGGCGTCTGTCGTGCAGGTTGGAGCTGGGTCTTGACTCGGGGTGATCCCGGATGCCCCCGGTGCTTCTTGCCAGCCACTTCTCTGCATGACCTCAACGTATGGCATTCGACGCCTTTGTGATTGACCGAGGAACTGTTTGGCGGAAGTGCCCAAGTATCTCCCATTAGCTCTTTTGTTCTGGAGATGCGTGCTATACTGGAGGCCAAAGACTGACAAGCAGGTATCTTTTGGCATTTTTTCTGCAAATTTAAACTTGAAAATATACTTCCACTTTTTGTGCAAAATTAAAAATTAAAAATGACAAACGCGACCAACTCATATTCAGAATCAAGTTGACCATCTGCCAACGTCTGGCTATAATTTACACATACGCCGTACTACACAGCCTTGAGAGGCCGGCCAAAAATCCAATCGCCGTTTCTCAAAAAAATGCCTGTTCTGCCTCGTATAAAAAAACGTACAGCAGAGGGTATTCGCTGGTCGTCACCGACCCAACTACTAATCCGCCGATTACTGGTTTAACTAGGGGAGAGCGGACGGGATCCCGTGCTTTCCAGTATCTATGGCCGTACGTGAAAGATGCACGTCTGGATAGGCTCAAGTGCTTTCCTCTTGCTTTCTCTTACAAAAGTGCTTCTCTTACAAAAGTCTTTTCGTTGCACAAATTCTCGAAAACAACAGCCTTTCAGTCGTCATGGTGGTAGCCCCATAGTTCTTATCTTATCGCACCACCTACGTTCAAATGCCCCCTCTGCCCCGCTGTGCCGATTTGATGCATCGCATCGCCGGGCAGTTGACTCACACCACGACCGCCTCGACAACTCCCGCGTTCTCGACTACCTCTTGCTTTCTCGACTTGCGATCATCACCATGGCGTCTGTCAAGGCCCCCGAGACGAAGCAGGCAAAGCTGGACCTGATCTACGAGAACCTGGCCGAGGTGCTCAACCCCGAGATCATCGAGGGCGTGCTCGACGAGGGCCGCAATGTCAAGGTGTACTGGGGCACGGCGACGACGGGCCGGCCGCACTGCGGGTACTTTGTGCCGGCGATCAAGATTGCGCAGCTGCTGCACGCGGGGTGCGAGGTGACGATTCTGCTGGCGGACATTCACGGGTTCCTCGACAACCTCAAGGCGCCGATTGAGCTGGTGGAGCGGCGCGCCGACTACTACCAGTGGACGATCCGCGCGATGCTGGAGGCGGTGGGCGTCGACACGGCGCGCCTCACCTTTGTCAAGGGCTCGTCGTACCAAAAGTCGGCCGAGTACGTGATGGACGTGTACCGGCTGTGCTCGGTGACGAGCGAGCACGACGCCAAGAAGGCGGGCGCCGAGGTGGTCAAGCAGACGTCGAATGCGCCGCTGTCCGGTCTGCTGTACCCGATCCTGCAGATCCTCGACGAGGAGCACCTGGGCGTCGACGTGCAGTTTGGCGGCGTCGACCAGCGCAAGCTCTTTACGGCGGCCAAGGAGTGGCTGCCCAAGCTCGGGTACCGCCAGCGCGCGCACCTGATGAACCCAATGATCCCGGGCCTGCACGGCGGCAAGATGAGCTCGAGCGAGGAGGACAGCAAGATTGACCTGCTCGACTCGGCCGACGTCATTGCCCGCAAGATTCGCAAGGCCGAGGCCGCGCCCAAGGTCGTCGAGGGCAACGGTATCCTGGCGTTTATCGAGTTTGTCCTGCTGCCGGCAACCGGCCTGCAGACGGGCACGCGCCGCTTTGTCGTCGAGCGCACGCGCGACGGCCTCGAGCCGCTCGTCTACAGCGACATCAAGGCGATGCACGCCGACTACGAGGCCGACGTGCTCACGCCCCAGCTGCTCAAACCGGCCGTCGCCGACGCCGTGGCCAAGCTGACGGCGCCCCTGCGCAGTGCGTACGAGGCGAGCGCCGAGTGGCAGGCCATTGCAGCGGCCGCGTACCCGCCGCCCGCCAAGAAGGAGAAGAAGGTCAAGAACAAGGGGACGCACTACCCGGTGCGGCCCAAGGGCGAGGCCGAGGCCAAGCCCGCAGAGGCAAGCACAGATCAGTAGTTAGGTTGCACGATTCAGGTCATCTAACAAATGTAAATTTAACGCCATGCTAGTTGCTCCAGTGCTCAGTGCATATCCAGAACAATACCAAGAAGAAAGATGAAGAAATGAAGGAAAAAGGAAAGGAAAAAAAGAAAAGAAAAGAAAAAAAGAATGAAAAAAAAGAAAAGATGAAAAAGAAGAAAAGAAAAACTAGACACCGGCAAAGGTGCGCCCGACGAGGCTGCTGCCGCAGACACTGGCTGCGTCGCGTGCGTCGAGCAGGTCGGCCCAGGCGCGGAGGTCGGCGGCGGACAGGGCGTCGCCGGCACGGTGACGGGCCTGGAGGCTTCGCAGCTCGTGTGCGTCGTGCGTGGTGTGCACACCGTCGGGCGGGATACTGACGAGACTGGCGTTGGCGACGGGGCCGAGGCCCTCGGACTTGCTCTTTTGCAGAAGGGCGAAGCGCAGGACGACCTCGGTGACGGTGACGAGGATGGAGATGATGATGAGAAAGATGATGATCCAGGTAATGTAGCTCATGCGCGAGTCGTCGACGTTGGTGGCGAGGATCTCGGCGAGGTCGAGGAAGACGCGGCAGCGCTCGTTGAGGACCTGGATGCGCTGGTCGATTTCGAGGTAGTCGCGGATGGCATTGTAGAGTGGGTGCAGCATGGGCTCGGCGTCCCAGAAGAAGTTGGGCACGTCGAGAATGTTGGACGACAGGTTGATGTCGACCCGGTTCTTGAACAGGTTGCCCAGGATCTTGACAATGTCGGCACGCGACATGGCGAGCTCGCCCGTCAGCGCCAGCTGCTTGGGCACGTCCTGCGTGTTCTGCATCGTGCCCGACATGCGCTCCTCAAAGAAGCACAGCTTGGTGCTCTGTGCAATGGCGTGGCTAATGGTCAGCTTGACCATGTGGTCCGAGCGCGGCAGCAGCGTAATCATGTCGTTAAACACGCGCGGGCGCTGCACGCTGCTACTGTACTCGAAATGGAACTCTTCCGTCTCAAAGTCCTCGACCTTGAGCGGCTGCACCTGCAGCAGCCGCTTGCCGCCCGACGACGACGTCTCGTGGCGAAGCAGTGGCTGGTGCTCGCTCGAGTCTTGGGGGGTGGGCGAGCTGGGCCGGGCGGACGCCGTCTTGGACACCGTCTTGGACACCGTCTTGGACACCTTGCTCGCGCCCTGTGCCTTTTGCTTGCGCTCCTTGCGCGTCAGCGGCGACGTCTCGTCGGACGCAAACGACAGGTCGGCCAAAATGTCCTTTTCCTGGTGCTCGGTAAAGTTCCAAAACACGACGACGCCATACGAAAAGACAAACAGTTCGGCAAAGTGCTTGGCCTCGGGCGCCAGGCGGTTCACCGGCAGGCCCGCCGGCACGTCCGCCGTCACGACGCGCCCGGGACCGCCCGACCCCGGCACCGCAAACAGCTGCTGTGGCGACGCGTCGTGTGGCTGCTGGTCCGCCTGCGCCACACCGTGCGACACACCGTGCGACACACCGTGTGCAGCATCAAAGTCGCCGTCGCCGCCCTCGAGGCTGCGGCTGACGCTGCCGCCGTCGTAGTACCCCATGTGCTCGTCGCGGCGCTCGCTGCGCTCAATCTCCAGCTCGAGCACCGTCTTGCCCGTGCCCGGCGTCATGACCATGGGCCGGCTGCGCACGCGCTGGCCCGCGTGCCCGGGCAGCAGCGGCAGGTGGTAGACCGTGTACAGGCAGTCGTCGTACATTTTCGTCTTGGCCTCGTGGTACGTCTTGAGAAAGTGCGCCGTCGGCTGCATCTTAAACGACTGCGCCACACAGTACGCCGTCAGCCGCGCCACCTTGTCGGTACGCTTGCCTTTGGGAAGGCGCTCGGCGTAGCTCTTGCCGCGAATGCCGCGTCGCTTACGCAGCACGTCCAGCTCCTCGTCACGTGGCGGACGCAGCCCGTCGTAGACGCTCGTCGGCGCCCCTGGTCCGCCCGAGCCCGCTCCGTCGCCCGCCGCGTCCAGTGCACGCTGTGCCGCCGCCGTCGCGCGCTCCAGCCGCTGCTGGTCCAGCCAAATACGCCGCGCCGCCGTCGCGTTCTCGTCGTCGGCCACCGCCGCCCATGCCGCCTCAGGATCGCCCTCGATAAAGTCGTCTGCATCGGCCGCGTCAGACGTGGTGGTCTTGGCACCTGCCTCGTCCGCCTCGTCGTCGTCCTCGTCCTCATCCTCATCCTCATCATCCTCATCGTCATTGCCCGTCTCCGGAATCAGCACCAGCTTCTCCGAGATCTTGGTCGTGCGCGACGGCACGGCCGGCAGCACTGCCCGCCCGCCCTGTCCAGTCAGAAGCACGCCCGAGCTGACGCCCGACCCGCCGACGACCGTCGCGAGCCCCGAGTTGCTGCCGCGCCGCCGTGCCGTCAGCCGCCGTGCCGAGGTCGTCGACGCTGCAGGCATCTTACGCAATGGCGCCGGCGGCCCGCGCGGCTGACCCGACGGGATCTCGGAGGCGTTTTGCAGCACGTGGTCGACGGAGATGTGGCGCATGGGCTGATGGCGCTCGCCAGACCCGGTCGGCGTCGACGCAAGCTGCGAGGCATCGCTGCGGTCCGATGCCGATGCCGATGTCGATGCCGATGTCGATGTCGATGTCGATGTCGCAATGGACGCCGACGTGCCCGACCGGCGATGGCCCGGCGATCCCCTAGACGGCGGTCGCTCACGCGCGTCTGTCACGAGAATGGTCGGTTTTTGTTTCGGAAGCATGGCTCTCATGCACCGTGGTAGCGGTATCTGCCGAGTATCTGCGAGTATCTGAGTATCTCTCGATGTGCCTGTCGATGGTATTTATATCGTATGGATGTTGCTGTCGTAAATGATGCAATGAAGAGTGACTTTCGACGATGGCAATAGGAAAGTGGGGATCGTGATATGTCACGTGATGACTGCAAGCGGTTCGTCGGCGTGCGTCCACACAACCAGATATATGACACACATTCGACCAGTCCATTCACAGATATATGAGACACATTCGACCAGTCCATTCGACCAGCCCATTCGACCAGCCCATTCGACAAGGTCGTTTGTAGAGCCAGTCGTCGTAGAGCCACATGCGTCGTCAAGACGTGTGACGTACATTTACTCCGTATTTGCATGCCAGACGCCTGCAGACTGCCGAAACAGCTTAGCAGCTCCACTGCCAATCTGCAGCGCACGTCATGTACGAGATGTAATGTGGTTGATTCAACGCTCGCTATGCGGCCAAAACGACAGTATGCGTGCCAAAACGAAAACGCCAAGCTATGCCCAAAAGTAAGGAAGAAACGAGCAAAAAAAAATAGACGAAAAGAAAGGAAACGAAAGGAGACAAAGGAGACAAGGAACGAAACTAAATGTCGTCGAGGTTCGCCAGCGGCACGTAGCCCTCCGTCTTCTGGCGACGCCAGCGCCGGCCCGTCGCCGCAAAAACAACATCGTCGAGCGTGTCGAGGGCGTGCACGGCGGCGCCGGCGATGCGCGCGACGATGCCCGGCTGCTGCTTGAGCACGCCACGCTCGTCGTACAGCGCCTCGTCCATGTAGCCCGGGCGCTTCCACAGCTTGAGCAGCAGCGAGCTCACGACGACGCTGACGCTCGACAGCGCCATGGCCGCGCCGGCCGCCATTGGGTGCAGGTGCAGGCCAAAGGGCAAAAAGAGCCCCATGGCAAACGGCAGGCCGACCACGTTGTACAGGCACGCCCACGCCAGGTTGAGCTTGATGCGCGCAAAAATGGTGCGCGCCAGGTGCAGCGACGCCGGAATGTCCATCAGATTGCTCGGCCGCATCAGCACCACGTCCGCCGCCTCCATCGCCACGTCCGTGCCCGACGCCATCGCGATGCCCACGTCCGCCGTCGCGAGCGCCGGCGAGTCGTTGATCCCATCGCCCACCATGGCCACCACCTCGCCGGCCGCCTGAAGCTGCGCCACAATCGCCTGTTTCTGGTCCGGCGACACGCCCGCATACACATTCTCCGGCGCAATGCCCACCACCGCCGCCACCGCCACCGCCGTCGACCGCTGGTCGCCCGTCACAATCGCCGTCTTGACGCCCATCCGGTGCAGCACCGAAATCGCCGCCGCTGCGCCCTCCTTGATCGTGTCCGACAGGCACAGGTGCCCGGCAAACGCGCCGTCCATGGCAATGAAAATGTTGGTCGTCCCTGCCGACGCTTTGTTTTTGGCCTTGCTTTTGGCCGTGGCGTCCGACGACCGCGCATTGACTTGTTCCGACGCTGCAATGGCCGCTGCCGGCACCGCGACGCCGTGCTCGCGCAGAAACGCAACGTTGCCGACCAGGACCTGGTACCGCGTCCGCTCTGCCGCCGCCGGCTCGACGCTCGCCGCAATGCCGCGCCCGATGGCCGCCGAAAAGTCACCGACGCTGCCGTCCACCGTGCCCTCGTCGTCCAGGCCGAGCTCCGCCTTGGCCGCGCCCAGCACCGCGCGCCCAATCGGGTGCTCGCTGCCCATCTCCGACAGCCCGACAATGGTCCACCACAGCCGCTGGCGCGCCGCGCTCGTGCTCCACGCCGGGGCCAGCGTCGCGCTCGCCACGCTCATCTTGCCGTAGGTCAGGGTGCCCGTCTTGTCGAGCACGACCTGCGTAATCTTAGTCGACGTCTCGAGCGCCGCGCCGCCCTTGACCAGGATCCCGTTCTCCGCGCCAATGCCCGTGCCCACCATGACCGCCGTCGGCGTCGCCAGGCCCAGCGCGCACGGACACGCAAACACAATCACCGAGATGCACAGCTTGACGCACACAAACGTCTTGCCGCCGCTCGCCTCCTGTAGAAAGATCATGGGCGGGTTCGGCAGCACGTGGCTCAGCACCATCCACACGGTAAACGTCGTCAGGCCCAGCAGCAGGATCGTCGGTACAAAGTAGCCCGCCAGCGTGTCCGCCAGCCGCTGGATCGGCGCCCGCGTCGTCTGCGCCTCCTGCACCAGCTTCACAATCTGGCTCAGCTGCGTGTCGCGCCCGGCCCGCGTCACCCGAAAGTCGACGCGCCCGTGCCCGTTGACCGTGCCGCCAATCAGCCCGCTGCCCTTGCGCTTCTGGACCGGCATCGCCTCGCCCGTCACCATGCTCTCGTCAATGTACGTCTCGCCGCGCACCAGCGTGCCGTCGGCAGGAATCTTGTCGCCCGGCCGCAGAATCACAATGTCGCCCACCTGGATCAGCTCCGTCGGAATCACCTTTTCCTCGGCCGCGTTGCCGTCCACCAACGGCGTCTTGGGCTCGCCCGAGTCCGTCACCGAGTCCGTCACCGAGCCCGTCACCGAGTCCCACAACTCGGCCGCCTTCTCGGCCGCAATCGGGTCCGCGTAAATGGTCGCCATCGACGGCGCCAGCGACATGAGCCGCGACAGCGCCTTGGACGTCTGGCCCTTGGCCCGGTTCTCCAGGAAGCGGCCCAGGCTGATAAAGGTAATCAGCATCGTGCTCGTGTCGAAAATCGTATTGGGGCGCGTGTGCGGCGCCGACAGCAGGGAAAGGAGCATGGAGAAGAGGCTGAAGAAGAAGGCGCACGACGTGCCGAGCACCACCAGCACGTCCATTGTCGGCGACCCGTGCTTGACCGACTTCCATGCCGAGACGTAGAAGCGCCGGCCAATGCCAAACTGCACCGGCACCGTCAGCGCCAGGCAGATCAGGTCGCCCAGGTACAGCCCGGGCAGGACCGCGCAGTTGCCAAAGTCGAGCGCCGGCAGCAGCATCGGGATCAGCATGTTGAGCAGGAACACGGGGATCGCAAAGCTCAGCGACACCTTGAACGCGCGCCGCCACTCGTTGATCTCGCGCGTCTTGGCCAGCGACTCGAGCTGCGCATTGTTGTCGTCATTGTCCGCCACCAGCGCGTTGAAGCCCAGGGCCTCGACCGTCTCGACAATCGCGCGCAGGCCCGTCGCCGCCGGCTGGTGCGACACCGTCAACCGCGAACTGGCCACCGCGATGCGCGCCGACTGCACGCCGGGCAGCGCCACCAGCGCGCCCTCAATCGTCGCCACGGCCGCGCTGTCCAGGTTGCCATACACCTTGAACTGCGAGCTCGTGTTGCCGCTGCCGCTGTCGCCCGCGTCCGACACCGACGACACAATCTCGGCGCCGAACCCGGCGTCCTCAATCTTCTCGGCAATCTCCGCCACCGGCAGCTTGGCCGTGTCGTGCGTGATGACGGCGCGCTCGGCCAGCAGGCTAATGTTGAAGCGCAGCACGCCGTCCACGTTCTTGAACGTGCCGTCGACCGCCGACGTGCACGCGCCGCACGTCATGCCCTCGATGGCGACCGTCGTCGTGGCGTGCGTGGCGTGCGACGACCTCGGCTGCCTCGACTGCCTCTGACCCGGCGAGAGGGCCGCCGCGTCGCTGAAATAGTCGTCGTCGCGGCTGATTCGTGGCGACGGGAGGTCCGTCGCCAGGACCTCGGCGTCAAAGCCGCGGTCCTCAATCGTCTCGCGTACCTGCTCCGCCGTGATCCGCGACGGGTCGTGCATAACGACCGCGCGCTCCATGACCAGGCTGACAGACACGTTGCCGACACCGTCAACGCCCTTGAAGCCAGCTTCCACGGCCGACGTACATGCGCCGCATCTGCAAGGTTAGCGAGTGAACGAGCGCTGGCGTGTGCACGTGGCAGTGGCAGGTGGTACGGTACTCACGTCATGCCATCGATTTTGAGCGTCGTTGTCGCCATGTGTGGCGTCGGGATCCCGAGCGACGACTGGCCGCCCGAGTCCCTTGGCGGAACCTTGATGTGCGAGGGCGCCATTGTGTGTTGTGTGCTGTGTGCGTGCGCGTGAGACCGGCGCAAGAGCGAATCGGAAGGCTCGGGTGGTCGTCGAATAAAGTCGCTGACCAAGCCCTAGAACCGTCTCGGCATTGCCAGTTCGGAGAGGATGCGGATCGAAGATGGTCGAGAGCGATGGAGTGTCAAGATAAAAGAGCTGAGCGCGAAACGAGAGGCGCGCGACAAGTGTTATTAAGAACCAGAAAGAACCCAGAAGCCAGCTTCTGTACGCCGTGAAGAAGTGAAATGGTGTCGAGGCGCACTCTGCGTGGCTTGTGGGAGCTGAGTATATTTATTGGACGGCGTCAATGGCAGCCCGGTCGTCGAGGGCCGCAGGGTCGCAGGTCGCAGGTCGCAGGGTCGCAGGGTCGCAGGGTCGTCGCGGAGGGCGTGTCGGGGAAGTGCGTTTCACAAACGTCGTTTTCTGCTCCGGACGCACAGAGCTTGGGCGGCTAGCTGGCTGGTCCACTGTGCGTCGTCTCGCAGCGGGCTAGCCTGTCTCGAATATGGGAGTCGACGTGGGTCGCGACAGCAAGGAGGCACGGCCTAGCGGTGCCAATGTATATTGCGGTGCTGTGATGTTTCAAACGAGGCGTTCTGGAAGAGGCACGAGGCAAGTCCGGTCTGTACTTGGGACCAAAGACGAGGAACGAGAAACGAGAATGGGGTCAGGGCCGTATTTGTTGAAGGTCGGGACTTTTGCGCTCGGATGGCAAATGGAGAACACTCGCGATTCGTAAGAATCGTCTAGCGGGCGGCTAGCATTGGCCGTTGGAGCTATTGAAGGAGCGAGAAGGGCCAGGCTTGGTGCTGGGCTAAGGCTGAAGGTAAAAACACACGGAGTACTCGCAACTGCGACACGCCTGAGCGGGACCAGATATGGAAGAAAGGTGATATCGGAAAGGACAAGACCAGGATGGCGCCTCGGGGTCTGGGCTGTGGCTCGTCGCGATGGGCGCCGGTGATTGCAGTGCTTGCAGATATTGAGCTGTGTGACGGACGGCAAGATAGGCCACCGTCTTATGGGTGGTGGCTGTGAGGCCGTGAGACTGTGAGACTGAGACTGCGGAATTCGACGGACGCCAAACGATGACAATTGAAGCAGAAGAGAGAAGAATCGGATCGGTCTTGTGCCGCGATGCCGCTCGTTAATCGACTTTCGACTTTGCTTTGGACCGCGGCGATTCGCATCAGGGCGGGGCTGTGGTCGTAATACTGCGCTCAGCGGGTGCAAGAATAGAACCGGTTGCGTATCGTGGTTGTTTGCATCTGGAAGATGCGGTGCTGTCCTCTTTTAGGGCTGGGGCTTGCTCGGTCGGCCGGAAACTGCTGCATGTCATCACGGCCATCCGTTCCTTCCGGGCTTATAAAGGGGTCAGCCGACCTCGCTTTCCGTGTGTCCCGCCGTCGCACCTTCCAGCAAATTTCCGTTCATGATAGCCTTTTGGGGTTAACGCCTTGCGTTTTAGGCAAGTCCTACGCCACTGGCACCAACTGCTGTTGCCGCCGGTGTTAGCGCACTTTCGGCCGGCGAATACTCCGTAAAGCGATGAATTATCAGATGCAAAGGCCAAAAATATCGTACGTTGTGGCGGTCAAACTACCGCCCAAATGCAAAAAATACAACTGTGAATGGCCCAAGCAGATAAGACCAGGCCGAGCTGCCAAGCCCGTGATCAACCCGCAGTTTTTCGCCAGGTTTGTAGTGATGAAGTGCTCTGTGGTAGATTGCTTTACGTCGAATCGTGGTTTTGATTTACATTGCCAGAATAGTATTTCTTGATTATTTTGAATTTTGAAAGAAAGCAATGATCACGTGTGAAATATTTTCAAGCAAAATACTTTGCGAATTGCTTCCCAGCGAAATATTTCAAATAAAATGAAAATCGAGCAAAAATTATCCTCAAAAACGACTTTCATCGTGGCATTGTCCAGCAAAGGCCGCGACAGACAGTTAATGCGTCTACCACTTCGCCTCTACTGCAACTAAACCCACCAGCCCGGACACGAGATGGATTGGCACGAGAAGCAGATGCACTCAATAAACGAAACGAACCGATAGTCTGGGCGGAGGATACAGCGGATACAGCCAAATGGACCATTCGAAGCTTGTCTGTGTTTCCGTAATTTATATTTAAAAATTTACAAAATAATTGTGGAACACCGCTGAGTGCCAAATAATATTTTCATCAACGGAGTACGCGAGGCTTGCCATACCAAATGGTGTCGCAAAAAGACTCCAGCTGATCAATGATACATGCTACTTCTGCATTTTGGCAGTGCCTTGAACCGCAATCGCCAGGTTTCTGTGCGTTCGTGTACGGAGTATGCCATGCATTTCCATCTGAATCTTTTAAAAAGCTTCCTCACAACGTCGCCTGCTGTCGAAGTCACTCCCTGGTTTCCATAGACTGGAGCCCCTGCACTCTGTATATTTACTCCGTAGAGGCGCCAGGGGCGCCCAGACAGTCCTGACACACGCTCTAAACCTTCAAAAGGGGCAGGCAATAAAGGCACCGATTGCTTAGTCATACGCGTAGCGCCACAGCCCACCAGCCTCACCCCGCTCAACGTCGAGGCTCCACGGCCAGGCTGTTGCGCATCGGAGCTTACCTTGTGTGGAGCGTAGCTGTGATGTTGGCGATACACGACAAACGACACTGAATACATTGATTTGCAGTTCGACCACCAGCACTCCGAGACCTACAAAAGGCATCCCACAGCCACAGCCAACAGCCTCACCAAAGCTTGTCTCCTGGCTGCCACTGCAATGGCACAGGCCAAAGCTTTGGACGCGCTGGCGGTACGTTTACGTCTTGAACCTCACGGTCCTGCAAACGGTCGTGCAACCCTGGATGGCCAGATAGACTAACTCTGCTGCAGCCCTTTATTGTGCTTGCCGATACGTCCACCTCGCCCCGCCAGACGGCCGACGTCATCGCCCGGGCCACCTCCCACCCAAAGACGTTTATATTTGCCGAGCTGCTGCAGACAGCCAACGTCCAGGCGCTCGCGTCGGCCGACCCCGAGTATGCCGCCTACCTGACGCTCCTCCGCATCTTCAGCTACGGCACCTACGCCGACTACATCCGTGGCCAAGCACCGCAGACGACGGACTCTACACCACAAAACCCTCCGCAGCCAGATGCCACGGCACCTGCATCAGCACCGGCGGCGCCATTACCAGCGCTCGACGAGGTGCAGGCGACCAAACTGCGCCAGCTGTCGCTCGTCTCCATTGCCACGGACCACGGCAGTCTGACGTACGACAACGTCGCCGCGGCGCTGCACCTCGACGCCGACCACGCCGGCACGCGTGACGAGACCGACGCGCGTCTCGAGTCGCTCGTCGTCGCCGCCATATACGAGGGCCTGCTCACGGCCACGCTAGACCCCGCCGAGCGTCTCGTGTGCGTCACGTCCGTCGCGCCGGTGCGTGACCTCGTCCCGGGCTCGCTGCCGGCGCTGCACGCCGACCTCCTGGCGTGGGCGCAGCGCTGCGAGGCGACACTGGCCGGCCTCGAGGCGCATATTGTCGGCATCCACCAGGCGGCTGCTGCGCGCGCCGAGGCGGCCAAGAAGTGGGACGAGCGCGTCAAAAAGGCCGTCAAGGCGGAGCGGCAAAGCGCTTTGGTGCGTGGCGGACCTGGCCCGGCCATGGCCGAGCGTCCGACGCAGCCCGTCCGTGCCAATAAGAGAGCCAGCAACGACACCCCGGCCGACGAGATGGACGCCGACCTGGCCGAGAGCAGCCTCGTCGAGGGCCCTCCGCAGTCCGATTCGGACAACGATGGCATGGACCTGGACCCGTAGATATAGACGGGTGGTGCCACGGCCCGACAGCTTGTCCTCACCAGAATGGACGAGACTCGGCAGCACCATTTACGACTTTACGCTTGCCGCCTTGTTCGTGCTTGTCTTAGTTTCGCATGCATGGGCGTTGTTACGAATGGACATCTGATTTACTACGTAAGAAGTGCAAAACATTCAACAATCTTGCTTAAACTATCTAAACGGTGCAGTAGCTTGGACCTGCCTCGACACATGCGTACATCAACCCGAAACATCTTCTGCTGTCCTCCTGGCAGCTAATAAGACAAATAAATAAAAAGGACAAATAAAAAGTACAACTAGTTGGTATCCTTGAACAAAATAAAAGAAATGAGAGGAGCAGCACACAACCGCGTGAACAAACAAAGCAAATACAAACACGCTGCGCCCGTTCCTTGTCCGTTGTACGCCCGTGGGAAATCAAACCTGCCTGGTACGCCTGGAGAAAAGATGGTAGGAGGAGCCCTCACGGACACTTTGGCCTACAGACGCTTGCCGGGCACCAGGATGAACAGGACCAGCAGGGCGGCGTCAATCAGCAACGTGACGCCAAGGACAACCAGCGCGCGCTTGGCCAAAAGCCGGCGCACAAACGGCTCCCGCACGCGTGAAAAGTGAAAGGGCGTGTACTCGCTGAACCCGAGAAGCGCCAGGACCGGGTCGAGCGCGTACTGGAACGATGCCAAAAAGTAGACGCCAATGGTAAAGGGAATGATGAGGAAGAGGCGCGTCTGGCGGGACTTGTCGAGGAAGATTAGGACAAACGCCGTCCAGAAGGCGCCAAACATGGCCACCATGCCGATGATGAGGCGCATGATGAGCGTCGGCGGAATCAGGTTGCCGAGTGCCTTCATGCGCAGGAAGCCGGGAAAGGCATCGCGCTCCATGGCCTGGAACACGTAGTCCTTGGCAACGTCAAACACCTCCGGGTCATCGCGGCCAAGTTCCTCAATGGCCGTCGTGATGTCGGTGATGATGTTGGGCGGCAGGATAATCTCGCGCTCGGCGCCGGGCAGCAGAAACGTGTAGAGAATCTTCTCCGCCGAAGCGCGAATGTCCTGGCGGGCGACGGTGTGGGCCGGCGAGTTGGAGTCGGTCATGTTGCGAGGGCTGCTGGCCACGGGACTGGCCTGGTAGCCGGCCGGGCCGCCCACAGGCGACCCTTCGTTCTGCTCTTCGCGAAGGAAGGCTGACATTTGTGCATCCTGGCCCTTCTCCTTGTCCGTCTGGTACTTGGACGGGCCGGCGACGGGGTGGCTGAGATCGCCGAGGCCATCCAGGAGAGCCGATGACCGCTTCGACGCGGATCTCTCGCCATCGGGCGTGCCGATCAGGACAGAGCGGC
Organism: Ophiostoma populinum; assembly: GCA_029298855.1. Taxonomy (NCBI): domain Eukaryota; kingdom Fungi; phylum Ascomycota; class Sordariomycetes; order Ophiostomatales; family Ophiostomataceae; genus Ophiostoma; species Ophiostoma populinum. Next base: position 919,544 of record JANSLU010000016.1, on the reverse strand, counting down.
GCAGCTCGCGCACATAGTGGCGGCAGAGGGTCATGTGCTGGGCAACATCGAGCCTGCGCAGGTTAGTATACGCTGGATCGAAGCATTTGCGATTTGGGAGAATGGACCTACCAAAAGTCAAGGTAGTCGACCGAGCGCTGCTGATCGCGCATGTAGATGTAGAACGAGTAAAGGTCCACTGGTGGGAGAGTGCGTCTGCTAAGCACCTCAAACAGAGTGGGAAGGCGGTTCCGGTTCAGGTCCGGCTGAGGGGACGGTGAGTGCCCGGAAAAGTCCATATTGGCGGTGGTGACGAGGCGTATCGGTGCTGGTCAGGCCTGAGGCTCGCAAACGTGGTTGGCGCGAAAGAGAAAGTGCGACAGAGATCGAAGATGAGAAAAGGGACGGAAGCGAGGGACGAGGTTGGTGGCCGACAGTCGATGGTCGAGTGGCAAGTGACGAGCGAGACACGCCGGTTCGCAACGACGTATCAACGGGCAGAGACACACTGCAAGAACCAGACGAGTCGTACAGCGGGAGGCGGGCGCGAGACAGGCGGCAAAGAGCAGCGCTGAAATTGCAGAGCGTGTCACGTAACGTGCTCGCGTTGTACGGTCTCCGTTCAACAGGTCCGTCGGCGGAACACTGGCGGGATGCGACGGCGCGGTTGCTGGTCAAAGGAGGCGGACACCGCAGCGAATGAAGATGCCAGGTATTGGCGCTGGTGACAGAACTGATTGGATGCTGTCGGTGGTGGCCGGAATCGGTCGAAAGTGAATGTTGTGACGTGAGAATGTGTGACGTGACTGGACGTGTCGCGATGCGAAAACAATTGTTTGAAATGGAATGCGTCGCCGGAAAAGAGGTTGAAACAACACGGTTGCTCGTGGATCGTGGGATCGGGCTGTGTATCGCTCGGGCACTGCCTCGAACCGCTGGCGTTCGTTTTCGAGCGCGATGGATGTGGACAGACGCAACTCTGGTGCAAAGGAACAGAGCGTGCCGTGAGCAATGGGCGCAGCTACACGAAGGGGCTCCTCTGGTGACAGCGCAAAGTCACCCTGCACTCAAATTATGGTAGAGGATACATTAGGGGCACTGTTGAGTGCTATAAGGCCCATATTTGTTTCAAATGGGAATTCTTCATGCCAGGGCGGACATCAACAACCCAATTTAATTAATCGAATCGACAAGGGCCCATGACACGGCACGTGCCATACTTCGTGACCTGGTCACGTGACGACACGACAGAGCGCGCTAGTACGGTTCTGGAGAGCCTTGAGAGTGGGTCAACTGGGCATCCATTTGATGGACTCTATTGGCCATTAGCACACTTTTTTGTCCACCTGTCCAGCAGCACACAAATTTTTTCTCTGGCGCCCCGCTTGGCCCTAGTTTTGGCACTTTCTATTTGTTCATTTTTTCATGGGCGTTTGCTGTTCCGCGAATTTTCTGTGTCCCACTCCCCTTCAGTCTTTTGCTGTTTTGCTTTGCCCGATCTTCTCGAATTCGACATCACCACCTTCACGACCAACGACCGAAACACCCCTTTCGTCACCATTAGGTATGCAAGAGATCTTTCTCCCGATTGCATAGACACACGACACCCGACACCCGACGGCCACCCAAAACCAAGACCAAGACCACCGACTCTAACACCCAGCAGCATCAAAATGTCGTCGAAGCCCTCTGGCAAGACCGGCCGCTCGGCCATCGCTGACGTTGTCGCCCGCGAGTACACCATCCACCTCCACAAGAGAGTACGTTGATTTGGACGGGATCCGGACGCCTGGATTCATTTTCGCAACCGAGGGGCAGCCGGATACACGAATTGGCCGACAAACGGAGACAAGACATCGAACTGAAGATTGCGACACGACAACCTCGAAACCTCGAAGCGACACAACACGGCCAACTCTGGCAGAGACACCACCTGGACGCGAATCTGCTTCAGCAGCACCTGCAAACGGCGTATTGCGCCAACACGACACGAGCTGTGCGGCGCTCGCATTCACAATCGGACATTCAGCCGTGGCACGGGCAAACTTTCTTGCCCATCGTTGGACATGCATCCGACGCTCGCTCTGATTGTGCACGCTGCACCACACCACTCTTCCCAGTGTGCAAAACACCTGTGCCGTCGAAATTTTGACCCGACGTCAACCGGATCCGGATCGCCCACGTCGCTGCGCCGCCGCCCTCTTCAACTTTGGTCGTCTTGTCCCTGATCGGCCATTCGCTGTCCCTACTGCTGTCTCTCGGCGTGCGCGCGAGAGACACGACGGAATACTAACATGCTGTCTAGCTGCACGGTGCCACCTTCAAGAAGCGGGCTCCCAAGGCCATCAAGGAGATCAAGAAGTTCGCCGAGCAGGCCATGGGCACCTCGGACGTCCGTCTGGACCCCGCCCTGAACAAGAAGGTCTGGGAGTCGGGTGTCAAGGGTGTTCCCTTCAGACTCCGCGTCCGCATCTCGCGGAGAAGAAACGACGAGGAGGACGCCAAGGAGAAGCTGTACAGCTTCGTCCAGGCCGTCAACGTCAAGAACCCCAAGGGTCTCCACACCGTTGTGGTTGAGGAGTAAACTTGCTCTTTACCTCTATTCTCAATTTAAAAAGCAACAAAATTTACTCTCTTTTCTCGTCAGCCAGTACGAACACCCAACACCCTTCTCGCCTTCTGGGAAGCACGACGGGCGGCGCATTGCAGGCCGGGATTTGAAAACGGGAGGTGTGTGCTGCCCAGGTGTGGCCGGCGCTTGTTCTGCGTCGTCCTGGACGGGCCGTGCACAGGCATGCTTCACACGGGGGCTTCACACGGGGAGCAATGGGTAGGAATCAAAATATCACGGAACGGGTAGTTTTCTTTTTTCATTTGGGCGACAACCTCGATTTTCACGAATAAAAAAAGGTCAAAACATGCGTCTGACCTGCCTGACATGCGTGCCGACTGCCTGGACCTGTCCGATGCTCATGTGAATACCACTGGCGACAGCATCGTCTCGTCTGCAAATGTCGGATATTTCGTGTGCGGCGTCGCCGGTCAAAGACGTAAATTCATGCAGTCAAACTATGCTAGTTGGGCGAGACAGTAGACCGCCATGTGCTTCTTGCTGTGCTAAACGAAAAGATGAAATCATAAAATGCCACAAAACAATGTCGGGTCGGCTCCATGATGACCGGCCATATCCAAACAGTCCTTCGTTCGTCGTGCAAAGCCCCCGCCTCCAGGGCACATCTGCTGGTTCGGGCGTGCCTGTCCGCTCTGCCACGGCACGGCACGGGTGCGAGTCGAGGTTGGTGTGGCGCCTACTCGTCGTCAATGTCGCGGTGACGGGCCAAGACCTTGCGCTTGAACTCGGCGGGGTCGGCGTCCCAGAGCTCGGCCGCCTCGCCGTTCAAGGGAGACGCACTGTCTGTCAGCTTTTGGCTCTGGTTTGGCTCTTGTTTGGCAAACCGGCACTCACTTGTTGGGCTCGCCGAGCAGGCTCTGCAGGCTGAGCAGGACGGTCTGGATGTTGTAGGCGGGCGTCCACTTGTCCTTGAGGATGTCGAGGCAGATACGGCCGGAAAAGTCAAAGTTGGGGTGGTAGATGGGCGTCTTGAAGAGGACGGTGGGCGGCGCGTAGGGGTAGTTGGCGGGAAAGGCAAAGGTGAGCTTGAGGGTCAGGCCGGCGTACGGCGTGTCGTCGGGGCCTTCGATGGTGGCGCTCCAGGACATGAGGTCGCCGTCGGCGGAGGGGAAGGCCGACACGCCGGGCGCGGGTGCGGTCATGAGTGTCATAAGCTCCGTCTGCAATCTGGAGAGTTAATTTTGTTCTTTTTTGTTCTTTTTTGTTCTTTTTTGTTCTTTCGTTGTTCTTTTTTGTTCTTTCGTTGTTCTTTTTTGTTCTTTCGTTGTTCTTTTTTGTTCTTTCGTTGTTCTTTTTTGTTCTTTCGTTGTTCTTTTTTGTTCTTTTGTTCTTTTCAGATCAAAAGTGAGCTCACCTCTTGGTCACGCTCTGTGCGTCGGGGCCCTTTTTGACGCCGGCGGCGGGTGCCGAAGCTAAGCTCTGGGATTCAGACATGATGCAGTGTCGCGAGTCAACGTGGGGGAGGCAGCGAGAACCAGACGATGGTCGGAGACGTGTCGGGGACAGGAAGCGCTGGTGGTTGGGTGTAAGAAGAGAAGTCGAGTTACGGCAGTCGAGGCTTTTCAGGCACGAGGGCAGGTGGTGGAAACAGCAGTGGCGTCTACGGAGTAGGGCGGTAGCTTCCAGTTGGGGCGAGACGCTGGAGAATGCCGATTCGTTGTCACGGGCGCGTCCAGCGTTTTTTTTTCTTTTTTCCTTTTTTCTTTTATCGAAACACCTAGACCAATTACTGGCTCCTAGACACTACTGGCCGTAGGTCGACTCGGCCTCTTGGGCCGCAGACGAAACATGGCGTGTTTATATTTACATTCCCCATAAGCGGCCCGCGGCCACACAACAGCGCTGAGCGCTGAAGCCCCTGCCCTCGCCAGCGGCCCTAGCAACGCGATAAGACCCGCTGGCCGCGATAAATATACAGTAAATACAGGCGTCCCGTGACTGCGCGTCAGGTCCACTGTACCAGGCACCGTGGGTAGGCAGGAGCATCCGTCGACGCGACGTGGACGCGTTGGTCATGTCTTGCCTGAAATAGGACGTGCTCGACTTGGATTGACATTTTGCCTTGCCCTGAACCAATCTTGCCAACCAACACTATGCAGCAGTCGCAGCTCGACCCTCTGCCGGTGGATCTTCCGTTCCGGATCATCTCTAGCACCGTCGGCCGGGGCGCATTTGCGTCGTGAGTACCTTTTCTTTTTTGGTATTGTTTGGCTGGACGAGCACAGGCTAATCGACAGGATCAAAAAAGCAGTGCCGCTCAACGAGCCGGCGCCGGTGTTTGCCGTCAAGTTCATCCACAAGGCGTACGCGGTCAAGAAGGGCCGGATCTCGCCGAAGCAGATCCAGACGGAGGTGGCGCTGCACTCGCACGTGGGCAAGCAGGCCAACATTATCGAGTGGTGGGCGGCGGGCGAGGACGCGGTGTGGCAGTGGATCGCGATGGAGTACGCCGAGGGCGGCGACCTGTTTGACAAGATTGAGGCGGACGTGGGCGTGCCCGAGGACATTGCACACCTGTACTTTCGGCAGCTGGTGGGCGGTGTCAGTTTCATGCACAGCAAAGGCGTCGCCCACCGCGACCTGAAGCCGGAGAACATTTTGATGTCGGCGAGCGGCAACCTCAAGATTGCCGACTTTGGGATGGCGACCATGTTTGAGTACAAGGGCCAGCGCAAGCAGAGCCACACGACGTGCGGCAGCCCGCCGTACATTGCGCCCGAGGTGCTGGCGTGCAGCCGGGCGGTCAAGGACAAGGACGGACACGCGCTCGGACAGGGACGGCCGCCCAAGTACGACCCCGACGCGGTGGACATTTGGTCGTGTGGCGTGATTCTGTTTGTGCTGCTGGTGGGCAACACGCCGTGGGACGAGCCGGTGCCGCAGACGAGCTGGGAGTTCTACAACTACGCGACGAACAATGGACGCAGCGAGGACCCGCTGTGGGCACGCGTACCGACGGCGGCGCTGTCGCTGCTGCGCGGCATGATGAGCGTCGATGCGTCGAAGCGGTTTGGCTTTGCACAGATCCGGCAGCACCCGTGGTTCACGCAGCCGAACGCGCTGCTGACGGGCGACGACCGCATCTCGAGCCCGGTGGACCTGGCGGCCAAGATGCTCGGCAACCTGCGCATCACGGACACGAGGACACGCGACACACCGTCACGGCGCACGCACAGCCTGGCGGTCGACACGGTCGACAGGCAGGCGACATCGTCGACGCAGCCCGAGGCGGCGCCTCTCTTTGACACGGCGTACGAGTGGGAGCGGCCGGCGCTGGTGGCACAGAGCCAGCTGGCGGCGTCGTACAACCGCAGCGCGCGTGCACCGTCGGGCAGTGCACGGGCCGGCATCAGCTGCACGATGCGCGAGGCGGTGGCGTGCGAGCCGGCAATGAGCCAGTTCTCGCAGCGGCCGGGGGTGCCGGTATCGATGACGCAGGCGGCGCGGACGTTCCAGGACCTGGTGCCACGCGAGTCGATGGCGCGTTTCTTTTCGGGCGTGCCGGCGACGCTGCTGGTGGCGATGCTGTGCGACGCGCTGCACAAGCTCAACGTACCGGCGCCGAGTGCGACGACGGCCATGGTCGCCGGCCACCCGAAACGCGTGGCGTACATCAAGGTGCGCACGACGGACGAGCGGCGACAGGCGCTGTACGGCGAGATCCACGTGGACCGGGCGGCGGCGGACGGGCTGGCGTTTGAGGACGACGGCGAGCTGCTGGACGTGCGGTTCAGCAAGGTCAAGGGCGACCCGCTCGAGTGGCGACGGTTCTTTAAAAAGGTGGCGGTGGAGTGCAGCGACGCGATTGTCCGGCCAGACGGCGACGAGGCCGGTGGTGCATAGTGCCCGCCACCGCCGACGGCGTAGTCAGGTAGCACTCATGGAGCAGCATAGCAGAATGATGCGTGCAAGATGTCTATTTCAAAGTGCAGGCTCCTGAAGAAAGTGGTGGACGAGCTGATGCGAGAGCAGACACGACAGGACGGAATGAAAAAAACAAAAACGAAAGTCTGCGTCACACCCAAGCGTTGGGCTGTGAGTATGCCCAGTCGTCGTCGGACGCACGCCGGTCCAGCTCGAGGTCGTGCTTAAACTCGAAATCGGCGTCGACCTGGCGAAACTGCTCGAGGTCGGCCTCGACCTGGGAGTGGAACAGCTTGTCGCGGCCGGCCCACTGGTCGATAATGTCGGCGATGCGACGGAACCCGGGAGTGTGGCCACCGTCGGAGCCTGCGGACCAGCCGCAGCAGATGAACATGTAGCAGTGGATGAGCTCGTGCAAGAAGGCGGCGATGAAGAGTCGGCGGTTGTAGGCGCGGTCGCGCAGGATGGGCATCGTCAGGCGGATAAAGGCCTCGATGCTGTTACGGCCCATGCGCAGCGACGTGTGGCCAATGATCTGGCTGTCGTACTGCGGGTCGGAGCTGGCGTCGGACCAGGCCCAGCGCACGCGGTGACGCAGACGGCCGCCGAAGAATTGTACGTTGGCGGTCCACAGGATATGGTTGAGCGCGGCGTCGTCGAGATCAAAGTCGGTGGCGGCGCGGCCCGATTGTGGGAGGATGAGGCGGCGCAGGAGACGGTCCTGGAGCGATGTCCGGTAGGCGTATACATAAAAGTCGTATTGGAAAGCCACGATTTCGGCAGCCGCAGCGTCGGAGAGGAGGTGACGGTGGTGGTCGGAGACGTCGCGAGCATACGGCGCATAGACCAGCTGACCATAGTGGTCGTGGCGGTCGTCGTGGTCGTGGTGGTCGTCGTCGTCGTCGTTCTGGTCGTCGTCGTCGTCGTCGTTCTGGTCGTAGTCGTTCTGGTCGTAGTCGTTCTGGTCGTCGTCGTCGTTCTGGTCGTGGTCGTGGTCGTCGTTCTGGTCGTAGTCGTTCTGGTCGTAGTCGTTCTGGTCGTAGTCGTTCTGGTCGTAGTCGTTCTGGTCGTGGTCATGGCGATGGTCGGGGCGCAGAAACCCGGCGTCGTCCCAGCGTGGCTGGTGCGTGCTCGGGCCAGACTGGAAAGACTGGGCCTGGAAAGACTGGACAGGATGGACAGGCTGGGCAGGCTGGAAAGACTGAGACTGGACAGACTGGAAAGACCGGACAGGCTGGGACAGGAAAGACTGAGACTGGGACAGGACAGACTGGGAGTAGGACTGGGCGTGCGTTCGGCGACGGTCGTCTTGCTCGTACTGAATGTAAGGCGTCTCTCTGAACTGGACGTGCTGGACGTGCTGGACGTGCTGGACGTGCTGGACGTGCTGGGCGCGCTGAAGGCGCTGGACGTGCTGGGCGTGCTGGATGTGCGCTGGGAGAGTTACGTTTGCGAGATTTGCGTTGGAGATATTTGTGGGAGAGGCCGGCGCGTCGTCCTCGACCGACTGCATCGGAATGTCGCACGCGGCAAGGCCAGTAAAGTCACGGGTGCGTCGGCGATTGTTGGGGGCCATGGCGAACGTTTGAGCTGCAGATCCGCCGAGAGCACGAAGCAGAGACGCACGCAGTTGTATCTGTGGTCTGGACTGGTCCTGTCGTCAACCGGCCTGCTGGTGTCGAGTCAACTCGCTGCTGGTGTCGAGTCAACTCGGTCTGCTGGTGTCGAGTCAGCTGGTTTCAGGTTGCATCAGACGACTGCAGCGTGTTTGATTCCACCCATGCAGCGTGCCAATGCCAGAGCCAGACAGCGCCGACTAAATACATCTCGAACGAGGCGAGGAGGGCGGCTGACGTCCATCGATGGCCGCCGAGAATGAGCCACTGCGGTTCGTGCGACACGTCGTCGACTCGTTGGCGTTTTGAGTTTGGTTTGGCCGTTGGCCGCCTGCGTGGCACATTGACACTCGGCCACATCACACACGGCAGAGCGGCAGGCAGGTCAGAACCATCTCGAGGTGGGTGCTTGTTCAGAACGTGTTTCTTTTCCGTCCTTTTTCCAGTTCAGTGGTGTAAGCGACGCCTCGTCTGGCGCCTCCAAGAAGCGCAAGCTGAAGCACATCTGTCAGTCTGTGAATGGTGCGCCTCGAACAAGCCGTGAGTTTCCGTGCTCGAAAATCCTTGTAGTCTTCGCAACGAAACGCAAAGCAACTGTTGCGGTTGCGCTGGCCACTGCAGCTCTCATTGGTCGCCCTGTTTTGCGACTGACCGAGGTAAATACATCATAAATGTCGTAAATAAATATCCGAAAATACCCCGCTACAGCCCGCCCAGGACGCGTTCTGCGTCCATGGCCTGCTCGAGGGCACGCCGTACCGCGTCGGCCACGTCGTCGTCGGCCCGCTCAGCCGCTGTCCGAGGCGCCTCAAAGTCGCTGGCACAAAATGACGCACCACGTGCAAACGTCAGCAGCCCCAGCGCGTCGCCCGTCCAAAAGAGCACGTCATTGTCCCTCGACGACGCGTCGCGACTCAGTGGCAGCAGCGTGCGTGCCAGGTCCGTCGGCTGGCCACCACGCACCGGCCCATTGACTCTTCCAGCTCCATGAACACTGCCCTGGATCGCGTGCCGCCGTCCGGTCGTGAACCCGTCGCGCTCAAACCAGCGCACGTAGCCCGCCGCGTCTGCCGCCACCAGCTGCGCACCGTGTGCCGCCACCGCCAGTAGCCGTGCGTGCGAGGCCGTCTGCCGGTTGACCATGGGCGGTTTTCGGGTTGCACGAGTCGGACCCACTGCGTACACCTCCAGCGTGCCCTTGGTATTGTACGCGCCACACGCCACGAGCGACTGCGTCCGCGCTGTCGTCGGGTCTGCAAACCCTGTTGCCACGTCGGCACGTCCATGTGGCAGCCACGCGAGCCCGCACAGGCTGCCCGTCGAGCTGATGCAGTCCACGGGCGCGTCCATGCGCCGCCGGTCGTACTCGAGGATGGGCATGCCACGGCCCGTCGCGTAGATTGCGTCAGAGACCACGTCGGTCTGCCCGGCCTCGGGCATGTGCACAATCGCCAGCGGTGTCGTCGGTGGGCAGTTGGGCCGCCACATCTGCACAACGTCGCTGCCAGACCCGGCCACACGCGGATCGTAGAGATGCACTTGCCCGGCACATCCGACTGTCACTGGCACGCCCAGACGCGCCTCCGACAGAGCTCCAATCGTGCTGCCAAACGACGTGCCGCCAACGACGACCAGCCGCCGCAGGTCCACTGCCACCACTGCACTGCCCACTGCAAAGTACCCCGTGTGCTGTGCGCTGTCGACACGCACGCAGACCGTCTCCGACGACAGCCGCGGGGCACCACCAGACAAAAGACCGGGCGCGCTCTGCTGCACCACCGCGCCACGCCGCCCAGACGTTCCGTACACGTCCCACACGCACACCGACCCGTCCGACAGCGGGCCCACGGCAAACACTGGCTCCGTCTGCACGTCGTCGTCGATGTCGAATGTGGAAGAAGCGCCTGGTCGGTACAGGTCCACGCCACACACGTCCAGCGCCTCGGCGTACCCCAGCCCGCTGCGCCGTCGCGGCCGTGCCAGCCAGCTCGTCGCACACGGTGCCTCGCGTCGCACGTACTCGTCGTACCACGAAACCGCCTCGTCGTCGACCGTCGGCCGCCACGCCAGCCGGTTCGCGCGTACCGTCAGGTGGTGGACAAAACTGTCGTGCATCCGCCGCCCTGGCCCTGCGTCCGCGTCCGCACCTGCCTCCGCCGCACGCCGCTCCCGCGCCTCGGCCAGCCACCGCTGCGTCAGCGTCTCGTGTCGACCCGCGTCGTCGCCCACAATCGCGTCGCGCCACGCCACGTGGGCCCGGCTAATGGCCCGCAGCCGCCGCGATACGCGCTGGAACAGAGCCAGCTCGTCAAGATCAAAATCTGTCGTCGTCAGTCGTCGTTCGTCTCGTCTCATGTTTGAACGCACAGCTCAAAATCTCGTCAATCAGCTCCGTCGGCAGTGTCGCGAAACTCGACGGCCCGTTCGCCGCGACGCCCCCAATATCCATCGTGTCGGCCATCGGATCCAAGTCGATGTCATTAATGTCAAGTCGGTGTCCAAATGTCCAAGTCGGTGTCTAAATGTCCAAGTCGATGTCCAAATGTCCAAGTCGATGTCCAAATGTCCAAGTCGATATCCAATAACGAGTTCGTCGGTGGAAGCACAAAAGTACCACAGAGCACAGTGCCAGTACAGTGTCGCACTGTGTCCAACACTGTATGCTTACAGACTTACACGACACATCACGCATCGACATCGATCGACACGTGCATCTTCGTGCTTGCTTGCCTGTTTCTACGCAGCCAAAGCACACAGAAAGTATGGACATTACCCGACCTCATACACGCACTGTGGCATGTTTGTTGACATGCCGCGCGGTCCCAATGAGGAAGCCACCACCACGCTTCGAGGAAGCCACCACCATGCTCTTGCCGCCCACAACTTTTGGCATTGCTCTTTCCGTCGTGATATTTTTTGCCATGCGGGTCCAAACAAGTTTTGACGCGTCGCCCTTTGGAGCTCCCGTCACTCGTCACTCGTCTCTCGTCTCTCCATCCGTCTTGCCGACGCGTGAGACAACCATCATACCACCATGGACGCCGTTGACGAGCCCCGCGGCTCGCACGCCATTGACTCGGCGGCTGTCCGCTTCCCCTTTCAGAGTCCGCCACTGTCCCCCCTGGCCATTGACAAGCGCGGCCAGCCCCGTGGCTGCCGCTTCAACGACTTGTCCGAGGCACACCGCAACATTACCGGCCGCAGCATCTCCGCCGGCCACTCGTCACGCAGCAGCGCCAGTGCCAGTGCCAGTGCCGGCGATGGGATGCCGCTCTCGCCGCGCCGCAACGTCACGTCGCCCGTCACGTCCGTCACGCTCGGGCCCACGACGCCACGCCACGAGCACGAGCCCGTCTTTGGCACCGTCGGCTCGGTCGGCTCAGTCGGATCGGACAGGCTGGCTGTCCAGCCGTACGCGTCGCCCGGTGTCCACGTCCACGCCCCTCCCAGCGAGTCGGTGAGCTCCGACGACATGGTCTTTGACTATGGCCATGGCGACGACGACGACGACCAGCGCAGCAGCACGCGTCCCTCGCCCGCCTCTGCCACCAGCACGACGCCCGCCTCCGCCTCGCACGCCCAGGGCCACCGCACGTCGTTTGGTCTCCCCCGCATCAAGGAACTGCCGTCCGAGCCGAGCACGGCCAACATGGACGTGGACAACATGGATGACAAAAACGAACACCTGTCGCCCGTGGCCCTGCCCACGGCCGCCCTCGTGCCCGACCGCTCGTCGGGCGGCTCGCACCTCGCCCGCACCTGCGACTCCAAGGATACCACCGCCCGCCTGTACCGCCAGTACCAGGACTACCTTCTCGACCAGCCCTCGCCAACGCCCGTCGCCGTCTTCCACACCGTCCACACCGTCCCCTACGATGCACGCCGCCAGACGTACAAGGAAGGCTGCTCCGTCTTGTACAAGACTGAAAAGACTGAAAAGACGGAAAACGAAAACGAAAAGGCGGCCGGCCGCACCCAGAGCATGTTCATGTCGCCGTCGACGCGCGACAGCCTGTACCCCAAACCACTGCGCATCCAGTCCATCATGGCCGAGGGCAAGCACCTGAGCATGTACAGCACCGGCCTGTCGGGCATCTGCACGGCCACCGACTCCGAGGAGGACCCGTTTGTGTACGACGACGAGTCGTACCGCGTCTTCCTGCACCCGTCCAAGGAGCGCGACGTCAGCGCCGCGCTGCACCACGTCAGCAGCAGCGGCGTGCTCACCTCGCACAGCCAGGCCACGCTGCACCATGCCGCCACTGACGGCCTGCGTGCGCCGCGGCCCGTCCACCTGCGCGCACCGTCGCCCCAGTTGCCCCAGTCGCCCCAGTTGCCCCAGTTGCCCCGGTCGCCCCAGGCGTACACCGACGCCGACCCCTTCCACGCGGGCCCGACCCGCGCGCGCTCGCCGACGCCCGAGAGCCAGTTTTACGACACGTCAGTCATCCAGCCCAACTGGGCCGTCGAGAAGAGCGAGTACGAGGTCAAGGTGGTGCTGCACGACGCGAGCCCGCCAGTGCCGGCCAAGGCGCCGGCGCAGGCGCAGGCGCAGGCGCAGGCGCACGAGACCAGCACGACCAGCGCGACGCCGGCCCAGACGTCGACGAACCCGTTCCGGCGCAACCAGCACGGGTCGCTTCTGCGGTCGTCGCGTGGCGGCAGCATGGGCTACCGCCACGCACGTGACCCGGCGGTGCCGTCGAGCGAGCGCGACGACTGGGAGACGGTGGCGACGAGCGTGCCGGGGTTTGGCAGCATGCAGCTGCCGACGCCGCTGGCGCGCGCGTACGCCCGGCAGACGGCCGGCAGCAGCATCGCAGACGTCTCGGACGACGGTTCGATCTCGATCTCGCACTCGCACTCGCACTCGCGCTCGGCGCTGGCGTTCCACGACTACGCATCGACGGACCGGATCGTGGCGCCCGCGGGCGGCGACGACACGGAGGAGAGCCTGCAGATGCGGCTCGTCGGCGGCGCGCCGGTGCCGGTCATGGTGCCCAAGGCACGCGTGCACCGCGTCAACGGGTACGGCTTTGACAGCACGCCACGGGGCACGCGAGGCACTCGAGGCACACGAGACACACGAGACACACGAGACACACGACTGTCGCGGACCGAGACGGCGGCCGCGCTGGCGCGCAAGGTGGCGTCGCCGTTCCGGCAGTTGAGCGGGCGGCGCGCGCGGCCGTTCTCGCCGACACCGCTGCAGCCGCTGCACTACCGGCTGGACAAGGGCAAGAGCAAGTATGCCTTTCAGCACTCGCTGCTGGCCGACACGAGCGACACGGCCGACAGCGGCGCGGCGCAGGTGTACGAGTTCCAAGGGCTGTCGTCGGGCGACAACACGGGTGACAACACGCGCGCGGAGACGACCGAGACGGAGCACGCGACGTTTTTGGGACAGGAGCCGAGCCTGAGCCCCAGCGCGCTGCGCGACTCGACGTCGACGGCGAGCACGCGCACGGGGCACGGGTTCTCGTTCCCACTGGTGCCGCTGCAGGAGGCCGCGCGCATAGAGGCGGCGCGGCGGCAGCAGGTGCGTGCGACGGAGGAGGCCATGGGGTTCCATGCAGGGTGGACGGTGCCGCGGCGGCCGGTGCCGGCATCGGCGACGGGGTTCCTGTCGGGCATGTTTGGGCCGTCGGCGAGCTCGACACAGACGTCGTGTTTCCGGCCGACGCATGCCCACGCGCCACGCGGCCTCAAGAAGAGCCGCGCGATTGCCAACGACCTGACGGCCGCGCCGACCGCGCCGACAGTGGGCTCGAGCGGGATGCGTGGACTCGGTCTCGGCGACATGACGTGGGCGTCCGTGCTGAGTGACGGGTCGGCACTGCTGCGGCGCGCGTTGACCCGGGTTCGGCTGGACGGCGGACGTGCACTCGCCCATGCACCACGGTGGCCGAGCGCCAACTCTTGGCGCTCGGCCGGCAGTGCAAGGACTGGCGGCAGCAGCAAGATGTCGGCGACGCCGCACCTGTACCCGTGGGACTATGCCCTACGGCGGCAGCAGGCACGTGCGCGTCGCACGCAGCCAGGCACGGACCCGGAACTGCGCGATCTGGCCTACGACGAGACGCACGGGGGGCACCGGATCCGCGGGTTCCACACGGCCCACCGCATGGACCGGTTCAGCCGCGCGGCGGACCGCGACCTCGAGCGCAGCGGTGTGCCACTGGACCACGAGGCGTTTCTGTCGTGGGACGGGCGCCGGCGTCGGCGCGTGTGGTTTGCGTGCATGCTGCTTGCGAGCGCGTTTCCTTTTGTGTCGGTGCTCGTGTACATGGGCGCCTTTGACCAGGGGCTGCAGTGGTACACGCGCGGCGAGGTGCGGCGACTGGCGGCAGCGCAGCGGCGTGCAGTGCTGGCCGTTCTGGTTCTGCAGTTTGTCCTGTGGCCCGCCGTGCTCGGCGTCGTCATCTGGCGCAGCGCCGTGTAGTTCCATCTCTTGACATGGATACCTTGGACTTGGTGCTATAAATAATAAAAATACTGTCTTTTGGTCACCGCTACTGGATGTCCGTCTCATGGTGTTTGAACGTTTCTTTCTCGTGTCTAACATTTGCCGACTACGGCCCACATAACCTTAACCTTAACCTTATATAAACGCAGTCTGATCAGTAGAGCGTTGCGGTAGACATTGTCCGTGTTGTCTAGCAGCGACGGCGAGAAAGTGCAAGAAGAGAGAACGAGAACGCAAGAAGCAAGATATAGCGAAAAAAAGAAAAGAAAAAAACGTACAGCAGAGGGTATTCGCTGGTCGTCACCGACCCAACTACTAATCCGCCGATTACTGGTTTAACTAGGGGAGAGCGGACGGGATCCCGTGCTTTCCAGTATCTATGGCCGTACGTGGAAGGTGTACTCTTGGGCATGCCTATATGGCATGTTTCGGCGCAGAGCGTGGCCAGCCGAGAGCAACACAACGAAGAAAGTAGCCAGTCTGTCGCGAACTTTACTGTCACAACACGAAACGATGACAGCCGTCGCACTCCTTTGCAACTGACGCACTAGCCGATGCACCAGATCGACCATGAATCGTGATCTGATTCATGGTTCGCAGGAAGACCGTGCTACTGTCGGTGCCTACAATACTACGAGTTTCGGTTACGAGCAGCGTGGCCAACGCAGCTTGCATGGTTTCCACAAGCGTAGATACTGGCCATCTCATGCCGAGTCATACGTCCGACCTCATGCCAAACGCTCGACACATGGACCAACGCAACCGTCCGGATCTGCCATCTCTAGTACCGAATGTCATCACGGCCCAGCAAGTCGTCGCTTGTTCTGAAGCTTGTCGTTTGTCGAGGTCGGCCAATCTGGCATTCTTGGTCGAGGTCGGGCAATCTGGCAGTAATCTTGGTCGAGGTCGGGCAATCTGGCAGCAAATCTAACGAGTTAGCAGTGTTCAACTCGGGTCAAAAAGACGGTCCAGACGACATGTTCAGAATATGTAAGAAATGTACTTTCACGTATCCAAGAGGTATAACCGACAGGCGATGTGGTCACCAGCAGGGAATCAATCGCAAATTGTTTTCGTCATAACGTCGTCTGGTGCGTCTTGTTCGTTGAGAACGCAAGAGAGCTTACCATTTGAAGGTGCCTGTCCGTATATACCGACGGACAGGCGTGCGCGCCGCGCGATGGAGCGTGTACTATGAGAGTGAGGTCAAGTTGCGGCCAGAAGAATCGACAGAGGTGTCGACAAAATAGCTACAGCGGACCCACCAAAAACTCTGGCCGCACAAACAATGATCCGCCGGCTCTGTGCAAGGGAATACTGCCGTCGGTCACCGCTTTGGGACGATACTGGGCCTCTTCGGCGCATTTTATTTTATCACGGGCGCATCTGTCAGTGTTATGAGTTTCGTGTCGTTTTTTGACATGTAGATTTGCATGTTTGGTCATTTTGATTTCGCAAGAGTTGTTTGTAATCTGCTCTGGTTTTTTCTATTGTAAAAGAGTTGAAACCCCAATTTTGTATTTAATATCAACATCTTCACATGTTTTTTACTGCGACACACAAGGCGAGTAATCTAACCAGCATATCTCAAGTCGCTCTTCCCCACGGGCTGCCGTGAAACATCCGCGTCCTGGGAGTACTACGGAGTAAGTTATGCATTGCCTGCACCGACGACGCCTCAATTCCCTTTCCATCTACCCCTTTTGCGACTATCTATGGAGTACCTGCAACCCAGCTGAACAGTGGACCTGCCAAGGGCACCAATTATGGAGTCTGCTATATTCATGCGTAACCAGTTGGTCACGTGATTAAGCGTCATTAATTACCCCCGGGGCATGTCCCACTATAAGAACCCTGGACAACTGACAGGGACAGCGCGTCTTGGCGATGGCCGCAGCAGCTCTAGCTCGGCGCCCTGGCACTACGGTGGCTCCTTGCTCCAGAGGATGTCGTGCACGCCGGCGGCTGATTGCTGGATTGCCGATTGATCTCTTGGCCCTCCCATGGCGGCGCTGCGCTGTTTTTGCGACTCTCTCTGACCGTCTGATCGTCTGACCGTCTGATCTCGACCTGGCTGATTGCTGACGGCTGACACGCTCCGTCCATTGACTGCCGCCATTGACTGCCGCCATTGACTGCGCAGTGCCTCGGCATGGACGACACAGTGCACTGACGACGCCCTGTTTCTACTCGAATAGCATGCAGTCTCTGCGTGCGGGCGGCCTGGCGGGCCCGGCCCGGATGGCACTGCTGGGATCGCGGTCGAGGTTTTCGACGAGTGCGAGTTTGGCAGGCACGGCGGGCACGGAACTGCGAGCACTGCGAGCACTGCGAACGGCACCGTCGTCGCCACTGGCGACGCGACCTGCGGCGCGGGCCTACTCGACGCCGACGGGCGAGCCGAACAGCAATGCGAGAGACTCCAACTCCAACTCCAACTCCAACTCCAACACAAACACAAACGACAACGCAGACCCCGGCATCCTGTACAAGATGCTCGAGGCGGCGGCGACGTCGGCGGCGTCCATCATTATGCTGGGCGTCGGCTTCGGGCTGGCGGGCTACGGGTACCACCGCTTCTACAAGCACCTGGTTCTGTCCAAGATGGACCTGGCGTTTGAGCCGGGCGACCCGGTACTGGAGCTGGCGGCACTGGGCCGTGGCGTGCCCAAGCACCTGACGGGCAGCTCCGTCGGCGTGATGCACCGCGACCCGGACGACACTAAAAACGCGGACAAGAACGAAAGCGAAAACGACGAGGCGACTGGCGACTACTGGATCGAGCGTCCCGAGCAGAACAAGGTCAACGATATCATCGGCGGCCGCGAGGTCGGGCACTACCACCTGTTTATCGGCGAGAAGGGCACGGGCAAGAGCAGCATGCAGATGGAGGCAATGGCGCTCGTCGACGCCGAGGGCGTGGCCATGTTTGACGCGCACGCGGACCTTGAGATTTTCCGGATCCGTCTTGGCAAGGCGCTCAACTACGAGTACAACGAGGACTACATTGGCGGCTACTTTTCAGAGCGTGGCCCGCGCGAGAGCACGGCGCTGCTCGACATTGAGCGTGCGCTCAACAAGCTGGAAAAGGTCGCTCTGCGTCGGCGCAACCGCGTGCGTCCCGGCCAGACGCACCGGCCGCTCATCATGGTCGTCAACCAGATGCACCTGATCCGCGACGACGACGACGGCCGCGATCTCATTGAGCTCTTGCAGCAGCGCGCCGAGCAGTGGGCCGCCGCCGGGCTCGTCACCATGGTCTTCAACTCGGACGACTACTGGGTCTACGAGCGCCTCAAGCAGCTCGCCGCGCGCATGGAGGTCCACAGCATCCAGGACCTGTCGCGGCGCCAGGCCATGGCCACGCTGCAAAACTTCCGCTGGCGCTACTTTGGCGAGCACCTGTCGCAGGAGCAGGCCGCCGAGGTCTACAGCCACGTCGGCGGGCGCCTCACGTTCCTCAACCGCGTCGCACGCAGCCGCGACATGCTCGCCACGTGCCGCCGCATCATGGAGGCGGAAAAGACCTGGTTCCTCAACCAGTGCTGGGTGCTCGGCGCCGAAATGGACGACGACGTCATGGACCAGCAAAAGTGGGCGGCCGCCGCCATGGTGCTCGCCGCCGCGCTCGTCGACAAGGAGGCCGACGACGACTCGCCCGACCGCTCCCGGTACGCCGAGCGTCTGCCGTCGTTTGCCCTGCACGAGGCGCAGCAGATTATGACGCGCGCCGACTTTATCCGCGAAATGGACCGCCGCAACCTCTTTACCATTTCCAGCGACGCCCAGGTGCGCGCCGCGTCCGTGCCCATGCAGGAGGCGCTGCGCCAGATCTGCAACACCCCCGGCTTCCGCCAGCACCTCGACGCCACCATTGAGCGCATCTCCGCCATTGAGAGCCTCGGCCGCACGCGCGAGCTCGTCGCCAAGGACCTCGTCCTCGGCGGCCGCTACGAGTTTCTGTCGGGGACCGCGTCGACCGCACCGCCGCCCGGCAGCGTCTTCAAGGGGTTCGGCCACGCCAAGGATACCAGGGACGTCAAGGCCACCGAGGTCCGCTTCCACGGCTGGAGTCCACATGCCCAGGACCCCCCAGAGGACGCCGACGACGACAAGGATGACAAGGATGACAAGTCACTTTGATGTATTTTCTTGGCCAGGATAGAGCATGTGCACCGACGTGCAAGGCTCGGCGAATAGACTGGTTGATCAGCTTAGTTCAGCGATGGACGTTGATGACTGTTGGCTGTGCATTGTACGCACGGATGCTGGTCCCATGACCTTCTCTTGGTGCGGGACGCCTGGGATGGATGCACAACATCAACAGCCACACCAAAGGATGCACCGCGAAAACAGTGCCAAGCCCTGGCTACCACTGCGACCTCGTATGGCATCTAAAAGACAAATACCGCCGAGGTGCCACCCTACTGACCAAGCGTGCATGACCGATCTGCCACCGAACGGCATTCTCCGTCTGGCAATGTACGGAGTAAATGTACAGCCTCGCACGGCCATGACCGCGAGGCACGGGACATTGCTGGGTGCCTGTGGCACTTGGTGCACCCACCACGGCGGACAAGCACCAAAAAGGCAAAAAAGCAAAAAAGGCAGCCGGACCCGCGATACCTGGCTGGGAGCCTGACTAAAATCAGCAATGCAACCCGTCTGTACCTTTGGTTTTCGTGCGCCCGCCTGCAATTGCGTCGGGACGCGCTCGCCTCCCACAGCACAGCGGCTGCAGGACACTGCGGCTTTTGGGTGCGTGTGGGAGGAAAGACGCAGGCGGAAGCGGCATGCAGATGTCGTGCGACGCGGCCACAGGCATGGCCTGCAGTGCTGCAGAGCGCAGGTGCAGAGCACATAGGAGACAGGGCTCGCTGCCAGTCGGTTTCGAGTAGTGATTTGGCTTGGTGTAGTAGCGCCGCTGGCACGGGTCGAGCCTCTGGCCAGTGGCTACTCCTGACCACCCGGCCACGGCATGCCACTGCGTCGCTGACGCCCGCAACGACTCTGGCAAAAGGCAGTACACGACGGAGGAGTGAAAAGAGCAGCTTGTGCCGGCGTCGCACGCCTTGAGTGCTGCCTCTGCTTCTCCGCAGTCGTATACGCGTGGGTATCTGTATATGTCTGTATCTGTCTGTATCTGGCCGTCTCTCGCCAGCGTGACAGAGTAGCAGCACAGACGTAGTGTTGCCAACGACCCATTGGCAGGTGCTCGAGCGTGACATGGTCCGGGTATGAAAGTCTGCGGGAATGGGTCAACCTGATGGCGTCTGATAGAAATAGACAGCCTGAAAAGGCAATGAAGACACCTAACCAAACTAGAACATGTATGCCTGCTTCTAGACAGTTGGAAACCCGACGCAAAGAGCATCTTCAATGTGCGCCACATAAAAGGGCCGTAGCTCGATTTCCAAGGTGTTAGCGAAGTCCAATGAGCTGCATTGCATATGCCACCGTCCATTCTGATGCCATGACCGCCAGCGTCAAATCCGACAGCTCGCATGTACATATACATCCACAACTGACGCCGTCTAGCCCATATGCATGCCGTCTTTGATTACCCGTCCTTGCACACAATGAGAATGGCCGTGTAGGCTTAACCGTGCAGGGTGACCGGTCTACCTTAGTCATGCACTTTCAGTCTGGCTTTGACTTGCTGCAAATGCAACGCACATATGCAGTGTGCTTCTCTCGACGACGTGGTTTGCTGAGATGTCTCGCTGCAGTGGTGCATAGGACGAATCCTTTGTTGAACCTGCTTTGCTCGTTGTCGTTGGTCGTTGCGCGCATAAATCGTAAGAGGACCGCAGGACATGCCGCTTGCCTCTGCAGGCACTCTGTTGCGGGTACACGACCGACAGTGCCCGGCAATCGTCGGTACTGTATTGACCTGCCTCGGTGCTTCTTGCTGTACCGTATAGGTTGCGGTATAAAAGTGTTTGCTGTGCAACATGTGCCTCCGATGTTACGACATGTCGTGAGATGGGCGTCATCGGGACGGGCCCTGTCGTGTGCCGCTCAAGGTGTTGTTCTCGGACAGGATGGGTACAGCCGCTGTTACTCTGCAGGCCAACGATCCGTTTCACCTCACCGAGATGCTGAGATACTGAGACACTGAGACAGCAATGCTCTCCCAGATAATCAGATACACTGCTTGTCCCATCGTCTCGCAAAGTCGAGGGCCAAGACGCACGCCTCGTTCTGGTCAGCCAATATGCGTGGTACGTGTCGAAGCACTGGGACAGTTGGACGAAGACGAAACCTACCCACATTTTCAAGCCTCCAATGCAGCCCAGATCGATGGTCGGCAATATCTCCACACACTGACAGTGGCTGGTCGACCAGTGGTATATTTTGATCGGCCGATAATGTACTTGACCAGATTTGGGGGCCAGTACCTTACTTCTCTCATCTTGTCACACCACACCGACTTGATGCACCCTGTAGCACATTCTTCGCACATGTTCCCTGCCCCGCCTCTCTGCATCTGCACTTGGCAGTCAGCAACGAAACGATCCTCGACCAAAGGCCTCTGGAGTAGGTAGTGGAGCATCGCGATGCACGCCTGCCAAGGGAAGCTCTGGTTTTCGGGGGTGTTGCGGGCAGACGAGTTGTTTCGGCACCGCTTTGTGCACGCCACCGAACTTTTCTCCAAACGTCGATTCCTGCTGCCAAGTTGTCGAAAGTCTCTTTGAGATATCCGGGGACACTTGCGAATCTCTTGCCCACTGGACAAGGATGCGGAAAGGTCACGGGAACAAGGATAAGGTGAGGTGGTGGTGAAGACGGCAATCTGGCAGAGGTTTGCCAAAGTGGCAAGAAATGCATATTTTCTGCCCGCATTCCACATTGCCATCTTTTTGCACAGCTCCATACTCCGCACACCAGCGTGTAGTATATCCCTGCTCGAGCATCTGATAATATCAATGCTGTCGGGCATGGTAGCTTGTCCTGGTAGTGTGCCACTACTCCGTACTCCGTAGGTCCCTCGTAAGCCACACCATCCATCGCACGGAATATTATGCATAAGGTGGTCTTGCGGGAGCTTGAGATTTGGGTGTTGGGTGTGTTGAGCGACACTGTCTCCGTACTGGCCGTGGCTGTCCCGAGAACACCCCGAGAACACCCCGATGACGCAACGCTGGACCAGCCTAGTTCGATCTCGTACAGTCAAGCAAGGACTCAGACTAGCCGCAGGTGTGAGTCCAGGGTGCAGTCCACGCACATTATGAATTCGGGAGCGGATCGAAACCCAGGGACCGATAACGAGGTTGGTCCGAGAACTGGCCACTAAAATGTCTCCGAGTCCGTTGCTTTATTTTTGTGAGCCAGGAGTTCTCACAAGTTCGTTTGACCTTCTTGCGGCCGCACTTCATATTGCTTTTGGTGCTTGTTGGGTGAACCGCGGTGGATGCAGGGTCCAGACGCATGGACCGTCTGGAGAACAATGCATTCTTCACACCCTGTCTTTCGTTTTTCTATCAAGTCTTGTTAAGTCAGCATGGGAAAGATGCTAGTGCTGACCAGCCGCTGAATGATGAGTAAACTAGGGTCGCATAGATGGAGAAAGGGCGCTGTATGTCTCACGAGTTCGAATATCAAGCCCCGAGTATCATGCAGGTGTGCCATGTCGAACAAGCAAGTAGCAAAACACCCTCTCCCGCGTATCCGTACTCCGTACTGAGGACCAAAGACAGTCTGAGACGAAGCTTGGCCGAAGATGGCTAGATGGGCGCGGCGGAAGACTGTGTCGTTCCAAGGCGACGCAAGGGAGACTGGAGCTGAAGATGTTTGTTGCAGCTGACGTCGGATGAAAAGGAGACATTGTCAAAGTGGAAGCAAGGGGAGAAGTGGGACAATGCGTAGCGAGAATGGCGATCAGGGTGGAGATGTGATTGGGAAGGCGCAGCCAACAGCATGTATCGTGAGATGGAAGGAACGATGCAAAGGTGCCTGTCCGTACCGCACAGAGAAGGAAAGAGGAAGACGGAGGCCGAATCGGGTTAAACTCGCGGCTTCTTTTCGGCTCAAATTTAAAAGGGTCTACACCGTACTGCACGAAATAGCTGTGCAGTAAGCAGAGCCTACGTTGCATCACCTCAATAAGTCGAATAGCATCCAGCGGCGTTCGTATTGGAATAGCGCTAGGAACGGGCCATGGCCATGGACTTTTGTTGGATCAGGTATCCGTGACCCTAGTTGGCCGTCGGCCTTGGGCGAGTGCTAGACAAGCGATGCGTATCTATATTTCTATTTACATCTAAATGTAAAGGAAATTATATTTACTTTGTAGGAGCGGCCAGACTGCTGAGAGGGGTGGCCAAAAGCAAAGTCACGATATCTCAGCTGGCGACAACGCCGAATACGGAAAGAGGAACGGGCGCGAGTCAGAAGAGGGAAACAGGCGACCCATCTCGAGACACAGTAATGAGGAAGGTACAGCCTGCAAGGATAGCGGTGGGCTAGATGAGGAAACGGCGATTGGCGTTTGAGGGCCGAGAGAAGCCGCGACCTTCACTCCGTCACATGATGCTACACAGCAAGTATCACGCTGCATCCGCGCGCCTTTCTCTACTTGGTGGTTCAACGCTTGGTCGAATCCAGCCAATCGCCGGCCATGCTCGCGCACTCCCAGCCTCTGATCACGAATTCAGTGTTTTGAATATGACGGGCCCGGGGCCCGGCTGGCAGCTTGTTCGTACTCCGTACGGAGTAGGGTCGAGCGAGATGCTGAGCTGTACCTTCCGCGTGCGGCATCGCATCGTGGGTCTGGATTTGATGCCCGTCGTCCTTTCCCACCTACGGTTGTCAACTCAGCTGCTCCTTCCCGCGCGCAATAGCATCCCGCTTTCCCCTCGACAGTCTCGTTCCTCCGAGCTCGGTTTTCTTTTTTTGCCTTCTTGCCATAACAATGCAAATACCATTCTCTCTTCAGCTCGCCGTGCGTCACTAGCTCGGCAAGGAACAACACACTTGGCTTGACCGGCAAATGAACGACTGTATTTGTGTTTCTGGCCCGGGCTAGAGCTGGGATTGACACTCGACACTCGGCATCGTCATCGCATTCGGCCAGCGCCCGTCAGCTTCATTTTATCGTCGCTGCCAGGTTCCTCCACAACACACCCCCTACGACAGCTGCATCTCCACTGTCTGCTTTGCGTGCTTGTCCCGCTCAGCCTTGATTCTACCCCTTCATCGCAGAAAACGCCCGTCACCATCGATAAGTAAAATATAAAAGTATATACTGACTCGTACACAGCACCTGATCTGATGCTCCTGCAAGCACTCCATGCTGATCTTTTTTTTTTTTAATATTACCTCACTGTGGCGTCTTAGCCTTTGCTCCATCGCCTCCGTCTTCCTCGTCTTCCTCGTCTTCTTTGCGACAGTCTATCACATATCATTTTCTGTCTTCCACAAGCCGCGTTTACGGAGTACTGCATGAAAAGCCACCCCAATAGCCTCTTTATCCCGTCTAGCCTAGCAGCTCCTGGCACACTCGCCTCGCCGCCCAATCCAATTTGTCGGTTGTTCCGATCAAAGACTCGAAACTCTCTGACCCTGGCCCGGGCATACACTCGCTGTTTGGATTCCGGTTCATTACGCCATCTCTGAGCATTACATATAGACGAGTCGGTTGCAACCCTGGTCGATCTCCTGCATCCATTATTTATATTTACTCCGGCCCGCCACAGGTCTTCAAGACTATCGGTATGACCGTCGCACCCAGTTTGCGTATTTCAAACACTCAGCACTGAGCTACGTCTTGCACAATTGACGGACACAATTTATTTTACCACTCTGGCACCAATATTGTCTCGTCACCAGACTACCATTCAGCTCTGCTCTTCAAGGCCTCGGCGCTCTTCACTCGACACCAACGCGTTTTCCTACAATCGGCTGCCGAGAAGTCTCATCGTCTTTCTTTTGAGTCCTGGTCGTCTGGTCGTTTTTCCTCGTCCTGTTAGAGACGACTGCAAGACGATCTTCTCTTCTAAAGACGCCTTCTCTTCTAGACGCTTTCCCCTCAGGCACAGTATTTAGTTCAATCGCACTACATCTGCGACTCCCAATCACCCAGTGTTCTCCCGGTCTTGGCTCGGATACTCACCCGTGTCCCGCACCTTCTGCTTCCCCGGCTCTACCCTCCTTTACGCATCCCATTCAAGCACCGTGCACACTCACATCTCAGGCCGCGTTGCACCGGCCCCCACCATCTGCCATTTTTCGATTTGTACATTACTCCGTACAAGTTTAGTACCTCGCTCCACCGTCAGCCAAAGCCGCCTCGAACTGCTCCAAAACGTCGTTTCAATATCTTGTCGCACCTCACGCCGCTCAGCTGGACCCTCTGTCTTTGATTTTTCTCTTGCAGAACTCTGCTTGTCTGAGGTTCGGCTCATCCATCTACAGAACTTGCCACTGATCGGCGAACCAGTCCACTTTGCCCAAAGACCGGCCTCCTCTGGTCGCTGCCATCTTGCCATCCCTCGATAGGGCCAAGGTTCGGTGTTTACTGGCTTCTCCACCTTCCACAACATACATTTCCATACCCCCATACTTGACCGGGCTGGAAAGATTTGTATAAACCAGGCCATTCGTCTTCAGACCTATCGCACCCAGCCTCTCCTGCCATGGTGTCGCTATTGACGAGCTATGAATAACTGGTATCTGGTGGCAGCCAAAAGCGAGTCTGCGTGGTAGAGCCGTTTACCCACCGTACACCTACAAGAACACAAGCCAACATCAACACCATGGCCAAGCCCTGCACGTCGTCGCTTACTAGACCGCCAGTCTTTGATGCTACGGCGGTCTCAGATTCTGCAAGGGAGACCGACGTTGGCCTGACGTCGTCTAGCAGCCCATCACCGACGACGGCCCCCAACACGACCTCGTTCTCATCGGAAGCCACACCCGCTACCTTGGAGCTACCCCCAGCAGCCAAAAGATTCGACCATGGACACAACGACAAAAGCTGCTGTGGTGAGACGGACGTTGCTGTCTACAGCGCGAGTGAGACCGGCGATGAGACGAGCTGGGAAATGGTCCGCAAAGGCGACACTACCCTTCCCAAGATTGAGCCAGGCGAGGAGTACGACTTTTGCCTTGAGGAGGTTCAGGCAGCACCGCCCGACGGCGAGGCCAACAGTGCATCTCAGACTACCGAGGAGGCCCCCGGAAAGCCGCGCAGAGGAAGACCGCGGAAGCACAGTACTGCGTCCTTGCCTGCCGTGACCGGAAAGGTGGCCAAGGTACGATCCAAGACCGGCTGCATCACCTGCAGGAAGCGCAAGAAGAAGTGCGACGAAACCAAGCCGACATGTACGTCCAATCTTTCAAGGTCCATCTCGGTACTGACCATTGAGGCATGAACTGCGAAAAGAATGCAGTCGTATGCTTGGGCTACAAGGAGAAGACTGTTTGGAAGAGCGGCCGCGAAAAGGCTGAACGTATGTATACAGACTGCTCTTGTGCGTTCGATTCCGCTTACCATGTACAGATGCTGGGCCAGGCGATGGCCACTGGAGTATCACTCTACAGCCAATCTTTACGGGAAAAGAGAGCCGTGAAGATGGCGTGTTTTGGAACTACTACCGAGACCACATCAGCCACGTGTTCACCGTCGACTTTGACACGGAAAACGCATTCGACTCCATCATTGTACCTCTGGCGACGAGCCACCAAGGCATGATGCACTCCGTGCTGTCCATGGCAAGCCGGCACATGGACATTGGCGGCGACGTCGTTCAAAAGATACTTGAGCGGTACACAAAAATCACCCCACAGACCCTGCGTGAGCGCGGCGACGCACACAACGAAGAGGCCTACCGGGGGTTGCTATCGGTCATGGGCAGGCCAAACAGGTACGGCCCCAACCATGACCTTTTGCACGCGCAATACTCGCAGATGCTGTTCCTCGTGCTCGAGTCGCTGGCCGAAGGCCACCGCGAAGGCTGCCAGAGAACCCATTACGACGGTTTCTTGAAGATGCTTGCACACCGGCCTCCCAAGGACACCAAGTTCCGTTCGTTTATCACCGAGGTCTTTTACTACCATATCCTGGCCGACGATTTGGTATTCTGCCCTGTGCAGGAAAAAGACCGCCTTGTTCTTTCTGACGGCTGGGCATCGGCCGTGCGAATTCATCCACAGCGGCTGATTGGCGTTGCCGACGGCTTTTTCAACTGCCTGGCCCGGATTACATCGGTTCGCGACCGCGTTCGGTCGCGCACCGGGTCTGGCGCACAGCCAACGGCGGACTACGACTGCCTCTACGAGGCCGGCGACATTGAAACGACAATCCAAGACTGGCAGCCCGAGTGGCACAAGGGCGACAGCCGCGAGAGGGCCACGCTCTTGTACAAGCAAATGGCGTGGCTGTATCTCAAGACGACCATCAACCCCCCGCCGACCCCTCCCTCGCCATTGGCCCTCATCACGGCGCCAAGCCCGTACATCAACTACGGGGCGCCGACGTGCGGCCACGTGTCCGTGCCGACCGAGGCCTGCTCGACTTCGGCATCGTCGCCGACGCTGGAGGGCATGAACATGATGTCTGAGAATACCAGTTTCAGCAGCCTGCGGCGCCACTCCATGTCCAGCCCCAGCCTGACCGCCGAGCCGCGGCCGTTTCTGCCCAAGTTTGTGACGTTTGCCGAGCTCCCGGAGACGGCGATTGAGTCGACCGAGTCGACCGAGTCGATCGAGACAGACACCAACAGCACGGCATCGCCGTTCCAGCCGCCGCCACCGCCCGGGTTCATGCCACACATGACGCTTGCGATTGATGAGTGTCTCGCGTTGATTGAGAGCTTCGACGCCAACGACCCGTGCCAGGCACTTTTGTTGGTCCCGTGCGTGCTCGTCGGAAGCGCGTGCTACCTACCTGCGGACCAAGAGCGGATCAAAAAGGCCATCCGTGCCGTGCACCAGTACACAGGTCTGCGCAACACGGCCCTGGCACTGGAGCTTCTCAGCAAAGTATGGCAGTTGCAGGCGTGCGGCGATTATCTCGCGGCATGGGACTGGCAGTCTGTTGCGCTCCGCCTCAAGATTGAGCACATTTTCTAGTCCTTTTCGCCTCAACCTGTTTCGATGATGTGTTTTGTTATATGTTCCTTTATGCGGGCGGTGCCCGACGTGTCTGTTATACCCGCGGTGTGATTGTCTGATTTATGTTTAGCATTACTGGGTTTTGGCAATTGGCAATGGAGTCGAGCGAGCAACTTGGGACCACTGGATGGTGGTGAGGTGGTGAGAATCTGGGGTGACAGGTACATCTCTATCTTATGCATTTGTCTTGGCGTGCTTTTTGTGTTTTTGTGTTTTTATTTTTGGTCACTCTTACACTCCGTGTGCCGGTTCGGATCCTCCTGACCAGGCGGACGTTTGAAAGATTCTATTTTATAGATCAAGTGCAAAGCTGTGCTATGCTAACGGGAACAGATTGCAAACACGCCATGGCCAATTACAAAAAGGTACAAGACTGGTGCAAGACGTACGAGTGCGACGCAGCTGATGCGTTCTGTGCGGGGTAGTAAAAACAATGGGGGATATCATCCGGTCATTCTGTTCGTGTCGTTTTGTTCTTCTTCCTTTTTCGTTCGATTCGTGCTGACTTAGGCAACCTCTGCGACGCGACCGACGCGACCGCGCTTCTCGATGAGCGGCCTGCCCATGGGCGCAGCGCCGACAAAGCCGTCGTCGTCGGCGCCAAGGGAATAAATGTTGTGGCCGCGCAGCCAGGTGGCGCGCACGCGGCCGTCAAAGGTGTGCCCCTCCCAGGGCGAGCAGCGGTTCTTCCAGCGCATGTCGCCCTGGGTAAAGGTCCACTGCATGGTGTCGTCAAAGACGCAGACGTCGGCGTCCATGCCGACCTGCAGGGCACCCTTTTGATGGGACAGGCCGACTTGGGCGGCGGTGGCCTGGCAGCACAGACGGACAATGTCGACAATGGTGGGAATGGACGACTCGACGACCGAGCCGGACTCGGACGCGCTGTCGTGGCAGTCGTGGCAGTCGTGGGTATCGGCGTGGGCCTCGAGGGCGGCGCGGCGGGCCTGGGCGGCCGTGTGCAGGATGGGCAGGCCGAGTCCGACGGACGAGATGCCGCCCCAGGCGGCAAAGAAGTCGCCGTGCTTGGTGGCGCGCTTGGACTCCTCCTCGGCGGCGGCCGTGGCGGCGGCCGACGCGACCATGACGACGTCGTCGTCGGAGACAGCTTTGTTGGATTTATCGGCCTTGCCGGACTTGGCCTCGGCGTCGCCGGGAATGGTCATGTCGATGCCCGAGTCGGAGTGGTGCATAAAGGGCGACGCCTCCTCGACCTGGAGCGCGGCGACGGCGCGCGGTGCCGGGGCGGCCAGGTGGCCGGGCAGCAGCTTGAGGTCCGGGGTGCAGGGCGAGTGGTCGGAGACGACGGTCTTGATGACGGAGTCGGGGCGGCCGAGCTCGGCCCAGAGGCCGTCCTGGTTGATTTGGCTGCGGATGGGGGGACAGCACTTGTGGCGGGTGTCGCCGTCGGCAATGTCGTCGGAGGCGAGGCCGAGGTAGTGGAAGCAGGTCTCGGCGGTGATGTTGACGCCACGCTGGCGGGCGGCACGCAGGATGGGGATGCACTCGGTGGCGGACAGGTGGACAATGTGCAGGTGCAGGTTGGGCGCGGCGGCGGGCGCGAGGCAGACAATCTCCTCGATGGCGCACGTCTCAAAGACGGGCGGGCGCGACTCGAGAAAGGTCTGGTACGCCTCGAGCTCGCCGTGCGGGGCCATGGGCGGGTCGGAGACCTGGACGCTGTCGCCGACGCTGTCGGCAATGGGCGGGATCATCTCGGCGTGGAACATGAGGGTGGTGTCGGCGTCCTTGAGCGTGGCCATGGCGAGCGCAATGTCGGGCGACGCGACGGCGGGAAACTCGGCGACGCCCGAGTCGATGAGGAAGCCCTTGAAGCCACGCACGCCGGCGTCGACCAGCGGCAGCAGCTGGTCGGCGTTGCCGGGCACGACGCCGCCATAGAAGCCGACGTCGACCCAGCACTGGCCGTCGGCGGCGGCGAGCTTCTCGCGGAAGCCGTGCAGCGTCGTGGTGGGCGGGATGGCGTTGAGCGGCATGTCGATGACGGTGGTGACGCCGCCGGTGGCCGCGGCGCGCGTGCCGGTGTAGAAGCCCTCCCACTCGGTGCGGCCGGGCTCGTTGAGGTGGACGTGGGCGTCGACGATGCCGGGCATGAGCACACTGGGCGAGTAGTCAGTGTAGCGCGTGCCGGCCGGGAAGTGGGCGGCAGGCAGAACGCGACGCTCGATGGCGACGATCTTGCCGGTGACGGGCGACACGGAGATGGTGGCAGGCGAGAGCGCGAGTGAGCCGTCGGCGCCGGTGAGGACGGCACGCGATGAGGCCAGCACGACGAGCGGCTGGGCGGGTGTTGACGCCATGGTGGTTCACGAGGCGACGAGGAAAACAAGACGAAGACGACGAGGAAAACAACGACGAAAACAACGAGCTTCCGCTTGGGCCAGGAGTCGTGCGAATCTGGGGACGGCGGCGCGGTCCGTGGAGGAAACCTGGGGTACGAGTGAGGCAGATAAGGCGATACGGAGACGACGAGAAGCAAGTCCAGAAAAAGAAAAAGACGAAAAAGAAGAAGCAAAGATACAAATCAAAAGGAGACCAAAAGAAGAAGATACAAGAAGATACAGAACAAAAGAGGGGCGTCGGCCAAAGAAGGACAGAGGGATAAACGAGGCCGGGACGACGTGCCTGGAAGCGAGGAAGCGAGCGTGTGCCACCGGGCGTGTGCGTCGTGCGTCGAGGGCGCAGGGAGATAAGAGAGGGCATTCGGCTGGTGATAAGGCGCGATATGATAAGGCCGAGGGGTAGCCATTACTCGAGAGGAATTCAACGTGGCCACCGCAGCACCAGCACCAGACCAGGGCAAAACAAAAGGAATGCCAAAGACGAAAAACTCGCGGCGCGGATTCCGATCCTGGGATCTATATTTACAGAGAACTGGCTGTGTCGTGGCAGAGGCTAACGCGCAAAAGTGTTGTCCCGGCCAATCAGCGGTGGCGCGCGCCGCCACGGAATCAAAGGCGTCGGACCGCCTCGGGTGTCTCTTTGTCATTGCATGTGTCCTGTTGAACTTCTACGGAGTATAATATATTTCTAAATATATTTACATGGAGTTTGTGGGGAGAGCGTTGTGAGGCTTCTTTTTCCAGTCGACGTCGAGTGTCGTTGGATGGCTGTCGGCGGACGAGTTTCAGCCAGGCCCGCAGCAGCCGTGAAGAACGACAAAGCCGGCGACGCGTCCGGCGACGCGTCGACAACGGTCCCGGTGCGGCGGACACGCGATGCCGATGCGTTGATGCGTCGTGGCGCAGACGACTTTAATTCACAGAAAGACGTCTGTAGGGCACAGATACGTCGGGCCGCCTCCCACGCCCACAATCGCGATAGTGGCAAACGCATGCAGTGGCCTGTTGTCCGACACCCGTATCGTGCCGCTCCCAGCCTATCGTCTGCGAGTGTCACGGAACGTTTCGGTTGGTTTTTGTTCGTGTTGGATTTTGGGATTTTGCATTTTCCGTCGCAGGCCGTGGCCGTCGCAGGTCGTGGCTTCCATCGGCAGTGGTCGTTCTTGCCGTCGCGTCCCGTCCGTTGGGCCCGTGCGGGTTGACACTGACGTCTGACAGCACTGCCCGTCTGTCATGCGTCTCGAGTCGAATGTCGCGCATGCCATATATTTATAGAGTTAATAAATATATATATTTACGAGTACATTTACCAGATGGCGACGACATCCGCCTGGCGCACATGCAAGTCATGCCGGGACCCTGCCGATCACAGGTACCTTTGCTGCCAATGTACGTGGAGGGGTACTTCGGATTGGATTGCCCAATGCGGCCAATTTGCCAGCCCCAACCTACCCAATTCGGTGTCGGCTTTGGCCGCCCACCCAAGTACCTCTGCACGCAATCCCGGTGGGGCGGTACCTGTCCGTTTACTGGGCCCGGGGCGCGCTAGGAGGTCGCCGGCCTGGGCTCTTCAGTGCCTGGCCGTGGACGTACTCCGTAGACTCCGTATTTCTCCGTAGGGGATCGGCACCGTGCCGGCCGGCCGACGCTCTCGCGGCATGCTGTGACCGGTGACCCGGTGACCCGTCCTGACGTCGCCAACACCTGTTTAACGTACCGACGTGCCATGGTCCTGGACGCAAAAACGCAAAAACAAGTGTGTTTGAGCACACTTTTTCAATTTGCATCCGACAAAGGAAGGCGCGCCAGTGGATCGCAGCCTTGTCCAATCACGATTTCGATCGAGTAAGACGCCGCCAATCCATCGAGTAACGGTCGAGTAACGATCAAGTAAGAGTTGAGGCGGTGACAGCGTGCTTGCGAGTGCAGTCTTTTCGTGGCCGGGCCTCGGGCGCGAGTGCAGTCTTTTCGGTGGCCGGGCCTCGAGCGCGAGTGCAGTCTTTTCGGTGGCCGGGCCTCGGACGCTCGTGTCCCAGTTTGTTCCTTGCAGAATGTATAAATGAATTTGAATTATATTTTATGATCAAAATATATTTATAAATATACCTCGTGACGATGTCGCAGCTTGTTTCCCTTTCCAGAAAAAGCTTGGCCTGTATATTTATATGCCTCGTTCGACGATGGACCAACAGGCATGGCCACGAGACGAGCAGATGACACTGGTTCCTTGTCTGGCAGTAATTATAGACGTGGAAATTGCCGACTCCAGCAGTGCCTCGTGACTCTAGGCGCATTACCCGAGCATTTCCGGACGTATAGGTGCCATTACTCGATCATTACTCAATCATTACTCGATTTAGTCTGTTTTACAGAGCAGCTCTTGCGACAACCTCCGTCTGCGCGAACACGAGCACCAGCTGATCAGGTCACTGTCTCGTCGGCGCTCGTGGCTCCGGCCGCAACAGACGCTCGCCTGCTGCACTGCACGTGTTACGTACTGGCACCCGGTCGGCCTAGACCGGTTGCTGCTGCTGCTGCTGCTGCTGCTGGCTGCTGTACGTCATCGGTCCGGCATTGGCCGTCTCGACGGTGACTGCCGGTGCCATGGCCTTCTAGTCTTCTAGCAGTGTCAGGCGTGCGACGTGCGGTGTGCGATGCATGTTATCCCATTGGCTGCCGTGCTGTGTCACCATACCTGAGACTCCTAGACTGCGTTCCTAAGTTCCTAAAGGATCCGAAAGGACCTAAAGGACCTAAAGGAACAGCGCTGCCTCATGACACACACGCCGACGGTAGAGTGACTGCTTTTGTTGTTTCTTGTTCTATCGTACAGCGGAGCCCCGCTTCTAGTCTATGTTTCGTGTTCCGTGCCTGATGCCAGCCAAAGAGAGGCGGCCGGACGAAACCCAAGGAAATCGTAATGCTGGACATGAAGGTGCAAAGGGACGTTGGTGTGTATTTGAAATTTGAAATTGCCGTCGTGGACGCTACTTTTGGCGCTTGAGCGTCTTGATGGCCATTTCGACGAGCCCGTCCTTGGCCTCGCTGTCGGGGAAGGGCGCAATGGCGGCCATGGCACGCTCGGCGTACTCTTGTGCGAGCCGGCGCGTCTGCTCGATGCCGTCCGTCTCGTGGACAATGTCGCGGGCCTGTCGTTAGTATGTGGGAGACAAAGAGGGAAAGAGAGAGAAAGGGAACGTACCTTCTGGGCATCGCCTGGCTGGCTAAACTTGCGTCCGACGAGCTCGCCGAGTTCGGGACGGGTGCGCCAGGCAAAGAGCAGGGGCGCGGTGGCGAGGCCGAGCTCGAGGTCGGCGCCGGCGGGCTTGCCGAGCTCGGCGGCGGAGCGGGTGTAGTCGAGCATGTCGTCGACGAGCTGGAACGCGAGGCCCAGGTTCTTGCCGTACTGGTACGCGGCCTCGACAGTGGCGGCGTCGGCGCCGCCAAGAAGCGCGGCGGCGCGGCAGCTCTTGCTGATGAGCGACGCCGTCTTCAGGTACGTCTTTTGGAGGTAGTACTCGACGGTCGCGTCGCTCCACTGCGGGCGTGCCTCGTCGCGCGCCGTGTTCTTCAGCTGCATGAACTCGCCCTCGACCAGGTTCGCAATCACCGTCGCCAGCAGCTCGACGACCTCGGCGTTGCGCAGACGTGCGAGCGCGACAGACGCGCGGCCCAGCAGAAAGTCGCCCGCGAGCACGGCCATCTTGTTGCCAAACGCGACATTGGCCGACGGCGCACCGCGTCGCGACTCGGAGTGGTCAATGACGTCGTCGTGCAGCAGCGACGCGGTGTGGATCAGTTCTGTAATCTCTGCGAGGCGGCGTTGGCTCGGCAGGATCTCGGGCGTCGCCAGGTCCTCGGCCGTCGGCGCCGCGGGCGCAGCCCCAGAAAAGGACGAGGGCGTCGTAAAGGCCGGCGATGTCGATGTCGTCGATGTCGATGTCGATGTCGTCGATGTCGTTGTCGATGTCGGCGCTGTCGGGTTAAAGTCCGACAAGACGTTGAGTGGTGAAATGGCCGTGTCGACGCCCGACGGCCGCAGCGGCGCCGGCAGCGGGTTCGGGTTCGGCGACGGCGGAGAAACTGGGACCGCCTTTGGACACAGGAACGTCGCGCGCGACATGAGGAGCACAATCAGCGGACGCATGTGCTTGCCCTCGGCCTGCGTGTAGTACTTGGCCGCGCGGTCGAGCGACGGGTGCCCGGACCCCAGCAGCTTGCGCACGTCGCCAATCAGAAACTTCATCTCCTTGGCCACCGCGCGCAGCGGGTCGACGGCCAGCTCGTTCTTCTTGGCACGGCCCAGCGCGTTGGTCACAATGTTGCCCGCCACCGACACGGCCGCCGACCACGCCGACGAGTGTCGTTGCGCCGCGTGGACCGAGGGCGCCGCCAGCCTTGGCCTTGGCGCGTGCGTGTGTGAGGGGGGCGTGCACGGGACAGACGGGGCGCGCGTCGATAGGCCACGGCCACGGCCCGGCACGGACCCGGGGCTGGGGCCGGGGCCGGCCAGCACGCCCGGCCGCCGCCGCAAGAGCATCGCCGCAGCTCTCTGCGTCGGGGTCACGCCCGCGGCACCGCGTAAGCACGCCATGAGTCGAAGGCAGGCGAGCGAGCGGGAGGTCGCGTCGGTCGAGGATGGCGCGCAAAGTCTCTGGTCAGAGTCAGGGGTTGTCGAGACGAGCTGTCGCCGAGTCGGGTAGGACCGGGCGTCGGTCGTGCTTGCAGGAAGCAGCGGTATGACAGTGGCAGGTGCGCTGTGCTGGCGGGGTGCAGGGTGGTGCGCAAAGGCAAGTGCAGCCAAGGCGTGGACGTGGACGTCGTGTGGGCAAACGCGCCAGTACCAGTCGGACAGAATCAAGCTTGAATCAAGGGCGGTGCAGCCTCAAACCGTGCTCTACTTCAACGTCAGCGCCGGCCGGTCGTGTCGGTTGCGGCCCAGGCGGTGCGATTTTCCGATTTTTTCGCAGCATGGCAGCCCACTACGGGCATGCTCCAGCCAGTCCAGCCGCGGCGCAGTGCCGGCCAATGAGGGGCGCCAATTGGCGTCCTGCTGGCATGAGGTCCACTTTTATTACCTGCCTTGACCCACATCTGGAGCTAGAGCTTTGGTTTGGGCTTTGAGGTGCATCGTCGTCATTGTCGCCGACCGACCGACCGCGAACGCGAACGGTGCTGACCAGATTTGACGCATTGACGCCATGGTCCTCCTCACGATGACGCCCGCCATGGTGGCGGCGCTGGCCCATATGGGCGATGACGCACCGGCCGAACCAGCAGATGCGTCAGTTCCATCACCAGCATCGACACCAGCACCTGCACCATCACCAACTCCTGCATCAGCATCGACAGAAACGGACACGGGGGCACTGGCACAACCAGACGACACAGACGCAGATACGGCAGCTGGACCGAACGACACGGCCAGCACGGCGGCCTCCAGCGACCCCAGCCTCGCGCAGCCCGTTGTCGGCGCGCCCATCTCGCACGCCCAGATCCTCGGCCTCTGGAAGACGCTCGCGACGCGCGCACAGCCTGGCACGGACCCGCCGCCGTCGCTCGAGTCGCTGCTCGTCGGCGCCCGCGTCTACGTCGCACCGCCGCCGCCCAAGAAGGAGCCGGTTCGTTCTTTCCTTTTTTTTTGTCCTATTTTGTATAAATGTCCTATGCTGACGTGCAGACTGCCGAGTTCCAGGCCCTTATGGCGCGCCTACGCCGTGACGAGGAAGAGCGCGCGTACGAGCGCATGGTGCGTGCGCCCGAGCCAGCGCTCGCGGCCAGTGCCACGGCCGCTGCGTTTGCCAGTGCGAACCGCCCGCGTGCCGCCGACGTTGGCGACGACAATGTCACGCTCGCCGATGTCAACCGCCAGGTTATGCTCATTTTCAACTTTCTGCTGTCGATGCTTGGCGTCGCGTATGCGCTGTGGGTGCTCGCGCGCTGGTGGCCGACGTCGGCGCGCCTGTTTCTGGCCATGGGCGGCAGCGCCGCCGTCGGCGCCGCCGAGTACGGGCTGTACGCCGGCTACAAGTGGCACCTCGGCGAGGCGGCCAAGAAGGACAAGCGGGACCGGACAGACTGTGCACCAGCGGACGAGGTGCGCGAGGTGGTGCACACATGGGTCGTCGAGCTCGATGCCGAGGCAGACAAGGCCGTTGCGCTACCGGGCGCCCAAGGCGCGAGCGGCGTCGATACGGCCCATGCACGCCGGCGAAAGACGACGCGATAGGATTGGTATGTTTTCGGTCACATGAATGCGAATGGCGAATGATGACTGTCGAATGGGGACGACTGTCAAATGGGATGACTGCTGCAATTAAGCCATGTCACGTGACCCACGTGACCGATACGCGTCGCGTCGCGTCGCGTCTCAGCGGGGCCGCCCATTTGGCTTTGGCTTCTATTCCGTCCACTTTCGTCGCACATGTTCTTTCATACCGGTCTTGTGCATCCGTGCATCCATCGGCAGAGCCTCTCCCAACATCGATCCATCGATCCATCGACCGCTGCACGTTCCACATTCAACATTCAACATCAGCAACGCACACACTTTGTCTCGAGGTACACCTTCATCCAGCCACCGGCCTCGACATTCTGTCCATTGCTCCATCGACTGCACCTGGCTGTCTCGTGCCCGTCATGCGCTACATGACACCCGACACGCCGAGCACGCCGCTCGACACGTGCAGCAAGGCCTCAAGACCGCTTGTCGACAACGACACGGGCATGGACACGGTCATGAACACGGTCACGGTCACGCCGTCGCCGACGCCCCGGCCGTCGCCTAAGCTGGACGCGGTGGCGGTGTCTGCTGCGCCCGCGACCGGCGTCCACCAGAACCGCCGCCGCGCCGTGCGCACGTACGGCAAGAAACGCGTGCCCGACAAGCCGCTCGAGACGCTCGAGCCTCTCGAGACGTACGAGGCGACAAAAGTCCAGAGGGAGGCCCGGACAGAAGCAGTGCCTGCGCCGAAGCGGCAGCGCACTAGCAGCCCGGTGTCGGCACCACCGGCACCACCGGCACCAAACGACGAACGCGACGAACGCGACGAGGTTTCGCGGCAGCTGCAGGCCGAGGCGGCCGAGGCCGAGCGGCGGCTGTCGCAGGAGCAAGCGACGTCCAAACCGGCGGAGCTGGCTGCACCAAGAGCAAAGCGAGCAAAGCCGACGAAACCACAACGGCCCACGACGCCACGCACGAGCCCGCGCCGCCCGCTCGGCATCCTGCGGTACTTTCAGCCCGCACCGCCGCTGTCGCGCACGAGTCCGTCGCCGGTGCCGGCCAAGAGTGTCGAGGCGTCGCCCGCCTCGTCGCTGTCGTCGCTGTCGTCGCTGTCGTCGCTGTCGTCGCCGTCGTCGCTGTCGTCGTGCCCGTCGCCGCCCGCGACGGACGTGCGGCCAGGCCCCAGCGTGTCCGACGCAGAGACATCGCCAGTGGTCTGGCGCGCGTCCCAGCCGAGGCCCAAGCGGCGGCTCAACCTGCGGGCCGACCTTGTGTTGGCAGAGCAGAGCACCCAAGCAGAGCAGAGCACCCAAGCAGAGCAGAGCACCCAAGCAGAGCAGAGCACGGACACGCCCATTGTGCGGGCGTTCAACGGCCTGGCGTCGAGCATCCGCCTGCGCGCACAGCTCGCCGGCGCGCCCCTTGCGAAAAAGAAGACCAAGGCGGCGCCCGTGCAGACGACGCTGAGCCTGGCCATGGGACCGTCGGACGCCGGGTCGGTGCGCGAGTGCACGGCGTGCAACATTCTGTACAACCCGCTGCACGAAAAGGACGCCCGCTTCCACGCCCGCTACCACGCCGCGTACCTTAAGAGGAAGAAATAATCGTCTCTCATCTTGTCTTTCGTCTCGTCTTGTCTTCTTGCATAGCGTCGATACCTTACAATGAGTCGTCACGGAGCAGCATTGTACGTGATCCAATGTATTGAGGTCAGGATCCAGCGCGAGATCAAGACTAGATGTACCGAGACTAAATGTCCTACAGCTTGGCCGGGGGAGCGTCGAGCGGCTTGACCTCGACAATCATCTTGCCAGTGTTGGCGCCCTTGAACAGGTCGGCGAGCGCGTACTCGGCCTTGGCGAGGCCGCCGGTGACCACCGTCTCCTTGGCCTGCAGCTTGCCCTCGGCGGTCCAGGCGGCGAGCTGCGCAATGGCCTTGGCGTTCTCGTGCGGGTAGTCGAGCACGATGAAGCCCTGCATCTTGACGCGCTGGACGACAATCTGCAGGTAGTTCTTGGGGCCATGCACGGAGTCGGCATTGTACTGGCTGATGCCGCCGCACATGACAAAGCGCGCGTGCGTCGCGGCCTGGCCGAGCGCGAGGTCGAGGATCGGGCCGCCGACATTGTCCCAGTAGACGTCAATCTTGCTGTCCTTGACGGCGTCGTTGAACTGCGCGGCAAAATCGGCGTCCTTGTAGTTGAGCGCGGCGTCGAAGCCGAGGTCCGTCAGCCACTGCACCTTGTGGGCGCTGCCGGCAATGCCAATGACACGCTTCGCGCCCAGGATCTTGGCCACCTGGCCGACGACGCTGCCCGTCGCGCCCGCCGCGCCCGACACGACGACGGTGTCGGTCGGCTTGATGCCACCCGCAATCTGCATCAGCCCGTGGTACGCCGTCAAGCCCGTCATGCCGAGCGTGTTCAGCAGGTCCGTCGGCTTGAGCGCCTGGACCAGCGACTCTGGCATCTGCGCAAACGGGTTCTCGACCGTGCGCTCGTGCACAATCGCGCGCTCCGTCCAGCCCGTAAACGCCACCACAAGGTCGCCCACCGCCGCCTTGGCCGACTTGGTCGCCAGCACGCGCGCCACCGCGACGCCACGCATCACGGCGCCAATCTGTACCGGCGGCAGGTACGACGGCTTGTCGTTGACCCAGCCACGCATCGCCGGGTCCAGCGACAGGTACAGCGTCTCGCACAACAGCTCGCCGTCCTTGAGGTCGGCAGCCTGTGGCGCCGGCGCCGTCTCGGTACGGAACGTCTGCCCGGGGATGAAGTCGGTCGTCGGGCGCTCGGCCAGCACGACCTTGGTGACGGTGGCCATGATGAGGGAGTGGACAAATACAAACAAAAAAGTTGTTGGGTTGGAGGAGGGCGAGGCGGGCGTTTTCTTTCTTATCGTGCGGCTGCGTGCGTATGGCGTAGTGAAGCGTACGGAGGGTGAGACGGTGTGGCACGTCGGTCAGGTGTGCGATGTGGACGGACGAGGGTCGGCGTGGTGAGGGATGAATGGCACAAAGTAAATACAGACAAAGCAAGTAAATACAGACGAAGCCAGGGGCCGCTCCGTATTTATGGAATCGGACGCGGCAGGTGCGACGGGTCAGGAGGCGCCGGGAAACCTTCCGTTTTGATCCAGATGGAGACTGCCGAAAAGAGCAAGAGCAGGAAGGGTCCAGCTACGGAGCGCCCTCGCGTCGTTTTCGCCAACATTTCTAAGCAGCAGCCTCGGCCCAGCCCAGCAGACCACACCGAGTCGGCCAGCCCCAGGAGACCACACCGAGTATGGAGTACATCTACGGCTTGACAGCAGACGGGCTGGCTGGCGACTTACATGCACGTCCAGAACAGGCAAGTGCTCCTTGTCGGACAGCAGCCGGGCTGGCGCCACGCCACTGACAGGCTGGCGTCCGACTGGCGTTTACGCATCGCGCCACCTCTTGTTATGCTCTGCTCTTATGGTCGTCTACGGAGCGAGTTATTTATGCCTCGGCTCGGAGACTTGTGCTCGACGTTGCTGCCGCTTAGGAAGCAGGAAGCAGCCCACAAAAGAGGTATGGTATAGCGACGTTGCTCCGTGTCTTCCATGGACCAAACAGCGCCGGCACAACGTGGAAATACCAGCACCCCGCCAAACAACGCGAGCGACAACGGAAAACAAACGACAACATGACAAGCAGAACGACGCCAGTGAAGCATGCCCTCGGCGGACTACTTCCCGATTCGGAAGGCTCCCGCTGTAAAACTGGGGCTGTGGTTCTTTTTATTTCTCCGTTTATTTCCTCACCTTTTTTAATTCTTTTTCCATATTTTAGTGGAGAGGGCGGCACGAATTGGCTGTTTGCACCGAAGGCTGGTCTGGCCGCTGGGTGAAGCGGCCGAGACGGAGAATAAATTCGACGTCGGCCGTCGCCTCTGCATCTGGCTCGTCGCGAACCCGCATGGAATACGAGATACGAGAGGGCGCTGCAGCAGGTACTCTGTACTGACAAGGCATGCACGTCGCCAGTGTCCTAAATGTAAATGTACGCTGTACGCCCAGGCGAAACACCGGGCGGTTTGCCGCATTGGGCGCCAGGGAGAACACGGACACTTGAACACTTGGCGACACCGGGGTCAGACATGCACCAAGACAAAAACCAGCCCAGTTTTGGCAGCATTGTACCAGCAGCCGAGGCCCAACCACCAAGCGGTCAAGCGTCGCGCGTGCGGCTAGAGCCAATGTGGACCGCGCGCCGACGACCAGCCGGTGTGGCCTGTCGGTCGTAACCATTTCGAGACATGTGTAGGGAGCAAGGGCGTAGGGAGCAAGGGGAGCACTGTGCGCCTGAGAAGTGCGCCCGAGCAAGGAGCCTATCGCTATGAGAAAAGGGCGACAGGCATGGAGCAATGCACCAGCCATTTCTCTTTCTTTTGCTTCTCTTGGTTTCTTGGTTCTTGGTTCTGCTCTCTTGGTTTCTTGCTTCTGTTTCTCTTGGTTTCTTGGTTTCTTGCTTCTTGATCTTGCTTTCGTCAGACTACTATAAATTAGATCCTCGCTATTTCTTTATTCTCCGTCTTCGCGTACAATGCCGATTGCTACTTCATGGAGCCACATTGTCCACCACCTCCTACGGGCCAAAATGATGAGCGGAGGAAGCCCAGATGGGACCACCATCTTCGACCGCCACGCACCCGGCTCACGCTTTCCATCATTGCCAGGGTGGCCACTGCCGGTGACAGCCCCCACGAGACGTCGTCTGCGAGTTGACATCATGGAAAGGGCCGATTCGCTTCGAAGCCAACGGCATCGTTCGAAGCTGCAAAGAATGCCTACCTCTCCGAGCCAGTCCAACCGTGCCTCCTGAGCATGGGCTGACGCCAAGTTCTTTGGCTGATTTCCAATGGTCTTGCTCCGGGTACCACCTCGGGGACGGCCCAGGTCCGTGTTAGCCCCAGGCGTGAGAAGCTGCCAATGGCGTAATGAGGCTGCGGAACGAATGTGCAACCGTATTTGGCTGCACCAGCAAGTTTATTGCTCCGCTGAAACGTTTGGATCGTCTCGGGCTTCTTCAAGAATCTTTCTCATCTGAGCGTACAATCCAGTATCCTCTCTCTGCCACCTTGCGCCATTCGGAAACACCACTCTCCGTAACCTGTTGACACAAGGTATGAGTGATTGGTAGTAGGCAGTGAAATACTCCGTCGTGCTTCCGACAAAGTCCCCTTCGTGAGACACTTCCCCTTTCTTCACTGTTGCCAACAGCTCCGTGTCCAAGTAGTTCCATTGATCAAATCTGGGGACGACTCTCCCTCGATTTGGCCCCTCGCAGTGGACACATATCCAGAAGAGCACCCAGAAAAACGACTCCAGGTCATGCATGAACGAATGCTCGTCGCCTTGCAGTGCACCTATCGCCATAAATGCCCTTGTACCCATCTTTCGCTCCGCCCCCGTCGAGCCATTTCGATCAACCCTGATTGCGAGGTCGAGGTCAATCAAGAACGAGGGCCAGGATGGGTTATGACTGTCCTCATTGATCATAAGATTGTTGATGGAGATGTCTCGGTGGAGGATGCCGGCCTTTTGCAACGACTCGTGGCCTTTAATACAGCCCACCAGCGCGGCAAGCAGCGCTGGCCGAGAGCTCGCTTTGTAAATAGGCTTGCCATAGTCTCGCAGAATGATGCGTCGATGTACCCGATTTGGCGACACGCTGGCGGCGTTTGTCGGTACGAAGCAGGGCCGTTTGCTTGGGGGCAAAGGATCAGTTTGGCTTGCCGGCCGCTTTCTGTTCGTGCTGCTCGTGCTGCTGCGACTGCTTCGAGGCATGACCGTTGCTGTCTGGCGCCCCGGCCGGTAGTTTTTTGCTGTCGCAATGTCCAGTCCACGTCGGACATTGCCCCGAACATCATCGTCAGTCTCGCGAACCTGAACGGTCTCGTGGTAATAGTACCGGGCCACGTTGACAACGCCCTTGTCCATGGCCTCCTGCAACAGGTCGCCCTCCTTGCCGCGTTCGGGGTCCTGCCACGAGTCCTTGATGACAAGCAACGTGTCCGGATCTCCCTCGGGGTGCCCCTGCCAACAAGTCGTGGCCCGGCCAGCGATACAACGTGCCCGTTGCAGTACGCCGTCGAGAATGATCCGCTCCGTAGAACCATTCCGCTCGATTTCAATACAGCGCTCATGGCCTTGCGTCCGTATTGTTGGATCGTACCCGAGTTCGTCTTCAGTCATCCACAAAAAGCCAAGGATCGTAAAGACAAATCGGTACCCGTCCTTGTTGATATCAAACTGGTCGGACGCGATGCCGCCGATCCTGTCAAAAGCCCACACTCTCATGAGAGATCCGCAAATGGTAAAGCCCAGGACGAAACGCCGTGTGTCCTGTGCAGCCAGCACCTGCCTCGCATACCTCCCGAGGTCCAGCCATGCCTCCAAAGGCTTGTCGGCCGAGGGACTGCTTCTGAGCTCTCCCGGAACAAGGATCTGGGACCAACGGCATCTCGTGTCCTTTTGCGCTCGAGGGTCGCTCACAAAGCCAATGTCCAT
Source organism: Ophiostoma populinum (assembly GCA_029298855.1). NCBI lineage: Eukaryota > Fungi > Ascomycota > Sordariomycetes > Ophiostomatales > Ophiostomataceae > Ophiostoma > Ophiostoma populinum. Next base: position 876,748 of record JANSLU010000016.1, on the reverse strand, counting down.
CGTGCCCTGCCCCACGGAACCGTCCATTGGCTCACGAGGCCTCGCCAACGGTCTCCGTTGACGTCTTTTTTGACGTACCGGGCCAGACGCCCATGTCTCTGCAAATGCTGCCAGCGTCTCGCAAAAGTTGGCGAACCAATCGAGGACATTATCCGCCTTTGCGTCCTCTGGCCACCCTGTCCAGCCCGCCTCGTAGACATTTTTGAGAAAGGCCTCGGATGCTTCCTCCAGATCGGTCACGCCGCTGAAATATGTGTCCCAGAACTTTGGAAGCCCGACGTACATGGGGCCAAACTTCTCCTTGAGCACACCATGAGCATATCTGCGATGCTCTGACGAATTTGGGAAGCTGCTCGTGTTCCGCAGCCACGAGTTCTGTCGGAAGGAGGACGCGATCGAGTAGGGGGCCGGTGTGCACTCGGTCACGGCAATGTAGGCTTGATGCCAGATGAGAGAATCGGATTCATCGGAAAGAACTGCACTCAGAAGAGGTTTGACACGATTCAAGTCGAAACTGTCCGAGGTAGCGGCAGTAAGTAGTCGTGAGAGATCGTCTCGAAGGGTCCCTCGACCTGTTCTTGAAGGCAGGAGTCGAGTGATGGGTAAGATTCGAAGCGCCAATAAAAGACTCAATGTGAAATCCCGCACGTCTGTCCACGTCGTTAGATACATCACCACGGCGCGGCGAGCTGCCTACCTTCGTGGCCAAGCCGTTCCAAGGGGTCCGGCGTGGACGAGACATTGGCGTCTTCACATATTGATTTGAGAAAGACGCGAAAGGCGTCCAGTCGACTCCCAATAGGGTTGGCCTCGATGACCTTGAATTGCTGCTGATCTAGCATGGCGGATGGTGGTGTGGTGGAGAGTTGAGAGCGATGTCACGGTCTCGCGAGTTTAGCGTGTCCCACTCACTGCACGTGTTTCACAGCGACTCCAGTCTTTCTTACGTTTAGAGCTCTTTCCGTCCACGTAACACCTGTAGAACAGAGGTTGCCAATGTTGTTTCTCAATTTGCTTTGAATGCATTCAACTTGAACTGTGCTAATCTTGAAAGAATCCTGCTCTAACCAGCTGCACTTTGTCACTTACGGCTCAGTAAGCCAGCCAGCTCATCCACCGACTCCTCCGATCGCATTGCAGATGGCTCTTGCGAGCACAGTAAATATACATTTTAAGTGGAGAGAAATACGCCTACTTCATCTCGACGCGCGCCAGGGCGCTGCACACGGCCACGTTGACGTTCTTGCCCGGTTCCGGGAACCCGGTGACGTCGACACCGGCGCGGAACAGCAGCACGTGCGACGAGCCGCCAAAATGGAACATGCCGAGCTGGTCGCCCTTGGTCAGGTGCTGCCCCTCTGCGACGGTAATGTCGCACGTGCTGACCTCGTCCATGCCGACGCCGACAAACGCCATGAGCCCGATGGCGGGGTTGTCGGCCTCGATGAAGATGACGGCGCGTGTCGCGAGCGCCGCCAGGTAGCCCTGTGCGACGGTGATGCCCTGCGTGTCGGGGTCCGTCCGCAGACGCTTGGTCCTGTGCTCGTCGTCGTCGTCGTCGTCGTCGTCGTCGTCGTCCGGGCCGCCGACGGCCTCAAACAGTGGCTCGCTAAAGTACGTTCCGTCCTGCACAAACGCACGCACGACGGTGCCCGACACGGGCGCGTGCCAGCGGTGGTACGACAGCGCCGACAGAAAGGCCTGGTAGACGGTGGCGCCGGCAAACGCGTGTGCGCGCGGGTCGTGTGCCAGCATATCGAGCACGCTGTACGGCTGTGCCTTTATCCAGAACCGGTCACGCAGCTTGGCGCCGCGCGCGACGTTGAACGTGCGACTCTCGCAGGCATTGACGACGACGGCGTCGTCGTCGGGCGCCGCCACGGGCCGTGCACCGTCGCGCAGCGCGCGCGTAAAAAACGCGTCCCACGACGCGAATCCGTAGTGCTCCGCCGTCGCGTCACACACGTACATGTCCTCAAAGGCGAGCGACGTGCCGTACGGCGCGTTGGCCACCTCCATCAGGTCCTTGAGGCCGACGGGCCCGAACCAGCCGGCGTCGTGGCTGCCGAGAACGTGTGCCGACGCCGGTGTCTGCAGGTACGCCCCCCACGCGTTCAGCACCTTTTTCAGCCAGCGGTTGACGTCCGGGTCGAGGAAGGCGGCGTGGCCGCTCGGCGTGCCCATGACGTAGTCGAAGATGGCGCACAGCGGCACGCCGACCATGCCCACGCTCTGTGCCGCATTCGTCCACTCGGGCGCCCGGCCAAAGGCGTGGTTGAGAATGTCCAGCATGTGCGGGTAGCTGCGGATCTGTGGTCGGCCCGTCGGGTCGTGCCGGAACGCACGCCGCCGCGGCACCTCGTCCCACATGGCCGTAAAGTACATGTGCACGCGCGGCGTCGTCTCGATAAACGCCCGAAACTCTTCGAGCACCGGCGACAGGACCGCACGCTTGCTGGCCGCGACGTGTGCGACGGCCTGCCGCAGCCACTCGTGCTGCACGCGCTGGTCCGTCGGCAGCCAGTTGCCAGGGCTGTCGTTAGCTTCGCGTCCACGAACAAAGGGACGGGACGTACTAGTCGCGACGGTGCTCGTCGGGGATCTCGTGCTCGTCGCCGTGCTGGTGGACCATGGTGTTGATGACTGAATGAACTGAAGAAGACTGGATTGAAGACGAAGACGAAGACGAAGACGAAGACGAAGACGGAAGACGAGGAAGAAAGACGATTGAAACTGAAGAAAGACTTGAGAACTGAAGAAGACTGCAAGTCGCCGCACTGACGTCACCAGCGAGGTCGCTAGCGCAAAGACAGCACGACTGACTCAGCAGAAAGACACAAAGAATCACCACGAATCGGGCCCAAACGTCTGGCCGTCCGGGAGGACGCGCTGGATGGCGGTGCCCTGGTAGTCCATGGTACGGCGCACGACCCGGTTCCCCCACCAGTCCGGGGGATTGATGTTGTGCAGTGTAAAGGCAAAGAAGATGACGAGGGTGCCGAGCGCGAGGCCGAGGTCGAGGCCGGACGAGGTGAGAAAGTTGAGGCGGCGCCACCAGCCAAAGTGGCGGCGGCGCACGTGGTGCTGGAAGACGTAGCCGACGATGCCCCACGAGAGGTAGTTGAGGGGCGTGGCCGGCGGGATCTGGCCGGAGCCGCCAAAGATGACGGGCGCCATGAGCAACTTCCACGGCGACTTGGGCCAGCGACGGGCGGCGTAGGCAAAGAGCACGGGCACGAGGGCGCCGAGGGGAAAGAAGGCAAAGAGACCAAAGTAGATTTGGCCGGGCGAGAACATGCGGGCGGGCCCGAGCAGGCCCCAGATGACCGAGGCGGAAAAGAAGACGCGGCCGCCGGGGCAGGTAAAGTGTTCGGGCTGGTCGTGGCCGCAGACGCCGTCAATGTTGGCGAGGGCGTAGTTGAGGACGAGGACCTGGATGACGCAGGCGAGGGTACTGGCGACGACCTGCGACAGGAACATGGTGCGCGGCGGAATCTTCATGTAGTGGCCGAATTTGAGGTCGCCGACGAAACTGAGGGCCTGGGCCATGGTAATGTAGCCGTACGTCTTGAAGAGCATGAGGGCGAGCGGGCGGCCGGGCTGGATGTAGCCAAAGACGAATTCGGTGAGCACGTTGAGGCCAATCTGGTTGTTCGTCACCGCCTGGACGATGCCAATGGGCAGGGCAAAGGCAAACGAGATGGCGACGGCGAGCAAAAAGGCCCACCACGCCAGGTTGGTGGGGTAGGCGAGGATGGTCCAGAAGCCGAGCGCGAGGGTGATGGCAAAGAGCAGGCCGTACCACCAGCCGGGGGCCTCGGTGTACTTGAGCATGAGCTTCATGTGGATGTCGGGCTGCTCGTGCGTGCTGCTGCGGTACTGGCGCCAGATGGTGTGGCGGTGGTGCAGGTACGTGTAGACGACGAGCGACGCAATGGCGGCAAAGGAGAGGCCGTAGGCAATGGCAAACGTGGTACTAAGGAAGAGCGGCGAGTACGCCTCGTACGCGGCGACGTCGAGCGTCATGTCGGGCGCGAGGACGCGCGAGACGTTGTAGGGGCGGCCAGTGTTGTCGTAGGTCGACGAGTCGCTCATTGGGAGGTAGGCGCCGTACCACGTGTCGCTGTAGTGCAGCGCGGCCGCGCCAAACACAAAGAAGACGAGCACGCCGAGCAGCGTGTTGGCAATGGCGTGCCACGGCGGAATGAGCGGCGAGCCGACGTAGCCGGCCACCTGGGTCCAGTCGAGCGTCAGCGGGAGAAAGGAGAGGCCTGTCTGGCCGCCAAACAGCTGGTTGACGTAGACATTGTCCGGCCACACAAACGTTGGCAGGGCCATGTTGCTCAGGAACTGCGCAAAGAAGCCGGGCACCAGGTAGTACACGGCCGACGCGAGCGTCACGTAGGCGAACCAGCGATAGCGCGGCATCCGGCCGCCTAAAACGCCCGCCACCGGCGCCGGTGCAGCCTCGTACATGGCGTTCATGAGCGTGACCGAGACCAGGTTGCCCGGCCAGATCATGGACGCGGGGTACACGAGGAAGCGACGCAGCATGCCGGCGATGCCGTAGCCAATCGACTGCGACGACACGACCAGGAGCACCTGGAAGACGAGGCCAAAGTCTTGCTTGTAAAAGATTTTCTGGGCCAGCACAATGTCCGTCGCGTACGCGACGCCAAACGAGACGCCCGCCATGACGACAATGATGCTGTGCTCCTTGACGTTGAACGGGCCGGGGTTCAGCTCGATCGACGTCGTGCCCCAGGCGACCGACCACTGCGGCACAAAACGCGCCCATGCGTGGCCGAGCGGCCACGCAATAATCTGGGCCAGCAGCGGGCCCACACTAATCGACGGCGACCGCAGCGAAAAGAGCGTGTTCATGGACGCGCCGAGCGTCACCAGCGCCAGGCCAATCGTCCACGCACGCACCGTGTTGCACGGCAGGTCCTCGTCGTAGTTGTGCACCGCCGCACGCACTTCGGGGTACGGCGAGTCTTCGGCCGAGTCGTCGTCGGCCGAGTCGGCGTCCGAGTCGGCGTCGTCGGCGTCGGACCCGTCACCCGCGTGCACCGTCTTGGTCCGCGGCGTCGCGTCGCTGTCCAGGCTTGCACTCGCGCGCTCGGCATCGGCCGGCTCGCCAGCATCGGCCAGCAGCTCGTACTCTTGCCCGTCGTCCGCCCGACCGCCCGAAACAGGACCAAACCGGGCCGGGCGCGCGCTGCCGCCAACGCGCATCGCGCCGAGTTCGATGCCGCGCGACGCGCCCTTTTGTCCGCCCATTGGTCGTCCGTGGTGGTGGTGGTGGTGGTGGTGGTGGTGGTGGTACGGAGACGAAGACGAAGACAAAGACAAAGACGAAGAGGGAGGTGGTGGTGGTGGCAGCGAGGCTGGAGACAGGAAGGGAAGGAGGGGAGGAGGGAGAAGGCAGGTGCGGCCGCTGCTGCTGGGCTGAGCTGCGGCGTGGTAGCCCGTGAGACACCTGTCCTCTGGACACGTCCGAAAGCGTCGAAAGCGTGAAAGCGTGAAAGCGTGAAAGCGTGAAAGCGTGAAAGCGTGAAAGCGCAACCAACACTGACGCTAGTCCGTCTCGCGCGAGGCTCGTCGCGCGTCGACCGGATGCGGACAGACTCGTCCGAAGGAAGACAGTCTCGTCCGAAAGAAACAGCGACAGCGACAGCGACAGCGAACAGGCTGTCTGTCCGAAAGGCGCGTATGAACAAAGCAGCACACAAGAACGGCAGAATGAGGCGACCGAAATGCCACGCGCATCGGTGCAATATATTATCTACTCGTCCAGATCCGTCGTCGGCGAAAATCCATCTGATACAAAGGTACCCATCCTCCTGTTTTGTGTGTAAAGGTACATGTATCTCCAGCCAGGGACAGACCCACCCATCGTTCCACGCTAAGCTAGATCCGGCCTAGCCGGCAAGTACCGGCCACCGTGGGTGAGCACGGGGTAGCTGTGTATTCATTATTTCATTTTCGCTATTTTCGATTTTCCTATTTTCGATTTTTCGATTTTCAATTTTCGACGGATTTCAATTTCCAATTTTCGACGGATTCAATTTCGGTTGTTGAACGGGTGCTTGCACATGTTCAGGTGATGACTAAGCAACTCGGTGTGCACAACGCGTCCCCGATGCTGCGGCGCGTCGTCGTGACGGGCCTTGGCGCAGTGACGCCGCTGGGCGTGGGCGCGCGCACGACATGGCGGCGCTTGCTGGCGGGCGAGACGGGCATTGCGAGTGTGGCGCACCGCGCGCCGACGAGCCAGTGGGACCGGCTGCCGAGCACGATGGCGGGCGTCGTGCCAGAGGCGGGCCCGGGCCAGGGCCGCGCCGACGGGCTATGGAACGCCGCCGACTGGGTGGACGCGGGCGACCAGCGGCGGCTGTCGCGGTTTGCGCAGTTTGCACTGGCGGCGGCCGACATGGCGCTCGCCGAGGCGCAGTGGCCGCCGCCTTTGCAGCCAGGGCAGGACCGACTGGGGTACCTGCCCGACGACGCACCTTCCGCGCGTACGGGCGTCTGCATCGGCAGCGGCATCGGCAACCTGGAGGCCATTGCCGACACGGCCCTGGACCTGGCAGCGCACGGCTACCGACGCGTGTCGCCGCTGTTTGTGCCGCGGATCCTCGTCAACATGGCGGCCGGCCACGTCGCGATGCGCCACAACTTGCAGGGCCCGAACCACGCGGTGTCGACGGCGTGCACGACGGGCGCCCACGCAGTCGGCGACGCCGCGCGCTTCATTGCGCTGGGTGACGCCGACGTCATGGTCGCCGGCGGCGCCGAGGCGTGCGTGCACCCGCTCACGCTCGCCGGGTTCGCGCGCTCGCGCTCGCTCGCCACGTCGGCCACCGGCTCGACCGACCCACACGACTACGCCCGCCCGTTTGACCGCGACCGCTCCGGCTTTGTCGTCGCCGAGGGCGCCGCCGTGCTCGTGCTCGAGGCCATGGACCACGCGCTCGCACGCGGCGCGCCCATCCTCGCCGAACTCTGCGGCTACGGCCTCAGCGGCGACGCACACCACATGACCGCGCCACATCCCAGCGGCGCCGGCGCCCTGCGTGCGATGCGTCGTGCCCTGCAGCACGCCCGCCTCGCGCCGCACGACATTGACTACGTCAACGCGCACGCCACCGGCACCGTCATTGGCGACCGCGCCGAGGCCGCCGCACTACGCACCCTGCTCTTTGGCGATGCTCCTTCCACGCCCAAACAGGAAGGCGCCATCGTCGTCAGCAGTACCAAAGGTGCCGTCGGACACTTGCTCGGCGCCGCCGGCGCCATCGAGGCCCTCTTTTCCGTCCTGTCCATTGTCGAGGTGTGCTCACATCTGCTCTTGATCCGGTCACCACTCACGCTAACGACTAGAACACCGCCCCCCCCACGCTCAACCTCGAGACGCCCGATGTCGGCGTCGCCTTTGACTTTTGCGCCGGCGCGCCGCGCCACAAGGACATCCGCGTCGCCCTCACCAACAGCTTCGGCTTCGGCGGCACCAACGCCTCGCTCGTCTTTGCGCGCTTCGACCCGCGGCGCGTCTGACACTCGTGATAGATAACACGTGACTTGTTATGATCTGTCATGTGATTGGCCAATGGGTATATGGGTCCACTTTTCGTGCAGTTTTGCGCGTGCTTGGGGCGAGTGGGACGTGGGGCGTGGTTTTTTCGTGCCGCATCGACGACGAGACGACAATTGTGACGACGACGAGACGACGGCGACGATTGTGACAACGGACGACGACGACGACGATCGTGACAACGACGAGACAACGACGAGACGACGAAAAGACGGCGACGACGACCCCGCTCGACCGACGCTTTTTGCGTGAACCCGTCCACCTCGTTTGTCTTTTTCGTTCAGAACAACCGACAATGGTCCGGCCAGCCGGTGCCCTTGCGCGGCACGCCCGGTCTGCCCAGCTGATGGTGGTTCCAATAGTGTCCACACCGTCTACACCGTCTACACCGGCTCTCCGGCTGCCGGCTTCTGCGTCGTCGACCGCGCACGCACCACGATGCCGACACACCCAGACCCCGTCCATACCACGTGCGACCCCCTCGCGTACGTTCTCGACAACCGCACCGGCGCACGGTATCACGGAACGTCTCGGCGACATGGCGCGGCAGGCGCTCAAGCGCACCATTGAGCCGTACGGTATCTTTGGCGCGACACGTCGCATGTACCAAAAGTGCACAGTGCAGGGCGCCTACACGATCAGCGAGGCCGCGCGGCGCGACGAGGACGTGCCGACGACGGACGACGGCGAAGAGATTGGCAGCGGGCTGTCGATTTGGCATTCTGGTGAGTTTTTTTCTTTTTTTTTTCTTTTTTTCGAATCTTTTTTCTTTTTTTTCTTTTTTCTTTTTTTTCTTTTTTTCTTTTTTTCTTTTTTTCTTTTTTTCTTTTTTTCTTTTTTTCTTTTTTCCCCGCTGACCTCAGAATTCAACATGACGCCGTCGTTTAGCACGTGGGCGCAGATTACGATGCTGCACATGTACCTGCTGGTGGTGCGCCTGCGGTGCTTTGACAAGGAGACGTACCGGATGTGGCAGAGCATGCTGGTCGACAACTTTTTCCAGGAGGCCGAGGACAAGATGGACATTGTGCACCACATCTCGTCGCGCGGCCTGCGCCAGCGCTACCTGCAGGACCTATTCATGGTGTGGCGCGGCGTCATGGTCGCGTACGACGAGGGCCTGATGCGCGGCGACGCCGTGCTCGCGGCCGCCGTCTGGCGCAACATGTTCAAGGCCGCGCCCGACGTCGACGCGCGCCACCTCGCCGCCATTGTCAGCTACATCCGCCGCAGCATCGCGCGCCTCGACCGCACCCCCGACGAGACGTTTATCCTGCACGCCGGCGGCGAGCTGTTTAGTGACACTGCCGCCTGGCCGCCGCCGACGGCCGACCTCAAGCTCGTCGACGAGGCCGCGTCCAAGGAGCTCGCGCTGCTGCTCAAAGAGGCCGAGCGCCAGGCCGAGTAGCTGGTCGTTTGGGCTCGTTCGCTGAGTCGAGTCGGCGCGGAAGGCACGACTCGCCAGCAAGACTCGAGGTCACGTGACACGTGCACGCTCTGCGCCACAAAGATGCAACACGCTTCTGACGTCTTTGATTGGGCTTGTGATAGATTTGCTCTGCTCATTTGGCGGTACATGGAAGGACGCTCTTGTGGTACATAGAAGACGTCTTGTGGTACATAGAAGATGTATTGCGGTACATAGACGTCTTGTACAAAATCTCATCTCATGGCTCATGCTGGTCATCGACCTTCTCCCACATTTCAAACGCGTAGTCGATCCCATTTTCCGTGTGCACGCCACCAACGTCCTCGCCGACCCACGACGCGTGCTCGGCCGGTGTACGCTGCACCCACCCCTCGGCAGACCCCGCATCGGCGCCCAGCGCCACCGGAAAAAAAGTATCGCACGCAAACGCCGCGTGCACGCGTGTCAGCAGCACGCGCCGTGCGGCCGGGAGACGCAGTGCAGCAGCGTAGATTTGTGCGCCGCCAATGACAAATGTGCGGTCGACGGGCTGCGCCGCGAGGTACGCGAGCGCGGCCTCGAGCGACGCCGCCTGCACGGGCCCGTCGGCGTCGGCGTCGGCGGGCACGGCCGGGACGCCCGCAGGGAACGCGCGGCTAATGACCACATTCAGCCGGCCCGGAAGCGGCCGGTAACGCGGCGGAATGCTGTCCCACGTCTTGCGGCCCATGACGACGGCGTTTTGGGTTTTCCTGTCCGTCCTGTCCGTCCCGTGTGGCGCGCGTTTCGTAACACGGGCAAAGTAGGCCATCTCCTTGCGCAGGCCCGTCCACGGCAGCCCGCCCGCAGCGCCGATGCCCATGTCGCGCGCCGTCGCAGCGACCACCAGCGTCAGTTCGGCGGCCATGGTTGTTGGTGCATTCGCAAAGTGAAGTGCAAGCGGGCTGAGCGCGTGCCTTCCCAAAAGAGCGCGTTGTGTGCCCCACTTAAACCCACCACTGCATCGGTGATTCCATGCAAATTTGCTCCGACACACGACGCCTCAAACCGTCGTTCTCATGGCGTCTCTGTGCCGCGGTCTCGGGCTGTCGCGACCGGTACGGCTAGTCCTGCCGGTCGCCGCACGCCAATCTTTTTACCAGTCTTTTTACCGAGTTGCCCTGCCACACGACCATCAAGTACTTCTTCAACAACATCAACAACATCAACAACAACAACGACACGCCTTCTCGACGGGGCCGGCGCTGCTGGGAAAGCCCAAGGCGTCACCGTACGCGCGCCCGCTAAACGGCAAGCCCCCGCGTGTGCCGCCGAGTCTGCCCAAGTCCGGCAAGACAAAGACCCCCGTCAGCAAGACGTCGACCGAAAAGAGCCCCCCCCTCCCACAATCGCCACAGCACTCGTACGCGCGCCAGCTGGGTGCACGCTCGGCGCCGACGCTGCTGTACGAGGCGGCCCCGAGCGGCCCGTTCCGTGCGCTGACCATGGCCGTCGGCGCCGGCGCAGTCGTCTACACGGTGACCAACTACTGGACCATCTTCCTCGACCCGCCACCGGGACTTGCTCCATGGGTCACGCACGCGTTTGGCGGCGTCTGCCTCTTGATGGCCGCGTTTGCGACGTACATGTTCCGCGGCACGCACGGGCTCGTCCAGCGCATCCGGGCCGTACCGCCCCAGTGCCTCGCCCAGTGCGGACCCAGTGCCACCAAGCAAGTCGCCGCCCTCGCCGCGCTCTCCACGAAAGCTACAAACGCTCCAGCACCGCCCGTGCTGTACCTGGAGCTGCAGATTGCACGCATGGTCCCCGGCTTCGCACCCCGCTGCCGCTACGTGCCGGCACCCGGCGGCCTCGCGGCCCCGAGTCTCGTCCGTCTCGGCAGCGCCCTCACGTCGCCCGTCGACGCGTTTGGTGCACCACCGCCACGGACGTACAACGAGATGACGCTCGAGGAGCGTGTGCTCGCGCGGCGCGCCGACAAGGCGCGCTGGGAGGCCGTGCGGCAGTACGAAATGGACCACCTGCTGTCGGCGCCCTTTCGCCACGCCGGCCAGGGCGCGTCGACTGCGTGGAAGCTCGTGCAGCGCTCGCTGTCGCACGAGGGATTCGCCCAGGTCCGCGAGACGCACAGCGGCCGCAAGCACCGCCTCGACCTCGTCGGCGGCTGGGCCCTCGACAACGGCCGCGCCCTCGACCGCCTCGTCGAGCCGAGCAGTCCTTAGCGTACAAGTCGCAAATAGCTGTGTCAAATTGCATCCAAGGTCATGTTCACGTGTCGTCATGTTCACGTGTCGTCGGCCGCCTGCGGTGCATCGGCTGTGCATCAGTCTGTGCTAGTGCTCTGTGCCCGTCCAGGCCGCCGGGAGCGGAGGTCGCTCGTTGCATCTGTTGCATCTGTTCATCTGTTGCATCTGTTGCATCTGTTGCATCTGTCACGCGAGCCCAGTGCTGTTCTACGAAATCAAATGCTCAAATGCATCGTGTGCGGACCGGATGCACGGAGCGTCCCGGCTGGCTCGGTCGACACCGTCAATGGTGACGACAGCGTGCTCGCAGCATCGTCAGCAGCAGCAGGTTTGCAAACATCTCAGAGGCGAATCTGCACCTAATTAAACTTGGGCAAACCTGGCATGTCACATGGTTCATCGGCGCTGCGACCCCGCCGAGCACATCACTCCAACGGTCCTGCTCCAACGACCGCTGTCCAGTGACTGTCAATGACCGTGTACATTGTGTCAGATTCTGATGCTGTACTCTGCCGATCCTGCCGGCGACGCCAGACAAACCGCCGTCGGCATCCCAGTTCTGACGCCGCCAACCAAGGCCGGCGCATCGGATGCTACGTGCCCGACGCGAGCCCGACGCAACAACTGGTAATGGGCCGCCAGAGTCGCAGCCGTTGAGCCTGTGCACGTCGTCCTCGCCGCACCAGCATGCCACCAGCATGGACGTGCGACGCTGCATGCACGCCACACACCCTCTCGGAGTCGAGTCTGGTCTTCCACATCATGCCTTCTGCTATACCGACCTCACTGGCTCGTCTGTCGATGCCCGCCGCGCCGTGATCTCGATGCTCTCCGCCGGTCTTTACGACCTGTCAGTTGCCCGACACTTGTAATAGTAAATATTCGTGTCATTGTTCTTTCTCGTGCATGGCTCTGGCATGCTAGCACAAATACCGTCTGCCGCAGCGTAAATTACAAGTACGAAAGGAGCTGTTGACTGGCCACAAGTTCGTAGACCGTGTCCTACGAGTCAAATGCATCAAGAATGCATGCTAGCACGACTGCAGCGTATAATTACGAGTCCCATGCACATGCATGCACATGCACATGCACATAAATGCTCATGCAGGCAATCGACCGGCGCTGCTCCGACTGGCACGCCCGGCAGTCGGGCGGAACAGAAGCGGCACGGTTCCCGGCCGGGCGCAAGAAAGACGGTGAGTACGTTTCGCACTGCCATTGTGAGGCGGAAGGCGATTTACTACCTCGTCTTTTCGTCTTTTAGTACTCTGTAGACGCCTCCGCCGCGCCGTGGAAGCACCTGGAACGCATCATGAGGCTCGCTGTGCCAAGGGCATTGGCTTGCTGCGCCCGGCCGCTTCGTGAAAATGGCACTGGTCACGCGCGGTGCGTCGCCGCCCTGTCCGATCCGTGCTCCTCCAGGCCGGTGGCCCACTGGGCGGCAGTCGAGGTTATTTTTAGTCTCTCTCACGGCGAAAACCGAAAACCGAAAAACGACTGGTGGTCCTCGGTCGCCAGTGGTGTTTCCCAGGGTAAGTAAATGCTGCAGGGTCCTTGTCGCGGGGCCTGGCATCTGTTCTTATGATTGGGCAACTGTTTGCCTGCCGCCTGCAGCAAGATGTCCATGAGGATTGTCATCAAATCATATTCATACATTACTCGATCCAGACAAATTCCCGTTGCGCCTCGTCTCAAACACATGACGTCACACGCGCAGCCCGGCAGGATCAAGAGGGGGAGGGGCCGGCGCAGAGGAGGGGCACCGTCGTATTATATTGCGGCTTGTAAATATATAGAAAATAAATCGGACAGTAAGATTCGCCAACGAGAGCCTCGCGACGGGCAGACAGACGGTGTAGCGCTTGGCGTCCGGTGCGCTTTGTCTAGAATAATTTATACGCCGAGAACCTGGCTGGACCTGTGCCGTCGCATCTCTCAGCACTACTCCGTACGGACTAGTAAATATATATTTACTCTCACAGGCACATGACTGTCGATCGGCGGTAGAGACTACTCCGTCTACGAGCCGGCTCTGTGACGCTGAAAAACGAGGCTGCACTGTCGGTCTGCTAGCGCTGGTTTGTGCAAGTTTTCGTCGCTCGCTCGTCGCTCGTCGCTCGGCGTTGGGCGCCCGGCTTTCACACGTCGGCACACGCCCACGATCCGAGCAGGTGGCATCGCTCGTGGGGTGAGCCAGCGGCACTAAAATGGCATTCTCTCGTCTTCGATGTGCAGAAAGATGGTGTGTCGCAGAGGTTTAGGTTTTCGTCGTGTTAGTTTGTTTCTTGTTTCTCGTATTGTGGTCTGGCGGACGACGGCCGAGCTCGGCACTACGGACGAACAACGTTTGCGCACGCACGCTGTAGGCTCAGAAATGCACGCATCGCGCAGTACGCACGAAACGTGGTCGCGTCACCAGCTGGTGGCCCAGTGAGCGCAGTGTCTTGCCTCAGCTGGCTCTTTCTCTCCGTCTGCTGTCTGGATCTGCCACGCACACTTCTCTCCTTTTCTCTCCGTCTTGTCCTCTTTGCTGCTGGGTCTTACCACACATGATAGGCCGTAGGCTACTGGTTCCTTTTGTTTCCTGGCCGATCCAGGCCAGTCAATGCACGATGCACGATGCACACAGACGGGGCAGAGCCGCGCGCGACGCGGTCCGCCCTGCACCTGCAGAGACCACACAGACGCAGGGATCGGAGCCAGATCGCATCACTTTCCTGCACGGGTGAGACCATGCACTGATGGGACTGCGTGCAGCGGGGTAGCTGTACGTGCTCGCGAGGTCGTGTCGGTCCAAGATCTACGACGGTAAGAGTTCGGCGGCTGGCAGCCAGGGAAAAGATAGAAAGCCAAAAAGAGACAAAAAAGAGAAAAAAGACAAAAGACAAAGAGAAAGAGAAAAGACAGGATCCGCGCTGACTTCGCCTTGGCCAATGCTGTCTTGAACCGCGTCTGGCGCTCCCTTGCATGCACACCGCAAGATTGATGTACTGTCTGGCGTGCTATTCGTGCTATTGTCCTATCGTGCTATCGTGCTATCGTGCTATTGTAAAGGATGCGGCCAATATCGCCGGCGTCAGCAGACGACTGTTCGTTCCTCTGGCATCAAACCTGCTTCGTAGATTTACTATTTGGATTATTGGCAGGATTTCACTACGTCATGTTTCAAAGTGCCGGTTGCAAGATTTTCACGTTGAATCGGAGCATTTTAAAACATGGAAGGTAAGAAACCGGCAAGACTTGAACTGTCTGTTTTAATTTGGTTTAAAAATGCTTCAGCTTCCACGCGCAAAACTGTCTGTTTTAATTTGGTTGAAAAATGCTTCAGCTTCCACGCGCAAAAGCAAGAACAAAAATAAAATCCGACAGGATTCGCCATCATAGACGGATGCACAGCCGCGCACAGAAAACTCTGACGAGGCGCCGGAAGCGTACGGCCGCGCTGAATGGCCGGCCTGGTTCACCGCTGATTGTGTCCGCGTCAACCACGCCGGTTCCGCGCAGGAAGAGAACTGGCCAGCCTCGCGCACAGCGGAATTGGCGTTAAGACCAGCACGCCGATCTCACATCAGGTCGCCACGGTCGATGGATTTACTTTGGGCTGCTGGCGTTTTGCTGTTTCGTCATATCCAGCCTCTTGTTTTCACATTTGTTTGACTTTGCCATGTCTTTAAAAAGAAAAATTCCCTGTCATGTCTTTTTACATATGCAGACAATATACCTGTTAAAATGAAGAATACTCCGACATTCTGCAGCGGGCAATTACGCTGCAGCCACTGCGGCGACGTTTCGCAGTCTCGTGGTCGACTCGGGACGGCTGTGCTCGGGATTCGTCTTAGTCTTTAGGTTAGGCTCAACGAGGCGCTCGTACGAGTGTTGCAGCGAGTCGCCGTTGCACCGCACTTTGAAAGAGTTTCAAAGCAAAAGTACCCTGCAAGAAATTCAGACGGCGATGGGCGGCGTTGCATTCTACCAGGTTGCAGCCAACGACATCCATAGCGTACCCAAATATATCAGTACAGCCAGAAACAGACGACGCCATGTCGTTTTACCTTGAAAAGTGACTTGTGACGGCGCGGTCCACTGCCGGCCTCTCATAAATAAATTTATACTCCAACCCTCGAGTCGCGTTTCGAACGCCGTCTTTCTTTTGTCTCGCACCTTGGCTGGCTGCAACTGTTCAATATATTTATAAAAAATGGCGAGCGCGCCTGCCGCTAGCCCGTCCATCCTACGGATACAAAATAAATATATACAGACTTGACCTCTTTGGTCCTAGCCTTGTCGAGGCTCCGAGGATGCGAGGCGATGCACAAAAGACTAGCGGTGAGCATTTGACGTTTTCCGTTTATAAATATATAAATATTGGAAGGCGTCAGACAAGACTGGTGAATTGCGCGACTGGACTGCGTGGACAAGGGAAAAAGATGGTGTGCAGACGCCGGCGATCCGCGTCGCAGCGGCCTGGCCAAACCCGCCGTCGCGAAACGGCAATGGATGGATGCCCAGCTCGTCTGACGCAAGTGTCTTTCGACTTTTCGACTTTTCGTCCTTCGTTCTCGTCCTTGTTCTCGTCTTGTTCTCGTCTCTCGTCTCTCGCCCGTCTCTCAAGTACTCTCCCTTTGTCTCCTGCGCATTCGCCCTTTACTCGCCGCCGCTGTCTGAGACGCTGCGCACAAGCCTGGCAGGCGCAACGGCGCGGCATCCCGGCACCGCCATCGTTTTGTCGTTGTGTTGACTTGCATTCCTCGAATCATGACAACTCGCTCGCCAGTCTTCGTGCCGTCTGTCCCATATCTCCGTAGGTGTATAAACTATGTAAATAAATATATATATCGCCAGCCACTCGTCTTTCTCTTAACATTTACGTTTTATGATATTCACTCGATTCTGTAAATTTACTGCCTCTCGCCATCCGGTATCTCGCTTCTTCGAGACCCACAAGCTTTCTTTTTCTATTTTATTGCGACCACGCCAAACTTGCCCCACTGCTCCTTCCTCCCTGATATCGGGCATCGTATGGCCTCTGCGCCAGGCGCGCGTCAGCCCGAGCTTGGGGGTGTTTTCGCCATGCCCAGCGCCAAGGGACCTCGTAAAGAATTCACACATGTCATTTGATTTGGGCTGCCCAATCGGCGCCCAAACCAGGCCCAAACCGCACATTGGCAGCCTGATTCGACGTGCCAAACATCGTGACGGCAGGCACCCCCCTCAGCTTGCTTGCCTCGCCGGCTCGCTCCTGCCACTTAAATATAAATTACTGTTGTTGGTCCTCGGTGCGCGGTGCGTGCACGGGCGCCCTTGCCCGCCCGCCCTTTCCCGTCGCGGCCTTAGCGGCCCACGCTCTACGCTGGATACGCCTGATACGGTTCTGTTTATTTACAGTTGCAGGCGCTAATCCTAGCAGTACTCCTACTACGCTGGCTGAGCAGCAGGCATCCCGGCATGGGTCGCTGCGTCTTGCGTCTTGGTCTCACCATCCAACGGACGGAGAACGACCCTGCATTTGCGACCCTCACGTTCCAAGCCTTCTCACCCTGCCGTGCCGTCGTCTCTTGCATGTCTTTCGCTCTTTCGTGCACGCTTGCGTCTTGCGTCTGCGTTTTGCGTCCTGCACGTCCTGCAGCTGCACTCCCTGGCATGTCTCGTCCACTGCCTTGCATACTCCGTAAACCGCAACCCGCAACCCGCAACCCGACTCCTTTGCTCCTTCCTCTCGTCACCTACCCTGTTCAGAAGGCTTTCACAGCCCAAGTGGAAAGAAGAGGAAAATCAGTGGCGTCGATAAATGATAAATTCTCAAAAGTACCCGTGCATGCATAACCCGAGTATTTCTCAGTATTTCTCAGTATAAATGTATTTTATTTCCCTTGCATTGAAACAACCAAAATTACAAAAGATAGTTCGCAACCGCCCCTCTTGCCTTTTGCAGCGCAGCCCCGTCGCCAATTTCCGAGCTGTCTCTATATTTACGGAGTATTGACTTTTCTCCCGCCGATAGCCTGCTCTCGACTGCTCTCAGCTCTCTTCCTTTCTGCTTCCTCGTCTCTCATCGTCATCGTCTCTCCCCGACGACGCTCGACACGAGGGCACGCTCGACACCACGCTCGACACCACGCGACAGCGCCAGGCACAACCCGAGCCACGACTTGCTTTCTGCTTTCATTGGCCTGCATCGCGGAGCAGCACCTGCTTGTGCTTCGTTCTTGTCGTGCAGTCCTTGTTTACCCGTGTCAACAGCAGGCCGACGCTCGTCCGACGCTTCCTGTTGCTCGACCCAAGGCACTGTATTGTGTAAAAGCAATCTCTCGGTCTTATCTTCCTCGCCTGCTCAGCTGCTCTTGTTGTCTGCACGTCGCCGTTGCTCGTTGCACATTGGCTTTTTCATCAACTTCCTCGCCCTGTTCTTCTCATCTTGCTTGTTCGCCAGCCTCTTTTTCTTTTGCTTGATCTGCTTCTCACATTCTCGAATTCTCTCATTCTCGGATTCTCTCATTCTCGCCTAATACCGCTCTTTCCACGATTCACGACCTGGTTCGCACCTTCCGACAATTTCTTCTCCGGTCGCGCCTTCTCGCCATACCTTTCCCACGAAATTCCAAATTCTTGCAACGTCTTACGTAAGTCTCGCGCACTGTTCAGCTACCACTGCCGTTGCATTCATGCACCACACCAGTGCTTCACGCTTTGCTTTGTTGCATTTGTTTGCGTTTGCCATGGCCGAGTTAAATTTACGCATGGCTCGTTCTTTATCGCGACATTGTTTTTCTGCTTGTTGCTTCTTGCCTTGGCTGGGCCGTCCGCTAGCGTGATCCGCTCCTGCCTGTTCTGTCTGGCGTGTCGAGATCCATCCGAGATCTCAAGTCCCTGGAAGTCCCTGGAAGTCCCTGGGACGAGCCCTTGTTAGACAAGTGCACCAGACAAGCGCCAACTGCCGTGGCCAGCTACACCATGAACACGGCAAGCCAGACTGCAAGCTGCAAGCTGCGGCCATGGTCTGGTGCAATTTGCCCGGCCGGCAGGCGCCACCGCGCCCGCCGTTTGTCTGGCGCACGCTGGCGCACGTTGGCGCACCGTTGGCGCTCGTTCCGCCCGCTTCCCTGGCACTCGTCGCCGCAAGTCGCCGCAAATGTCGCCGCAAATTACCCCAGCAGGACCCCTATTTTTCCTCTTGCTCTGCGCTGCCAAAAGCTCGTGCGCCGGGCTCTGGGCTCGTTTCCCTATCTCTGGCCGTCGTTGCTTCTTTCTGGAATGCTTCTTTCGGATTTGCCAATCGCTCCTTACGTCTCTGCGTCGTCCCTTTGTCGCTCTTGCCCTCCGTTGCACCCCGCCATCGCACCTGCCGTTCTCGCCGGCTGGTCGTCCCTGGCCCCCTCCCTCTTCGGCCCTCACCTCCGTCTTCCGTGGGCTCGCCGTCCTCGCCTCCCTCCCATCCCCATCATCCCTTATCCCCTCACCACCGACGCGCCGACAGACGCCACGCCGCGCCGACGAGACCGCCCGTCGAATCGATCCGCCAGAGCCGCCGCACACATTTGCCTGAGACCAGACACTGCTCTTAGTGTCCGGCTCGCGGCTCTCGTTCTCGACTGCTCAAACGTTTCTTTTTGCCCGCGACTCCTTCTTCGCCCGACACTGGCTGTCTTGTCTGTTTACGTTTCTGTGCATCATTTGGGGTTCATCTCTTATTCGTTCTCTTCCAGCTTCATCCCAATCTCCTACCCCGCGCACATTCCAGCTGTGCCACCGCTCGCCTCCTACGACTCGCCTCCTCACTGGTATGCAACCACCTCGTGATGCCTGTTTCCATTGTTGCTTCTGTTTACTTGCGTTTGCTTGCGTTGCTTTGCGTCTTGCGTTGTGCCCTGCTTTCTGCGTCCTGTCCTGCGTCTGCATTCCCCCGTCGCATCCGCCTGTCCTCGTTCGGAGCTGTGACTGTGTGTCTGTGTGTGTTGTCCGTCATCAGCTCGTCTGTTGCTCGTCTGTTGCTCGTCTGTTGCTCGTCTGTTGCCGCCACGGCCCTGCCTGTCCTTTGTCACCGTCGCCTGTCTTGCTGTGTACGTGCTGTCCTTCGCCTGCCCTGCATTCTGCTGCCATTGGCTCTTCACTCGTCGCCCTGCAGAAGCCATTGAGCACAACCGTGACGGGTTCTATTATTATCAGACATGTCAGCGTGAGGCAAGACGAGGCGGCGGCAAGTGACGAGTCACACGGCCATTGTGCACTTTGTGCTTGCACCGCACTTGAGCAATCGGACTGCCAGCGCTGGCGAGGTGCAGAACAAGCACAGCCAAACGCTGGCCAGAGGCCTGCATTCACCAATCGCCATGGTGACCGCGTTACGATGCGCCTGCGTTACGGCATACACACGACACGGCACAAACGCCTGCAGCTGGCCTGCGTCCGCTCGACACCGCATCTACATCGGCGCATAAACGCAACATGGCCGCCCTCGTTCACGCCAGGCCGCACGTTCTCACAGCCGTATGCTCTGACGCTTGAACGACCGGGCAACGTCTCGGCCTCGAGCACCAATTACCCACCCACACCACAAGCCACAAGGTCGCAAAACAGGCATCGCATACCACTGCCATCACGCCGGCGCACACGCACACAGACACTCCGACACTTCAAGAGGCAGCCTGCGTACGGGACATACGGACATACACATGCATTCACTGCGCGACATTGCTGCTTCGCCACAGGAATGAGCCATTGTTTCGCGCCTTGACTCAGCTGCCAGGCACGCCATACGCTGCACGTTGCAAGCCGCACTACACTCGCACTGTCCCTCGCTTCTGTCTTTCTGTCTTTCTGTCTTTTGTCTTTCCTCATTCCTGCTTTTTCGTCTCTCACCTCTTGTCACCTTGTCCGGTTTGATCCTATTGCACAGATCCTCCGTTGTGAAAGGCCTCGTCAGAGGTCGACGGACGTCGTCTCACTTTAACCAGTGTTGTTTCCCCATTGGTACTGTTTACTCCAATAGCGCTGCTCTTATTGCCCCTATTGATCTGCAATAGCCAGTGGCCGTTATTGCGTTTCCCTAGTGTTTCTTTGTTGTTCCTTATTTCTTCATATCTGCACCTTCCTTGGCGCCGCTCTGGAATTCCTGCCACGCCGTCCCGCAAACTTGGTCGCAGCCTACGCCCAGTTGGTGGCAAACCTATCAGTCACCAGCGCTACTGCCAGCGCCTTGTCTCACTAATCCTTCCGCGCTGTGCGTGTGCACATCATCCATCCCGCCTGCGACTCCCAACCGCCTGGTCCCTTGGCCACGGATCTCCGGTTGTTTTGTTTTCTTTCTTGTTTGACTGCGTTCGGGGTCCTCTGCCTTCTCCCTCGCCATCCTACACGCTGCCGTCTGCTATCACGATCGCCCTCCGTTTCACGGCGCGCCCGCAACACTTTTTTTTCTCAACGGGTTTGACAGGATCTCCTGTTCGGGATGCCGTGCTCACAGCGCCGACATTTCGTGGACTCGGACAGGATCGATTCGCCCTCCCAGTTCTAGTTGACTGGATGACTGGTTTGCGATCCTATGGACACCGCCTGGCCATCAGCTGCCTCAAACTGTCAAGTCACGCCCTACCCCTCTACTACGTTGCGCAGCGTTCTATTTCTTGCTCTTCTCTGCCCTTTTCCTTTTGTTTCTTCTCATTGCCCCTTTTCTGTATTGCATACCACTGGCGTGTCTAGCAACGTGTTTCTTCCGTCACCTCGACCAGAAACATTGTGTACAGTATACTGACTTTTGTTTGTTTCACAGTCTTAACACACGCCCTCCCACCACTCCGATACTCGCTCGTCGTAGACACGACTTGACACGACTAGACACGACGATTTCTTGGCCCGACTGTGTGCCTGTCTCGCCAGAACCTGACGGCCGGAGCGTTTCGACATCCTTATAAACCGGCCGCACTGCACCGCTCTCCCGCCTTTCCGCTTTCCGCTTTCCGCTCTTCCGACCTGGTTCATAGTACCGCTGCTTGGTACCGAACCAGAAGACGCCGCCGCCGCCTCTTCTCGACTGCCTCATCTTGTCCCCAATGCATACATAAGCGCACCACAAAATGGATTCTGAAGACGGGGAGTTGTTCGTCAAGCAACTCGCCACATTCGTGCGTACCCACGAAAAGGCACTGGCAAACGCCCTACAGTTCCGCCGACAGCCCGGCCCGCGCCATGGCCCCTCGCAAAGCGTCTCGTCGCTGCCGACGAGCGCCTCGTCGCCCTCGTTGCCCGAGCGGCCCTCGACCTCCTCCTCGACCTCCGGGTCGCTCGCCGCGGCCTTTTCGCTCGGCTCTCTCAACTTTACGTCGCATAGCGTCAAGTCTGCCAAACTGTCGCTGACCCCTCACCACCTCTTCTATCTGCTGTCGCGCTTCGAAGACCTGGGCATCCCGGTTGGACCCATGGGCGTTCGCATTGAGAACATACACGACACCTCGTCATCGTCCAACTATGTCTCGTTCCTCAGCCAGTCGCAGCGCTCCAACACGCACGGCTCCGACGTGGGCTCGATCCGCTCGGTCTCCAGCATCCGCAGCGTCATGTCTGGCATGTCGTCCCTCTGGAATAGTATCGGCCTCGGCTCCAGCATATCGGCGGCCCGCACAGAACGCCAAAAAGCACAGCTTCAGACCGACCTTAAGTACCTGTATTCGGCCTTTACCAAGATTCCGTGCTTGCGTCTTGCTCCGGACTGGCGCGCCCGCCTGATTCGTGGCTACGAGGAGTTCCCCTTTGACTCGGCCGTCCCGCTCTACGTCTTCAAGAACGTGCAGGCGCTCGAGGTCTGCGACATTGACTTCCGCCAGTTCTTTGGCTGGGACCGCCTAGCCGACCAGCTGCGCTCCCTGACGCTGAAGCGCGCTTGCATCAACGATCCTATCGAGATCCTCGTCGACATTATCCTTGATGACATGGACAAGCGCAGACGCCGGACATCGAAGCAGCAGTCGTCGCCCACAATCGGCCCCTACGGCAGCTCCACCGCGAGCATGGGCGCCAGTCCACGCCGCAGCAGCCCTTCGCTGCCCCACGCCGACCTGCACAAGAGCATGTCGATGCCCTGCTCGCCGGACCCGCGCACTTCGTCGCTCGATATGCGCATCGGCTCGCTCGTTAGCGAACCGCCCGTCGATGAGCGCATGG
Source organism: Ophiostoma populinum (assembly GCA_029298855.1). NCBI lineage: Eukaryota > Fungi > Ascomycota > Sordariomycetes > Ophiostomatales > Ophiostomataceae > Ophiostoma > Ophiostoma populinum. The sequence continues at coordinate 854,343 of JANSLU010000016.1, read as the reverse complement.
AGCGCAGCGACTACCGCCCATCACTGGCGCACACCGACAGCGACGAGGCCGCATCGCGCTCCCAGTCCAAGTCGTCCCGCCCACGCAGCCATTCGCCCCGCAGACCGTCCAGCTCGCGCAACAACGCGTCGTATGTCCGCGGATCGCACAAGGTGCACCGCTCCGGCTCAGGCAGCTCCAACTCCAGCCTGTCCGAGTCATGGCACCACACGCGCCGCGGCAGCACGTCCAACCTGCTGACGACGGGCGCTGGCATTGTCCCTGCGTCCAAGTGGCGCTTCCTCAAGCACCTCAGCCTGTCGGAGAACGCCTTGACGACGATTCCCGCCTTTAGCCTGTCGCCGCTGTCCAACACCCTGCACTCGCTGGACCTGTCGAGCAATCTGTTCACGCAGATCCCCGACAGCCTCTCCAATCTTTCGGCTCTTCGCGCACTGAATCTGTCGCACTGCATGATTGACTCTCTGCGGTCGCTGCCACACCACCCGCTGCCGGCCATTACTGCTCTGAACCTGCGCGCCAACCGCCTGGAGTCGATTGCTGGTGTGGAGAAGCTGCTGACTCTGGAGCGTCTTGACCTTCGCGACAATGCGCTCAACGACCCGACCGAGCTGGCGCGCCTGACGTGCATCCCGTTCATTCGCGAAATCTGGGTTAGCGGCAACCCGTTCACGCGGACGCACAAGGACTACCGGACGACCATCTTCAACCTGTTCCGCAACACGCCCGGGTTCACCGATGATATCATTATTGATGCGGCGGGACCCAGCTACTCTGAGAGAAAGTATCTCGTTGAGCGGGTTCCCATCCCGGCGGTTGTCCCCGTCATCAAGCCGCCGCAGGTGCCTACTGTTCCTACGGTGGATGTCAGCAAGCCGACGACCGCCTACGACCAGGCACAGTCACGCGAGCAGGCGGTGCTGCGTAAGGAGCGGCCTACCATTCGCGCTGTATCTGGTGAGGCTCCCAGCATGTCCAATGGCTCTTCAGGGTCCCGCCGTAAGAAGGCGCCCCGGCGCCGCATGGTCGACCTGGCGACCAGTGACACGACGGCCAAGTCCGCCACGAACATTACGAACATGGGCCCCCCTCCGACCCCTCCGGCCCCCCTGGCCCCCCTGGCCCCCCTGGCCCCCCTCGAGACAGCGTTCAGCGACCTCTCGCTGTCGCCGGCAGCACCGGCCGAGATCCCCACCACGCCCACAAAGGCAACGAACCACGCTACGTCTGAGCCGAACGGGCACTATCGGTTCACGCACGGGTTCGATCGTGGCGCGCCCTCGCTGCCGCCTGTGACGCCCATGTCGCCCATCGTCTACGAGGACAAGCCGCAGATCCCGCGCAGCAACACGGCCCCGGCCGTGCAGCTGGCCAGCGCGTTTTCTGCCCCCGACACACCATCGCAGTCAACCGACAGCCTGAAGCAGCAGACGCCGTCACCGGCGAAGCCGATCTCGACCAAGCCGCTGCCTTCGGCGCCGCTGACGCCCATCCGCACGCCGACCAAGGCGACGACGGAACGCTCGAGCGTTCCGTCGCCCGGCTCAATGTGGAAGGACCCGTCGCAGTCGTGGGACGTAGGGGGCGAGCTGTACAAGCGCAAGATCGAGGCGTTGCGCGACCAGGTGGGCGATGGGTACCTGAGTGTTCTCAGCGAGGAGACCTGGGACCCCGTGCGCCACCCGGCGCAATACAACGACAACCCTTTCAGCAACGCCAGCGCGACCTCACCCCTTCACCCCAACAACCCTGTGGCAGCGCGCCCTGGCAGTGTGCAAGCCATCCACTCTGGCCGTACCCTGGGTTGAACGGAGGACTTGATTGTCTCTTCTGTTCCCAGTGGCCCCCGCCACCCTCTTCATCTTTTTGTTCACTTCTTATCTTTTCTTTTCTGGATACGTTTTGTGTCTGCCAGTTTTATATCCTTCCGATACCTTGGGAGGCGATGTCTGCCTTGTCCCCCGCATTTTTGTTTGATACCCTGTCCTGGGACCAGCAGCGTCTGCGGCCGCTATAGATGCGGCTCAGTCGAATGTTCCAGGGCACCTTTGTTGCCTGTCTTGAGCCAGTCAAGACCAAAAGAGGAGCCCGCGTGCTCCATGATGTTGGGATCGAGTCTGGTCTCGTCCCTCTTACTTTTTGCTTATGCTGTTGCATCACGCACCGGGCTCTGTTGAGCCGACTGTCCACATTCTTTCTACGAGGACAGCTTTTGATACCTGGTTTCTTGTTGTCTTGCTTTCCGCTTTCGCGTTTTGGTTGTCTGCGTTGCTTTTGGCTTGGCTGCTTTATGATTTCTTCTGGTCGTTGATGCGGCTTGTTTTTGGGATGGCGCTTGGCTTTTTTACGTGCGCTGCTTTTGTGCGTTTGTGTTTGGCTTCTTTATTGCTATTCTTCATTGTTATCGAGCGTTGAGTGCGACGTTGTCGCTCTGATAGTTGCCGTTCTTGACGAATGGTCGTTAAAATTCACTGCTTTCATTGTTACTACTGCGTAGTGGTGTTTCCAGTGGCTGTCTAGCGAAGCTTCCCCACGGGGTAATTAATAATATACGAGCTGACTCGCAAGGTCGTTATCGGCTTTGTGCCTAGACTGGACCAATGTACGATGCATAGTGCCAATTGGGCCGCGACTCAATCGTCGATGGATTCCATCTCGTCCTCACCCTCATGCAGTGTCGTGTCGATTCATATTCACTTGTATTCTGTAACGTCTGGTGTACTCGAGCTGTCCCCAAAGTGAGGCTGGCCGATGCACTGCCTGAGACGTAACTGTCACTTGTCGCTTGTATACTGTAATCGGGTGCCGTTCACGGACTCCGCAGTGTTTAGGGCAGGATAAATGACGGCGCACAGGCAACACATGTATTTCTTGTCAATATGTGCGCGGCTGATGGCGAGGTAGGTCTGCTTCAGGCGCTTCGTGCCCGTGCCCGTGCGCCGTGTGCGGTGTCGGATGACGTCAAGGCGGCGGATGCACCAATGCAATGTTGTAGATTGATTCTGCCACAAGGTGTTTGTCGTCGCGTTGACTGGCACCAGAGCTCGTACCTCGTACCTCATAACAGCTCAGCTCCAGTGGAGAATAAAAGAAATACAAGGTTTAATTCGAAAAGTAATAGCCCCACTTACTCCCCGTGGCTGACAAAACATATGGGCCTGTGCAGAAACAAGCTATTCCGAAACCAGACTAGCGTGTTTCCATTCATCGCGACGTGAACGTCCCTCGTGTGTACCGTGCTGCGTGCGTGGTGTGCGGCCCGTCTTTGAGCCATCTTCACGTCGACAACAACGCACCGCACAGCCGTGACTACGACAACGCATCCACCTACCACGGGCGCTCGCAGACGTTGTCCGATTCAGCACACTGGTCGATACGACGCGCGTCACAGGGCGCGCCGAGTCGAGCTTCGACCGATCCCCCCTTTCTCGACTGGCACGACGCGGTGCAGCCACGCCACAACACCACCACCCATCGATACCATCGATTTTCACGCGTAGCCAGCGACAAGCATCACCCATACGCCTTTAGACAGCCTTTTCCTTGACGCGACGCAAACGGCCGTCCATCCTACAGTCCATCCCACAACGCGAAGAAGGCAAAGAAGGCAAATAACGCAAAACATGGCCGCGCCTCTCACGCCCCGGAGGGCGACGGGTGGCTCTGTCCGCCGCCGCGGGCGGCCACCTGGCACGACGAACGCGGCACGCGCGGCGCGCATTGCTGGTGTGCCAGCCACGCCGTCGGTGTCTTCGGAACCACCGCCTAAGAGGCGCAAGTACATTCCCGGCGGCCCTGGTGGCGGCGGGCGGTTCGTCGACGAAGACGGCAACGTGACGCTGGTGGTGCGTGGTGTACCGAGCTCGTCGACAGGGCCCACATCGCGTGCATCACGCACGCCGGCGACGACGGGCCGCACGCAGCGCGTACCGTCGACGGCCGCACGGGCGTCGTCGTCGATACCGCGCCGCGAGCGCAGTACACGCACGCGCGTGGCCGTGAGCCGGTACGAGCCCGACGACGAAGAGACGTTTAGCTCGGCGGCTGCCGTGGCGGCGGCTGTAGCGCAGAGCGAGGGGTACAAGCCGCGCGAGGAACGCGGGTGGGAAGAGTTCCACCCGAACCTGGACACGGAGACGACATTTATGGTGTTCCGGTCCGAGGACGTGGACGGCACGGCCGTCAAAACTCTGCAGACGGCGGTGCCGGCGCTGGGCACCACGCCGTCGATGAGCAGCAGTTTCGGGCTGACCAACGGGCACAGCTTCTCGACGGCGACGGCGGCGTCCTCCTTTTCGGCCGTGGCCGACGCGGACACCAAGGACACTGAACCACTGACTGTCGCGATGCCGGACGCCAACGCCAACGCCCCCTCAGTGACCGTCAACGGCACGACGCCCGGCCAGCCCGAGACGCCTCTGCGGCGGCGCATTGGTCGGCCGGTGCGCGAGGTGGCGGCGGTGCCGTATGGCATGGGCATGACCCCCCGGACGCCCAAGGTCCTGCCGATCCACAACCAGACGCCCAAGGAGAAGCTGGACCTGAAGCGGCCGACGTACCGGCGCACGGACCGGATCCAGCTGTTTGAGAACCAGACGGTGGGCCGGTACGTGGACAAGTCGATGATGAATGCGGGGTACCAGGAGACGGACGTGTACATTCGGCCGGAGCGGTACCTTCTCAAGGCGAGCGACGCGAACGCGGAGGAGGAGGTGGACGCGTACCTGCAGGCGGTGGCCGACACTGCAGACACTGCAGAAACGACAGAGACGGACGGCAGCGAGCGGCTGCCGACGTCGTACGGGGTCCCTGGCGCGACGACGGGCCTGTTTACGTCCGGGGGCGCTGCCGGGAGCAACGGCGGTGTCGGGCGGGTGGAGTACGACATGGACGAGCAGGACGACCAGTGGCTGAGCAAGTACAATGCGCAGCGCAAGGCGGTGCACGACGTGGAGGCGATTACGCGGGAGATTTTCGAGATTACGATTACCAAGATTGAAAAGGAGTGGCATCTTCTGGAGAAGCGGATCCCGAAGCCGAACCCGAAGCCGCCGCAGACGCACCGAGCGCGGTCGAGCTCCGCTGCGGCCGTCAATGGCGAGATGCAGATTGGGGAGGAGCAAGACAGCAAGTGCGCCATCTGCGACGACGGGGACTGCGAGAACACGAATGCCATTGTCTTTTGCGACGGGTGCGACCTGGCGGTGCACCAGGACTGCTACGGCGTGCCATTCATCCCCGAGGGCCAGTGGCTGTGCCGCAAGTGCCAGCTGATTGGGCGCGGTGTGCCGACGTGCATCTTCTGCCCGAACACGGACGGGGCCTTTAAGCAGACAAACTCGAGCAAGTGGGCGCACATGCTGTGTGCCATGTGGATTCCGGAGACGTCGCTGGGGAACACGACGTTTATGGAGCCGGTCATGGACGTGGACAAGGTGCCCAAGACGCGGTGGCGGCTGACGTGCTATCTGTGCAAGCAGAAGATGGGCGCGTGCATCCAGTGCGGCAACAAGGCGTGCTACCAGGCCTTTCACGTGACGTGCGCGCGCCGGGCACGTCTGTTTCTGAAGATGAAGAACAGCCAGGGCGCGCTGGCGGTGCTGGACAATAGCATGGTGCTCAAGGCGTTTTGCGACCGGCACTGCCCGGCCGACTATGCCAAGGAGAACAATGTGCACCAGGCGGCGCGCGACGCGAAGAAGCACTACAAGCGGACGATGCGCGGCCGGATCTGGGCCGACAGCCGGGCGTCGGCGCTGCAGATCCAGGCGACGACGGGGCTGCTGGCCGGTGCGGCCGAGTCGCAAATGACGGGCGCACGGATCGCGGCGGCAGCAGCAGCAGCAGCAGCGTCTAGCACGCCGGTGGCAGAGTCGGTGGCCACAGACGGAGATGCAGACGCCGACGCAAACGCAAACGTGGACGCCAACGCACCGGCGCTGGACCGGATCAAGAGCGCGGCGGCGGCAAAGCCCATGTGGAAGCTTCCGTCCGGGGCGCCGGTGATTCCACAGGCAGTCTTTGACACGGTGGAGACGGCGCTGCAGCGGTTTATGCTGCGTCGGCGACGCGAGTTTGTGGCGGAGGCGTGCCGGTACTGGACGCTGAAGCGCGAGGCACGACGGGGCGCGGCGCTCCTGAAACGGCTGCAGCTGCAGATGGAGACGTTTACGTCCATGGAACTGACACGACGCAACTTTGCGGCCATGGGGCCGGCCGGACGTGGTCGGCTGGAGCGGCGGATCGGGTTCGCCGAGGCGCTGCTGGGCGACCTGGAGCAGCTGCGGACGCTGGCACACGACGTGGTGGTGCGCGAGGACGCGAAACGGGCGGCGGCGGAGCTGGAGTCGGAGTTTGTCGACGCGACCTACTTTCCAGTGGCAGCCCTTTTGTGGCCGGTCGTGGCCAAGGCGAGCTGCTACGACAACAAGAACGTGTTTGGCGCAGGTTTTGGCGCGCTGCAGGCCCAGCTGGACGCGCGGCACTACACGACGACGCTGGCGTTTGTGCGGGCCCTGGGGGCCGCCGTGCACGCCGGGATCGGGCCCGACGACGACGCCGATGCACGTGACCGTCGGCGTCTCGGCAAGCGTATCCTCAAGTCGGTGCAGCCGCTGCTCGAGGCGGCCGCCCGTGCCGAGGCGAACATTACACACGCGCCCGTGGAGCCGATGCTGGCCGAGATTGAGGCCGTGCTCGCAGCCAGCGTGGCCGTTCCAGTGGCCGTTCCGGTGGCTGAACCAGGCGAGGCCCCAGCGGTGGGTGGCGAGGCAGACGAGGCGGGCGAGGTGGACGCGACCATGGCCGAGGTGGCCGAGGTGGACACGACCATGGCCGAGGTGGACACGACTGTGACGAGCAGGCTGGCTGACGCCGACAAGACGCTGGACTCGGCCAGTACAAGCATCGAGGTGACGCCACGGTCGTTGAGTGTGGCCAAGTCGGGAGTGGGGGCGGCCACGGCAGGCACGACCGCTGCCAAGGCGGTGAAAACGGGCAGTATACAGGCGCCCGACGCCGAGAGCACGCCGCTGACGCCGCCGCCGTCGCACAATGGCAGCCTGCCGGGCGCATCGTCGGCGGGTGCCGAACGCCCGCTGGTCGACACGCTCGACACGGGCGGCGTGCTGTGGTACCTGGGCGCGTTCGAGCCCGCCGGCACGACGGCACACGACGCCGACGATGACGTGGTCGAGGCCGAGGCTGATGCAGCCGAGTCAGTCGAGGCCGACACAGTCGAGGCCGATACGGCCGACGCAGTCGAGGCCGACGCAGCCGACGCAGCCGAGCCGGACGAGCCGCCCATGTCGCCCGCGGATCGCCAGGCGAGCGAGGACCTGACGGACATGGACGAAGACGAGCTGCGCGGGCTCGCCAACGACGTCGAACTCGCGGCGCTGGCAGTGACTTCGAAAAAGAAACAGACACTGTCAGTCGCCACACCACGGCGCCGCGCACCGCCCGCGCCCCCTAGAAAGGGCGTCAGGTCGTCGGCGCGCCGGCGCTGATTTTTTTCTTTTTTTCTCTGTTTTAATATCTTTGTATTTGCTGGTCGTCTGTTTATACCTTTTGCTTTTCAATTATCACGTGTTCTGACGCTCTTTCCTTGTGACTTCCTTGGGCTCTTTCCTTGTGGTCGATGGCCTTGTCTGGCTGGACCCACAAGCTAGCACTATCTGCATCGCCACCTCGCCCCTGACTCACTCACCACCTCTGCCCGACCCATGGCTCTCTCTCCGCACCGCCTGACGCGGCTTGCGCCACGCGGCGTCCGCTCTCTTGTGCCTTTGCTTGTGCCTTTGCCTTTGGTGCGGGAGAGTACACGCCGCCAGAGCACGGCCGCGCTCGCGCCGACGCCTCCCTTTGGCTTCGCCTTTGACATTGACGGTGTGCTGCTGCACGTCAACGAGCCGATCCCCGGAGCGGCGGCCGCCCTGCGACACCTGCACCGCCTGCGCGTGCCGTTTATCCTGCTGACCAACGGCGGCGGCCGCCACGAGTCCGACCGCGTCGCCGACCTGCAGCAACGACTCGGCTTCACGGCCGACGACCAGATCCTGTCGACGCACAACTTTGTGCAGTCGCACACGCCCTTTCAGGAACTGCTCGACAACGGAGCAGGCCTCGATGGCGAGGTTTCCAAAGAAACTGCAGCCGGCCTGCGCGACCAGACCGTCCTCGTTACCGGCGCCGACGCCGCACGTATCCGAACCATTGCCGAGCGCTACGGCTTTGCATCCGTCGTCACGCCCGCCGACATTCTGGCCGCACACCCGGCCATCTTTCCCTTTGACCCGCTGCTCGCCAGCGTCTACGCCGCGTCCGCTCGGCCCCTGCCACGGCCCCTCTTGCTTGCCGATGGCAAACGAGCACACGCTCCGGCCGACGCCGACCTCGACCCCGACCGCCACCTCCAGATCGCCGCCGCCTTTGTCTTCAACGACCCACGCGACTGGGCCCTCGACATCCAGATCCTCACCGACTTGCTCCAGGCACGCCGCGGGTTCCTCGGCACCTTTGACCCGGCCGCGCTCGCGTCGCCCACGCGTCCCCCGGGCAGCGCACGCCTCTTCTTCTCCAACGCCGACCTGCTCTGGTCCACCACCTACCACCTCCCGCGCTTCGGCCAGGGCGCCTTTGCCGCCGCCATCGCCGGTGTCTGGCACCAGCTCGCGCCCGCCCAGGCCCCGCTGCTCGCGCCCGCCAACGGCCGTGCCACCCTGCTCGGCAAACCCCACGAGGCCACCTACCGCTTCGCCGAGCGCGCCCTTGCACGCTACGCCGCTCATGCCGCGTCTGCCGGCGCGGCCCCGCCCCTCCGGCACGTCTACATGGTCGGCGACAACCCCGAGAGCGACATTGCCGGCGCCAACCGTTTCCAGAGCGCCCGTGGCACTGATTGGTGCTCCGTCCTCGTCGAGACCGGCGTCTACGACCCGGAGCGCCACCGCGCCGACCCCGACTACCTGCGCCACAAGCCGCGCACCACCGTTCCTGACGTCGCCGCCGCAGTCCGCTGGGCCCTCCGCCGCGAAGGCTACCCAGCCGACTTTGAGTAGATGCATCATGCTGAAGTTTATAAATTTATGTGAAATTATATCATGGATGGTGATTCACAAAGACGTGGCGTGACGAGTACGGAATCGTGACGTACAGAGTCGTGGCCTGAGGCAGTTTGAGCCTCATGTCTAGACTGTCCATCTGAGCTGTTTTTACATTTTCGTGTCGCGTAAATTATTCGACTCGGCGGAGTCGACTCGGGCTTCAGCCGATGGACAATCGTGAGTTGACAAGAGTCGTTTCTCTGTTCTGTCAACAGTTTGTCGCCGGATCTCAGATGGAGTTGGCCGGATCTCAATATGCCGTCGCCGGATCTTAATATGCGAGTCGCCGGATCTTATATGCGAGCGAGTTGTCGCCGGATCTCAAAATGTATATGCGAGATCCCCGCACGGCCCCAAAGACATAAATATAATCATATCGGCGGCTAGACGACTGAGCTCCGTCGTATCGTTGTAATAGATTGGCTTGACGCGTGTCAATATTGATTGGAACGAAACGACAGCTAGGCGACGGCATAGTTCGTCTCGGCAGCTGTCCATGCTTTGTTATCTCGAGCTCACCGTAATTGTAAGGTCTGTCAGAAGCGACTTATCTCTACCGTAATCATTAGAAACACGATACGGAGGACGTGACAGACACCCGTTATCAGGATAAAGGAGCGTAGGAACGGCCAAGGCTGTTGGATCGGCTTATCAGGTAGACTCTACATTTACGTCAAATACTTACACGCAGGGGTTATGAGCGGGTGTCTGAATCGCAGCCCAGTTCCGAGTGCCGAGACTGATAGGTATGGTGCAGGGTAGACTGCTGCAGCGCTGCGCCTGCCCTGTCGGGCACAAGGCGACGCACCGTGCCACTTGCCACTTGCCACTATGGGTCCGTGCGAGGCGTATCGCTCGGTACTCCACACACTGTGATCGGCAGCGCCCGAGAGCCGAACCTGTTGAGCGCGATGTTGTGCGCTCCACGCTTATCAGCCCGCACTGGGGATGCGTGCACGTTGGGGAGCACGAGTATATGTACGGGCACCGGCCGCCGGTGCATGGGATGTCTAGACTGACAGTTTTCCAGCCTCGACCAACTCGACAACGACCGACTCCGACGACCGACTCCGACGAGACGACATGGCCTACGAAGAGGGCGTTGAGAATGGCGAGCGGCTGCCGCCCGGCACGGTGCACCTGGTGGACCTGGAGGGCACGATTGTGACCAAGCACGCCGACGACAGCGACGGCAAGGACAAGGACATTATCCTGGTGCCACGGCCGAGCGAGGACCCCGAGGACCCGCTCAACTGGACGGTGCGACGCAAGCTGCTGGCGACGTCGTGCGTCGTCGTGTACACCATCATGCTGGCGCTGCCGTCGAGCGCCGTGTACTCGGTCGTGACGCCGATCCGGCAGGCGACCGGCCTCTCGCTGGCCGACATCAACAACGGCACGGGCATCATGTTCCTCTTCTACGGGTGGGGCTGCCTGTTCTGGCAGCCGCTCGCCCTGCAGTACGGAAAGCGCCCGGCGTACCTGCTCTCGCTCATCACCAACATTGTCATCCTCGGCACCGCGCCGCTCTGCATCACGCCGCAGACGTACCAGGCGAGCCGGATCCTGCTCGGCTTCTTTGGCTCGCCCGTCGAGTCGCTCTGCGAGATTTCCATTACCGACATTGTGCGTTTAGTTTTTACTATTCGCTGCCGCCGACTAACCGTCTAGTGGTTTGCCCACGAGCGCCCCAAGTACCTGGCCTGGTACGGCTGGTCGCTGTCCGTCACCGGCAAGCTGGCGCCCATGCTGTCGGGCTTTATCAACGTCGGCATGAACTGGAAGTGGACGCTGGTACGTTTTTTTCTTTTTTTTCTTTTCTTTCTTTTCTGTTTATCTGAGTTCGGGACTGACCTTCAGTGGTGGTGTGCCATTTGGAACGGCATCGCGCTCGTCTACTGCTTCTTCCTGATGGAGGAGACCAACTACGACCGGTCGCACGTGCACGCCGCCGCCGAGACGCCCGCCGAGACCCCTGGCAGCGAGCACGGCGAGACGGCCGAGGCCGTCGGGACCGAGAAGCACCCGGCCGACACCGGCGTCATGGTCGGCTCCGGCACCGGCTCGGGCAACGGCGACGTCGAGACGGCCGAGGTCGCGTGGCCGCGCAAGACGTACGTGCAGAAACTCGGCTTCAACGACAAGCCGCGGCCGAACCGTCTGTGGGACAACTTTGTCCTGCCCTTCAAGGGCTTCACGTACCCGTCCGTCGTCTACGGCGGTTTCATGTACGGCGCCAACAACCTGGTGTGGCCGGGCACGCAGAACGCCACCATGGGGACCGTCTACACAACCATGTACGGCTTCTCCACCGCCGGCGTCGCGGCCGCCTACGCCGGTGGCGTCCTCGGCTCGTGTGTCGGGTAAGTTACTTTTCCGACTTTCTGACTTTGAGACAATTGACGTGCTAACGTTCAGCGGCTACTGGTCGGGCAAGATGGGCCGGTTCCTGACGGTGCGGCTGGCGCGTCGCAGCGGCGGCATGTCGGAGCCCGAGCACACGCTGTGGCTGTTTGGTCTGTCGGCGTTTGCGGTGCCGTTTTCCCTCGTGCTGTACGGCCTCGGCGTCGACTACCACATCCACTGGTTCGGCATCGTCGTGGCGCAGTTTGTCATGGCCATCAGCAGCTCGCTCTGCGTCGCCGCCGGCCTCAACTACGCCATCGGCTCGTACAAGGAACTCAGCGGCGGCTTCGTCGTCACGACGGTGCTCATCCGCAACACCCTGTCGTTTGCCATCAACTACGGCATCACGCCCTGGCTCAACAACCTCGGGTACCGCAACACGTACATTAGCGTCGCCTGCATCGGCTTCGCCTTCAACATGAGCTTCCTCGTCATGATCAAGTACGGCAAGCGCCTGCGCGAGATCACCGCGAAGCGCTACTGGCGCGACCTGGCCTACGCCGAAGCCAAGGGCCTCACCCACTAGTTTGCGTGTCCCAACATGATCCAGACATGTTAATATAATTGTGCGAATTACATGATGAATAACTGTGCGAATTACCATGAAGATGACTAAGCAGGCGTTTCACTTTAGCCTGAATCGTAACTCGGCTCTTATACTCCGTACATCACCTTGGCGGTCGCACAACTCTTGACCGCCTCGGTGACATCTACCAAGTTCCTGTTGACACTGTGACTCAATGTCGCCGCCGCTGCTTGCCATCACCGCCCAGGCGGCCGCCATGAGCGTCTTTTCGAGTCTCCTCGCTCAGGCCTTGACGGCCTACAAGACCGGGGTGAGCCTGGCCTATGCTCGGTGTCTGTTTGATCCGTGCTAACGAAAACAAAAGACGCCACTGGCTCTGGACTGGGCGCCTGTTGTCAAGTTTGTCGTGTTTGCGCTCGTCACGACGGCGCCCAACGTGCTTTGGCAGGCGTACTTGGAGTGCACGTTTCCCGGAACGCACGAGACGCACGAGACAGAAAAGAAAAAGGCCACGGCGACACTGGACATTACAAACACAGTCATCAAGACGGCCCTCGACCAGACGGTCGGCGCCAGTGTCAACACGGTGCTGTTTTGCGTCTTTATGGGCGCCTGGGCCGTGCTCGTTGATGACGCCCCGACGGCCATCGGCACAGCTGTCGCTGACGCGCTGCAAAAGGACTTTGTCGCGCTGTACCTGGCCGGCCTCAAGTTCTGGCCGTTTGTGAGCGTGGGCAACTTTGCGCTGGTCTCGGACGTCGCCACGCGCAACCTGGTCGGCGGCCTGGCGGGCATCGTCTGGGGCGTGTACGTCAATCTCGTGGCAGCCGAGTGACCTGCAGTCTGTTCGGTGTCCGACGTTGCACGTGCAGATAGGATACCGCTGCACACCGTCTAGAACATCAGATACCACGTTCTCAAACTAAAAGAATCAGCTGCCTTTATTATACCAAAATGACATTGACAAAGTCAGTGGTTGACAAAGTCAGTGGTTGACAAAAAGTAGTGGTTGACAAAAAGTAGTGGTTGACAAAAAAGTCGTTGACAAAATCAAATAATGATGCCCGCACCTGGGATCGAACCAAGGACCTCAGCATTACGAGTGCTGCGCTCTACCACTGAGCTATACGGGCGTTGCTTGATGACTCCGAAAATCTTGTTGCTACATGTAGCCGAGTTTGCATCTCGTGACAAATGACACGGCCGTTTGTGCACGCAGTTCTTTCGCATCACATCGTTTGTTCTCGGTGCAAGGCGGCCGATCATGATGGCCAGGAATGCCCCACACCGACGGGCGCTGAGATCCCGAGGCCACTATAACGGTCGACTACGTTGGACGACAAGTGTCACGTCACAACATTATCGTAAGACGTAGAAGAAACACGCCAGACTACCACGTAGAGAAACAAATTATACAAAGCTGCAGTACGCCGGCCCATGTCCTCCGTCGGGCTCACCAGAGCCGATGCCATTCGTCAAAATCCAACCAGACAAGTGTCTGTGCAACGTGCCTGTTCTTTGCAACAGTCGCGTCCGCCGCGCGTCAAGGTCCAAGGCCCTTGCCTGTCGATGCATATATTTAAATTCATGTGCCCAAGCTCATGCACGCGTCAGGATCCACATAAAAAACAGCTGGACGCCGTACGAGTAGATGAAGAGAAACTGGGTGCGCGTGTTGCGCTTGGCGCGGGTGTCGGTCTGCATGGAGCGGCTGTCGCCGGCGTTCTCCGGCAGCAGGACGTACTTGAGCGAGCGCATGAGGAAGAGCGAGTTGGCGAGAAAGGTGTAGACAAAGACGGACCAGCCGGCCCAGCCGCCGGTGCCCTGGCCGCCGTTGAGGATCTCGGCGACGGCGACGGTGACAATGACGCCGACAAACTTGTAGCCCGAGTAGGCGACGAGGTCGAGCAGCTGCGACGTGTTGGAGATGCTGAGCAGGTAGCAGCCGAGCTTGAGGCCGAGGATCTCGGCGACGACGACGCCGAGCGCGACGGTGGCCGTGTACCCGAGCAGCTCGGGCTGGAACTGGCCGCGCAGGCCCGCGACGAGCGTCGACAGCAGAATGTACGTGACGACGGACATGACGGGAATGTACATGTCGGGGCTGTTGATGTCGTCGCGCGGCGCGAGGTACCAGCCCTCCTGGCCGGCGGGGCCGACGGTCTGCTTGCGCGACCAGGGCTTGTGGCGCCAGGGAAAGAGCACGAGGAACAGCTTGTTGATGACGTACGAGTTGGACACGTTAAAGTAGTGCTTGAGCGCGCCCACGCTGACCCAGCGGGTGATCTGTTTGTTAGACTGGCGGGAAAAGAAATCGAAAAAAAACCCACGTTCTGCTCCATGTATTCTTGGCCCTGCTTAAAGGCCGTCTGCGACAGCTGCGCGGCGACCTGTGCAGCCGGGTCGTTCATAAACTGGCCGTACTGCCCAAACATGCTGCCCATGGGCTGGCCGGGCTGTGCATGTGCGTTGGGCGCGTGGTGCTGCGGCGACGTCGGCTGGTACGGGCTGCCGTACGTCTGGGGCTGGGGCTGCGACGACGTCGGCGGCGGCGGCGAGCGCAGCTGCGGCACCGTCGAAACGTGCTGCGGCACCGGGTGGTGCAGCGGCGGCGACTGGCCGTAGACGTTGCGCTGCATGGTGGCGACGATGGCGACGATGGGCGGTCGAGGTCGAGGTCGGGAGAGGGAGGGGACGCCAGAGGCTGGGTGTCCTCAATGGACGATGCGATGCGCGTGGCCGCGGTCGGGCTCGGTCGGAGATTGGCAGTGCCTCGTACAAGTGGTTTCGTATGGTTCTGCGGTCGTCGTCTTGCGTGGCAGGTCGTGGTCACCAAATGGCGTCGTACGCAGACGGATGTTGACGCGCTGGAGCTCGAACAGCTGTCGTCTCCAGTGGGGCGCCACAGGCTGCCACTAAGTATATAGTCTACTGTATTTACAGCGTCCATAGTGAATACAGGGCATAAATATACAGGGAAATACAGTACAGGCACCGGCCAATGATTGTTCCGCCCGGCCCCTGATGCCTTATCGCTTATCGCACTCCAGCACCTCCATAATGGCAGTCGCAGCCCTGTGCCTCGCTGGCCTGCCTGGCCTGACCCGCATCCTCCACGCCTCTCGTTTGACACCGAGATCGCAACCGGTGCCCCTATTCCCATCGTCTGCCTAGCTAGCCCGACTCTTCTGCGACTGGCCTCGATACAGACACCCTCGCCATGCTCGACAGCTTCGAAATCGTCACGACGTCGGGCGTCGTCCTGTGGTCGCGCAACTACGCCTTTGTCAGCCCCGCCGTCGTCAACCGGTTCATTGCCAATGTCTTTATCGAGCAGAACAGCGCCGCCGCGGGCGGCGCCAAGGACGAGCTCGCGTCGGCCGTCGCCGGCGGCTCGTCGGCCAGCCACGCGCCGTACACGGCCGACCAGTACGCCGTCAAGTGGGCGTTTGCCAAGGAGCTCGGTGTCATCTTCGTCGCCGTGTACAAGTCGCTGCTGCACCTGCAGTGGATCGACAAGCTCGTCGACAACATCAAGACCATTTTTGTCAAGCTCTACGGCGACCAGCTGACGCGCCCCAACACCACCATTGTCGAGTGCACGCGTTTCGACGACTACTTTAACCAGCAGCTCAACGAGCTCGACAGCAGCAGCGTCGCCCTGCCCTACACCTCTGAGAAGCCCGCCCTGCCGCCCGCCCAGAGGCAGCAGAGGCAGAAGCGCGCCGTCGCGCACACACGACCCGCGCCCGCCGACGACACGTCGCCCGACACGTCGCCCGCCAGCTCGCGCCCCACGACACCGGCTGGCCTCGCGTCCGGTGGCGCGTCCGGTGGCGCGTCCACGGCCGCCCAGCCTAGTCCGCTCGGCAACCTTTCGCGACGCGCACGCAAAGCACACAAGGCCGCTGTCACCGGGGCCACCGGCACGACCGGGGCCACCGGCACGTCGAGCGGCGTGCAGTCGAGCGACGAGGCGACGGTGCGCAAGCAAAAGGCGTCCAAGACGGCCAAGACGGCCAAAAAGGGTCGCAAATGGGGCGCGGACGGCCAGGCCGAGGACGACGACGACGTGCAGCTCGACTACTCGACCGCCGACGCCGCCGCCGACGCACAGGACGCGTCACGGCCGGCGCTCGAGCAGGTCGACGCCGCGTCGTGGGGAACGACCGACAAGGGCAAGTTTGTGCTCAAGGACCTGGACAGCGAGGTGCACTCGATTCTGGCGTCGGCGAGCGCAGACTCGGCCGCCGCTGCTGCCAAGGCCCGGGCGGCCGAGGCGTCGAGTGCGAGCGCGGGCGTGCTTGGGTCCAGCCTGAGCACGCTCGGCGGCCTGTTCCGCAACGTCGTGGGCGGCAAGACGCTGACGCGCGCGGACCTCGACAAGGCGATCAAGGGCATGGAGGAGCACCTGCTGCGCAAGAACGTGGCGCGCGAGGCGGCCGTGCGTCTGTGCGAGAGCGTCGAGGCCGAGCTGCTGGGCACCAAGACGGCCAACTTTGAGAGCACGAGCAAGCGCGTGCAGACGGCGCTCGAGGCCGCGCTCGTCAAGATGCTGACGCCGACGTCGTCGCTCGACCTGCTGCGCGAGATTGACGCCGTCACGCGCCCGTCGGTCACGTCGCTGCGGTCTGCGCGGCCGTACGTCATGTCGATTGTCGGCGTCAATGGCGTCGGCAAGTCGACGAACCTGTCCAAGATTTGCTTTTTTCTGCTGCAGAACCGGTACAAGGTGCTCATCGCCGCCGGCGACACGTTCCGCTCCGGCGCCGTCGAGCAGCTCGCCGTGCACGTGCGCAACCTGAGCGAGCTGACGGCGCGCGAGGGCGGCCGCGTCGAGCTGTACCAAAAGGGCTACGGCAAGGACGCCGCCGCCGTCGCCAAGGACGCCGTCGCACACGCCGCCCAGAACGGCTTCGACGTCGTGCTCATCGACACCGCCGGCCGCCGCCACAACGACGCACGCCTCATGTCGTCGCTGGAAAAGTTTGCCAAGTTTGCACAGCCCGACAAGATCCTCATGGTCGGCGAGGCCCTCGTCGGCACCGACTCCGTCGCCCAGGCCCGCAACTTCAACGCCGCCTTTGGCAGCGTCCGCACGCTCGACGGCTTCATCATCTCCAAGTGCGACACCGTCGGCAACATGGTCGGCACGCTCGTCAGCCTCGTCCACGCCACCAATGTGCCCATCCTCTTTGTCGGCGTCGGCCAGCACTACTCGGACCTGCGCAACTTTTCCGTAAAGTGGGCCGTCGAGCGCCTGCTTAGCAACGAGTGACTGCGTTAACTTTTTACCTTGTACTCACCTTGTATACCATTACTGCATGCCTATGATTTGTATATTATGACTATTCGTGACTATTCGTGATAGATTGGTGTAATGCAAGTGAACGCCGTGAGCCCCAGGAACGTGTAAGAATGCCGTGTGCGCCGATAACATGCAACCGCAAAGTATATGTAACTGTATCCGACAGAAGATCAACCGAATCAAAGAAAATCAAAGAACGAGACAGCAAGTGCACTGAGACGAAAGCTAGGCAGTACCGAGAATCTGCGAGCCGCCGACGGGACCGCCCATCATGTACGGCTCGTGCGTGCGCAGTGGTGTCGAGTACCGGCTGCCGGCCCGGCTGCCCGCCCGACTTGAAACGCGGCTCGACGGCGGCGCCATGCTGTCGCTGCGGTCGTCGCTCATCTCCTGGAACGAGCGCTTCTGCGGCTTCTTGCCGCGCCGCTTGGACGCCGCGTGCGAGGGCCGGCTGCTCGTGCGGCCCGACTTGGGCTTGGCGCCGATAAAAATGTCGCGGTCAATCAGGTTCTCGTCGGTGCCCGTGGCCGGGTCCTGGTGCACCTTGAGCTTGTTGGCGGTCGCGAGTGTCAGCAGGCTCATGAACGCACCGACGACGGCTGCGCGGCTGTGCTTGACGTCGGCCACCGTATCGCCAAACTCGACCCAGCGGTGCTTCTCGGAGCCGGGGCGCGCCAGGCCCATGGCCGTCACCTGCTGGCGGATCAGCCGGAAAAAGACGCTCGTGTTGCGCAGCTCCTCACCGACGCTGTTCGGTTCCGGCTCCTCGACGGCATAGTGGCGGCCGCCGCGGCCGCCGCGGCCGCCGCGCCCGGCGGCCGGCGAGCTCGGCGGTGGCAGGTAAAAGGCGCCGTCCATGTCCTGCACAGGCGGCGCAAAGTCGAGGCCGTCGTCGCTGAAGCGCTCAATGAAGCCCGGACTGCCGGGGAGCCCGGTGCTCGACAGCCGCCCATCGGCATGGTGCCGGATCCCGCTCGCGCTGTGCTGGGCGCTCCCGTGGACCGACGAGCCAGGCAGCACGGACGAGTGGCGCATCGCCAGCGACGGGTTGTCCGACATGGCCGACCCGCCCGCACGGCCCAGTTCCACCTCCTGCTCATAGTCCATGGCACCACGCGCTCTCTGCGCAACGGGCGTCACCGGGTCCAGCGTGCCGATGCGCGCGCGCTTGGCCTGGATCACGTCCTCGCCGAGAATGGCCTCCTCGAGCACCTCGCCGGAAAACAGCTCGGCCAGTGGGTGCTCGGGGTACCACGCCTTGACCTGGTCGGCGACGCCAAAGAGGCCGCGGCCAAACATTAGGTTGTACGCCAGCGCGCGGTTCAGGGCCGTGTCCTTGCTGCGGCGCCCGTCGCGGCCATCCTGCTTCTTCTTGGTGGCGCGGTCCATGTGTGCCGCGTAGTTGGACACGTAGCTGTAGTAGTCGCTCAGCGGGATCTGCGTGACGCCGTCGAGAAAGTTGACTTTGCCGGCACGCGCCGCCAGCCGGGCCTGGCGCGAATTCAGGCTGGACTCGGAGGCCGCCGTGGGCGACGACGGCGTGTGCGTGAGCAGCGTGTCCCGGGAGGCGTTGGCGTTGGCGTTGGCGTTGGCGTTGGCGTTGGCGTCGGCCGCGGCGGCGGCCGCGGTGTTGACGTCGCTAAACGGGTTGAGCATGTCGTCGTCGTCGACGACCATGGGCCCGGGACCGTCGGCGGCGTTCTTGGCCGTGATGGCGGGAAAGGCTGGCAGCTGCGGCTCGTCCGGGCGACGCGGCTCCTCCTCGACAATGTTGCCGTTCTCGTCAATGAAGAGGCCGACGTCGGCCAGCAGGTTGTCCTCTTCGGGAAAGTGGAAGCCCTTGTTCAGGGGCGTGGGCGAGTCGGCCATGTTGGACATGCCCGACGCCGACCGGAAGTGACCGCCAAACGAGCCGCCGGCCGAGGAGTCGGCATCGAGCACGAGCTGGGGCAGCATCGTGTTCTGCGAGGCGCGCGAGCTCAGCGACATGTTGGTCCACGACGCCTGGCGGGCCTGTGACACAAAGGAGCCGTCGAGCGGCGCGTCAAAGTCAAAGGGCGGCAGCTGGAACAGGTCGAGGTCAAAGCTGGGGTCGTTGGGCACGGAAATCTGGGCCGTCTTGGCCTTTCCGGCGTTGGCCTCGAGCTTGTCGTCGGCCAGGCTGCGGCTCAGGTTGAGCAGGGCGCGCTGCGTGCGCTCGCTGTCGTTGAGGACGTAGCGGCACTGTTCCTGGAAGATGCGGGCGGTGCCATACAGCAGGGTGCCCTGCAGACGCAGCGCAATGGGAGCGCCCGGCGGGTCGCGGATGGTGCCGCACGCATTCTCGACACTGACCTCGAGCACAGCCTTGCGGCGAAGACCCGTGGTCCGGGCACCGGGGGCCGTGTTTCCGGCGCGCCTATTGTCAGATGAAGCCTGGAGGAATAGGGGCAGAGGCCGACGTACCAGACAGTCGAGAGCGCATAGCGCTTGTCGCAGAGAACTACATGTCAGATTCGCTCGCAAGGCAGGTCGGGGTACGTACTCTCAGTGCTGTAAAACATGGTACCGAGCTTGGTCGATGGCAGCGAGTCGATAAAGAACGGACGACGTAGCAGAAGCTATATCAAAGAGAGCAAAGAGAGCAAAGAGAGCATAGCAGTGGATGGTAAAGGAAAGGACAAGGACAGGAGAGAATAGGGGGAGGCCGACAGAGGGAAGGGAAAGGGCCAGAGGGAAAGAGAAAGGGCCTCGTTTGGCGGGGGCTGGGCCTGTTTACGAAAACGACCATGGTTTCCTTTCCCGGAAGGCACGATGAACCAGCACTGGCCGATGGTGCCACCACCTTGCATCGTTCCTTCCTTGTAGAGCCAGAACGCGTGTTCTCGCGTCGTGGCAACGCGAACCTCGCGCGTGTGTCATTTAGCTTTCCTTCGATGGCGTTGCCATGCTCGATGAGGTCATATCACGATCAGACGCCCGTTGATCTGTCTAGTGCCCATACGGCGTGCTGCGTTGGCCGCGTCTGCCGCGTCTGTAACTCGCAGCTCGTTCGACCTTGGTGATGGAAGGTGCGATTGACTAGTGCCTCTGCTGGCGCAATATTCTAAAGTCAGACCGTTTTACACCAGACAGTTTGTCAGTCGGATGCGACTGCCATTCACGTGCGATGCAGGCTCCAGTGAACAAGTAGATATCGAAGCCGAGGCGATGCTTTTACCGTACCCAAACCAAACAAAACGCTGCACAATGCCAAATGTCGGAGAGAAAACAAAGACAAGACTACTCGAAGAAACCGCCCTCGTCGTCGTCGTCGTCGTCGGCCGGTGCAGTCTTCTTGTCCTTGTCCTTCTTGTCCTTCTTGTTCTTTTTCTTCTCCTTGTCCTTCTTCTCCTTCTTCTCCTTCTTGCTCTTCTCCTCCTCCTTCTTGTACGCCGCCAGCTCGCCCGTGTCGAGGCCGGCGGGCTGGTCGGCACGGCCGGCGGCTGGTCGGTCGCGAATGGCCTCGAGGGCCTTGAGTCCGCCCGAAGCATAGGCGTCCTTGATCTCGGTCCACATGGGTGGCCGCGCTGACCGCAGAGCCTTGGCGGCCGAGCTGTTGCCGTACGTCGCGCTAGCATCGTCGGCGTCGTCCTTGTCGTCCTTGTCGTCCTTTTCGTTGTCGCCGGCCTTTTTCGGGTACAGAGAGATGTAGTTCTCCATGAATGGGTAGTAGCGGGCGTAGAGAGCGTCAATCTCGGCAATGGCGAGTCCGGCCTCGACCTGGGCGCGCTCGTCGGCGTCGGTGGCCTCGCGCAAACGCCGCGTGAGCTGCTTGGTAAGGCGCTCGGCCTTTTTGCGCTCAAAGAAGCGCAGCATGTGGTACTTGCTAATCATGTGCGCGCGCTGCTTCTTCTCCTGCTTGCCGGCCAGCTGGTCGTGCAGCGCGGCCTGCTCGCGGCGCATCTCGACCTGCACGTGGCCCGGCAGGCCCTCGAGGTTGCGCAGGCGGCGCTCAATCGTGCGCAGACGCTTCTTGGCCCACGTGTTGGACTCGGGGCGCGGCGTGTTCTTTTTGAAGTCGGGGTGCTTTTGGTGCGCGCCCTTGTACCGCTTGCCGGCAGGCGCGCCGCCCGCGTCGTCGTAGTTGCGCTTCTCGCCCATGTCGTCGTGTGCGGTTGTGTCGTCGTCGAAACTGACATGCACGAAACGCGCGGTGAATTCTGCACCGCCTTTTTTCTGATTCTGCCAGCGCCTTATCGTGTCTTATCGCCCCTCTCACACGTGACATGGCGTCAAGTGGGTCCACATCTGCTCCATGCCCATGCTCCGCATCACGCTGACGAGCGCGCATGCATTGGCATCATCCGCGCTCGACAACTGCGCGTGCGCACGACCTCCACCCCCCACTGCTAGGCCACATCATGGACGGCCCCGAGACGGGCCTGGTGCGGTGGTCGCCCAACGACGGCATCGACTCTTTCCTGCACGTCAACCTGCACCACCGGGTGGTGCAGCTGTACCGGCCGACGGGGTACGCCAAGACGGGCCATTTCGAGTACGAGAGGGTGTCGAGGCACGAGGACTTTCCGACGCTGACGTCGTTTGACTGGTCGCCGACGCTGGCGGGCGTGGTGGCCGTGGGCACGCCGACGGGCGTCGTCAACCTGCTCAAGATTGACGACGCGTCGAATGCGTACTCGGAGCTGGGCATCCGCATGTCGCGGACGTGCCAGGCGGTGTCGTTTAGCATGAACAACGTGCTGGCCGTCGGCCTGGACCGCGTACGCAGCGACCGCAGCCTGATACTGTGGGACGTCAACCGGCTGTCGTCGTCGGCGCGCCCCGTCGACGCCGACTCGCTGAGCACGGCCGGCGCCGGCGGGTTCCCGCGCCACATGCCGGCCTTCCACGAGCCACTGGACGTGCGCGAGCCGAGCGTGTCGGTGTCGAGCGTGCGCTTTTTCGAGGACAACCCCAACACGCTGGTGATTGGGGTCAAGGGCCAGGGCCTGCGGCTCCACGACCTGCGGTCAAACGCGTCGACGGCGGTGCAGAACTTCCAGACGCGGTGCAACAACAACCTGGCCATTGACTACGCGGACCCGCACTACTTTGCGTCGTCGGCGCTCGACCACCCCGGCATCATGATCTGGGACAAGCGCGCGACGACGCGCGCGGTGGCGTCGCCGCCCTACCTGGACGCCGTCGACGTCGACGAGGTGCCGTGGGGCGGAGCGCTGCAGCTGGACCGGGCGGTGGTATCCGGGTCGGAGCAGGCGATGAGCGAGAGCAAGGGCGCGCTGATCCGGTCGCTGCGGTACTGCCGGGACCACCGGGGCATGCTGGGCGTGCTGTCGGGCAGCGGGCAGCTCAAGGTGTTCGAGACGCAGGAGGAGTGGGTACCGGGCGACGTGACGGTGGAGGACAGTGCGCGGCTGCTCGAGGTGCGGCGCAGCAACGAGATGGACAACCGGTTCTCGGACCCGCGGCACAAGAGCGAGCGTGTCGTGTCGTTTGACTGGGTGACGATTGGGTCGCCGGCGCTGCTGCCGCGTGTGCTGGTGCTGCGGGCCAATGGCAGCTTCGACATTCTGGAGAAGCCGTCGTTTACGACGACGTACCCGCACAAGCTGATTCCGTGGCAGGCGCCCTTTCGCGGCCTCGACGACGGCGCGTCGTACCACCACTACCACACGATGATGCAGCTGGAGCCGGCGCAGGCGACGGAGATTTTGTACCCGGTCGCCTTTGAGGAGACGCTGGCCAACATTCCCATTTTCGCGTCGGACGCGGCCCGGATTGGCAGCGCCGTACAAGGCGCCGAGCACGAGCGGCAGGCGACCATCGACGAGGACGCACTCGACCGGTCCAAGAAGGCGAAACTGCCGCCCGAGTACTTTGCCGCGACGACCGTGGCGCAGAAACTGCGGCTGCTGCGGCAGTACGAGAAGAAGCATCTGCGCAGCAAGCGACCGCCCTCGACAAAAGCCGACTTGTCCGACTCGACGGCGTCGCTGGCGTCGCTGTCGGGGCGGCCGCTGACGAGCCAGGAGCTGCACGAGAGCCTACTGCACGCCACCTTTCAGCGTGGCGGGTTCCCACGCGAGGCCCAGGTGGTGCTGGACCACACGATGCTGCTGCGGGCGCGCGAGCAGTACCTGTTTGACTGCGCGCGCAACAAGGAGATTGTCGCCGACGATCCGTGGCTGCGCGACATGTGGGGCTGGGTGGGCGACGCAGAGGCGGCAGCGACGAGCGGCGACATGGCGGCACACCGTCTGGACCTGTCGTACCTCGGCGTCGCGGCCATCTGGCTCGAGGACCTGGGCCCACGACCGGCGACACGCATTTACGGCGACGGCGGCGCATCAGACCTGGCCGCGTTCCCCGACGCCGGCACGTGGCAGCGCGCTGTGCTGTCAGTGTGTCGGAAGCGCAATGTGCGGCAGTACGAGGGCGTGGCGACGAGCAAGCCACACCACCGGCAGCTGTGCCTGGAGATTTGCGGATGGGGCCGGCCGGCGGCGACGTCGTTGCTGAGCGCGGGCGGCAGCGAGGAGACGACGGAGCGGACGACGTCGTACCACACCATGGCGGCGGCACAGGCGCTCTTCCGCGGCGACAGCCAGACGGCCGTGCAGATTCTCAAGAGCGCGAGCACGGAGCACCCCGAGCTGCTGTTTGTCTCGCTGGCGCTGCAGCTCATGGGCCGGCGCGACGAGGAGAGCATCAAGAACGGGGCGGCGGCGGCCGACTCGGGGCACGGCGCACGCGCGGAGCAGCTTGACTTTGACGAGGCGCTGGCGTCCAAGACGGACCCGTACCTGCGCGCCATCTCGTCGCTCATTGCGACGGGCGACTGGACGACCATTGCACACCAGACGTCGCTGCCTATGCGCGAGCGCGTCTTTGTCGCCGTGCGCATGTTTGACGACGCCCAGCTGACGGCGTGGCTGCGTGAGGCGCTCGCCGAGGCCATCGCAACGGGCGACGTCGAGGGGATCGTGCTCTCGGGCCTGACGGACAAGGCCGTCGACATTTGGGCGCGCTTCGTCGCCAAGCACGGCGACGTCCAGACCGCCGCGCTCGTCATGGGCATGGCCGCGCCGCGCTACGTCGACGACTACCGCTGCGTCGCGTGGCGCAATGCGTACCGCGCCTACCTCCAGCGCCACCGCGCTTTTTTTGCCCGCAGCAAGTACGAGGTCGAGAGCACCAAGCGCAGCAAGGGCGCCGACGGTCGGCCCCAGATCGAGCCGCCCGCACGCCAGGTCGCCCTCCGCTGCGTCTACTGCGACGCCCAGACCCGACTCGGCCAGACACCGGGGGGGGTTTCGGCTCCAGCTCCCCCGGCCGACGCCGTCAACGCGTCTGTCAACACGTCGAGTGCATCGGTCAACACGACGGCCGACGCGCCGACACACGCCAGCTCGCTGCCCGCGCGCCTCGCGAGCGCCGGCGTCAGCTGCCCCATCTGCTTCCGAAACCTGCCGCGCTGCGTCGTGTGCCTCGAAATCGTCGGCACGCCGCGCTCCGACCGACCCGAGGCATCGACCGACCCGGACGCGCGCCTCGTCGCCCTGTTTCCCACATTCTGCCTCAAGTGCGACCACGTGCTCCACCTCGACCACGCCCGACAGTGGTTTGCACGCCACTCCGAGTGCCCCGTGCCCGAGTGCCGCTGTCGCTGCAACTTTCGCGCGAATCCAGAGCTCAACTATAAGTGAATTCATCTCTTGCTCCACGTGTCCACGTGACTGTCACGTGACTGTCCAATGTCACCGCGTACCGCTCTGGTCCTTGCCTTTGCCTGCCTTGCCTGCCTT
Organism: Ophiostoma populinum; assembly: GCA_029298855.1. NCBI lineage: Eukaryota > Fungi > Ascomycota > Sordariomycetes > Ophiostomatales > Ophiostomataceae > Ophiostoma > Ophiostoma populinum. Next base: position 829,212 of record JANSLU010000016.1, on the reverse strand, counting down.
CCCCTGTGGAATGCGCGCTCGCTTCTGCACCTCGGCTGGAATGTCGGCCACCTTGTGCCCCCCATCCCACAGCACAATCTCGCCGGCCGCGTTCTTGAGGGCGTCTGCGGCCGTGCCTGTAAACAGCCGCATACCGTGGGCACTGACGACGACGCGCTGAAAGAAGCGCGCCGGCACCACGCCCTCGATGCCCTCGCTCAGCACGACGCCATTGGCCGCGCGCCACCACGTCAGGTCGGGCGACTCGCGCAGCGCGCGCCGCACGTCGACGTACACGAGCAGCTCGGCGTCCTTGCGCAGACCGGGAATCGGCGTGTCCGTCGCGCCAAAGTGGGTCGCGTCGTCTAGGCAGCCCATGTGCACGTGATTACGCGTCATGCGTCGCAGCCCGCCCGCCGCCTCAATGGCTGCCCAAAAGGCAACGTACGTGCCGTGGCACACGACCGGCGGCGCCTTGTCCGCGTCGTCAATGGGCTGCAAGAGCCCGCCGTCGCTCGCCAGTGGGATGCTGTGGCCCTGGTTCGCACGGATCACAAAGTCGGCCGCGTCGGTGCTCGTCGCCAGCAGTGCCGCATCGAGTCCGGGCTTGAGCTTCCACGCAAACCGCTGCTTGTCGTTGGTCGCAATCACGTCGCGCACCTCGCCCACCGTGACCTCCAGCTTTCCCAGCGGGCCCCATGCGAGCACCAGTGCCAGGTCGCCGTAGCCCTCTGCGTCGAGCGCAATGCCCGCCTTGACCGCGTCGTGCCGCAGCAGCTTGCTCAGGGCGTGGCTGATTTGGCGCTCGCGGGGCATCGGCCGGCCCCCGCCACCGCGGCCGCCACGCTTGCTGCGTCCATCTCCTCTGCCCACATCGGCCACTTGCGAGCTGAGCCTTTTCGCCTGGCCGTCGGCCTTGTCGCAATCGGCCATCGTGCGGGTCGTGTGCCGCTGGTGGGTGAACACTGTAAAGGCAGTTCTTGTCCACGTAGGCCGGGTCAACACCCGCAGTTGCTTGGTGAGATGCAGAGCCAGCTTGGTCTAAAGAGTATGAGGAGCTCTGGAGTGTTGGACGAGTGGGGCTCTCTACATATATTTATACTAGCCACACAGCAGATTGGCCGTTGAGTCACCGGCAGACGCTCTCAAAATAGTGTCAATAGTAGACTTTCATAATTTAAATGACTTTTCACATTCTATGATTGATTTTAGATGATTTTTATTATGATCGAGTTTTATTTTAATTTTAATTATACGATATCTTGTTTGTGCTATTCCGAAACAACGACCAAAAATGTTGAAAAGTCAATTCATCTAGCTTATCACTAGTTACTAGGCGGTGTCGAGAACGACGAGCTCGGCTTCGCCGGTGCCAATGTTCTCGACCGTCAGCTTGTCGCCGGCATTGACGAGATCGACAAACGCGCCGTCGCCCTCCTCGAGCACCGCGTCGTCGCGCCCGTCGAGCCGCAGCCGCGCGCTGCCGCTCGCCTTCTTGTACACGTTCGTCATGCCCAGGTGCACAAACACCTTGCGCTTGTTCGCCTGTGTCACCGCGCCCGGCTGCCCCAGGCCGACGGTCCACGTCGCGGCCTGCCCGGCGCCCAGGATCGACGCGCCCATGGCAAAGTCGGCGTGGATGGGAATGGTGCCGGCGACAGAGGGCACGGCGGCCTTCTCGTCGGCCTTGGACGCGTCGGGGCCGGCCGCGAGCGGGCTCAGAATCGGCACAAACTCGCCGCGGGCAGCGGCCGCGCGCTTCGCCTCGTCGGTAAAGTGCGCCGTGTGGTACGTCGGCGGCAGGCCCTTCTTCCACGGGACCGCCCAGATTTGCAAAAAGTGCACGTGCTCCTTGCTGTGCTCGTTGAACTCGCTGTGCGCAATGCCCGTGCCGCCCGTCGTAAACTGCACGTCGCCGCGGCCGACGCGGAAGAACTTGTCGGCGCCGACGCCGTCCTCGTTGCCTTTTTGCACCATGCTGTCGCGGTGCGTCAGCTCGCCGCTGAACACGTACGAAAAGATTTCAAAGTCGCGGTGCGGGTGCGTCGGGAAGCCCGAGTTGGGCGCGACGCGGTCCTCGTTGAGCACGCGCAGCGAGCCAAAGTTGTTGTACTTGGGATTGTACCAGTTGGCAAACGAAAAGGAGTGGTACGTGTTCAGCCACCCGTGGTCGCTGTGCCCGCGCGTGGCCGACCGGTGCGGCGCAATGGACGCGTGCGGCAGCCGGTGCATCTTGGTGGCCTGCGACGCCGCCTTGGCGACGCTCGTAGCAGCAGACTTGGCGCTCATGTCGGTCATGGTAGAGAGACGATCGTGCGGTCGATTCTTGCTAGCTCGGCTAGTAAATATAGTTTAGCTGGGGCGTGACTAAACAGAAGTTGTTTTGGTGTTTGGTGGTGTTTGGTGGTGTTTGGTGGTGATCAGTATTCAGGTAATGCTCGTGTTGGTATAAATGATTCGAAAAACAAAAACTCCGACATCTCGAGAGGCACCCGTCCTTTTATACATGTTGTTGGCGTGGTTGAGCAGTGTTGTCGTGCGTAGAGAAGCATCACTAAGCTGACCAAGATTTATTAAGATGTGCCAGCTACCCCGCAAACTGTGGCTGAGTAAATAATGCGAAAACGCCCATTTGTCGAGCTGACATCGCTACGGCGCCGCCTAGAATACACTGCGAGATCCGCCATCACACGCTAGGCCACACCTGGCTAGTGTGATTATTGATGCTGACTGTGGGAAAGGCGGGGTGCTGACAAGCTTTATGTCAGCTGCGATTGGCTGTCGCGGGTCGGTTGTGGATACCAAGTTCGACTTTGTCATGCAGCCGAGGGTAGGCAGGCAGACAAGGCTGAGCTGCACGATGATGATGTAAGGTCGTATCAGTGCTGTTGGTAGTCTGGCGTTGGACTAGATCGAGCTTGCCTGCGTCTCAGCCTTGTTGTTTAGATTTGAGACCGTGACAAATCCATAAACTGACTGCGAATTGGAAAATGGATTGGAAAATGTAAAAAAAGTACGAAAATGTAAAGTACGAAAATGTAAATACAGAACGAAAATGTAAATAAAGAACGAAAATGTAAATAAAGTACGAAAATGTAAAATAACCAAGTAAAAAGTATGCAAAAAAAAAAGAAAATACTATGCAAAACGCCAAAATGCGGTAACGTCGAATCAGATTCCAAATGCAACAGGGCGACACCAAGTGACGATGGACGACAGCCTACACCGTCCCGTAGACCGTGCCCGACGAGTTCTCGGCCGCGCTGCTGCTCTTGGCGCTGCGCGACGGCGAGTACAGGTGGAACTGGCCAAAGATGATCATGTCCTCGACAATCGTGCCCAGCGATCCCAGCAGCCACGGCAGGGCCTTGACCAGGTAGCCTGGCTCCTGCGAGTACGACACCAGGCTGGCGCCGTAGGTCGCGTTGCCCGTCAGCGACAGGAGGAAGAAGAGCAGCGCCAGGCCCTCGCACGACTTTTCGCGGTAGTTCTTGATGATCTGCGGCACGCGCGCGCACAGGTAGCACACGGCGCTAAAGTAGCCGAGCGCCAAGCCGACGCTGGCATAGACGTCGGTCACGGCGAGGTCCGGGTAGTCGGCGTCGGGCGCCGGCGCCGGCACCGGCGCCGGCTCCTCGAGCGCGCCCATGCGCGTCGACGCAAAGTAGCCGAGCGCGCCGACGACCCAGACGGCGACGAGGCTCAGCGTGTTGTGCAGCCACGGGTTGCTGTCGGGCGTCTCGTCCTCGCCCGTAATGATGCGGCGTAGCGGGTCGAGGTTGGACTCGTCGCGGCGTGCAGACCGGTGGCGGTGCGAGCCCGGCAGACCGCCGATGCTCGAGCTGCGGCGGCGCGCCAGCAGCGGGCTCTCGTCCTCGGTGTCGGCGTCGACGGCCTCGTCGTCGGCGTAGCGGGCGTACGCGTCGACGGTCTCGGTGCTCTCGTCGCCAAGCATGTTGCGTGCCACGGCCGTCGACGAGCTGCGGCGGCGAGCACGGCCCTGGCGCAGCACCGACTCGCGGCGTGCCGTCTTGGCGTTGTAGTAGAGACACTGCGAGATGAGGATGGCGTCGGCAAAGCAAAAGTACGTGGCAAGCGCAATCGCAGTCGGCGCGAGGCCGGTGCACAGCGCGCCCGACAGGTTGGTCACGTCGCCGAGCAGCCAGACAAAGAGGAAGGCCATCGAGAGGCCCTCGGCGCTCTGTGTGCGGTAGTTTTGGATGAGCTGCGGCATCTGGGAGGCAAAGGGTTAGCAGAGACACGAGATAGGAGCAGAAACAAGCTACCAAGAGACAGATCCAGGCCGTCAGACTGATGCTGCCAAAGACGCCCGACAGGTCATCGCGGAGCGACGGTTTGGACGCGAAGGCGGCGACGGACGCGGAGCGCACCGCAAAGGCGGCGGCTGTTGAGAAGCGGGCGGCCATGTCTTGTGGTCGGTAGCGGCTGGTGGCGGTCGGGCGGTCGATGGCCAGAGTCGAGCAGTGGCCTGGATGTCGAGGCCGAGAGAAGAGTCGGAAGCCAGAGGAAGGTGGGGTGGTTGGCGTCGGAAGGTGCAAGGTGCAAGGCAGGCAGGCAGGCAGGCAGGTGCACGGGCGCAGATGGGGCGAGGCGTGGCGAGCACGGCAGGCGCAGATAAGAGCTTCGCACTCGGTCGATCAGCAGGCGCGTACGGAGCACGGCGCAAAAGGCAGGTGCAGGGTGCAAGACACAGCGCAGAGCAGGAGCAGATAGACCAGGAGGAGCGTCAAAGGACAAGATGCTTGTGGCTCTTTGTGAAGAACGAGTCGGGTAAAATTCGGTCTGGTACGGAGTATGACTCGTATCTGTGACAAAACGGAGCAAGCAAGGGCGAGCAAGGGCTGCAGGATGGACTGATTTTCTGGATTTTCAGCGCGCCGGCTGGGCGATGGGGAAGCGACGGAGCACGAATGGAGAAACAGCCCGGCGAGTCGTTCTTGCTCAGTTTGGGCACGCGCGCCGGCCGTCACGAGAATCAGTGCACGCGCAGAGATACCAGAGATAAGCCGTCTTTTCCCCTTGGCACGCGCGATGCATGAGTCCTCTGCGCTTGCCTGTTCCGGACTAGCGCACCACTGATCGTACCGTGCGGAGCGCCCTTGCACTGCTCTTGCACGGTGCTGTGTACGCCGCGACGAGAGCGAGGCATCATTGAAGCATGTAAATATACTAGAACAGAGACACTGCTAAAAAGCAAAAGATGCTGCGTACACGCACGGCGCTGCCAGACCAGGCTGGGCTCCCTGATGCAACTCGGTGAGGCACAGTGCGGCCGCACGTGGCCTAGCGCCACCTGTTGTTTGCCGGAAGGCGCGTTGGACGCAGCTGAATGCACCTGCAGCGCCTGCAGACGCCTGCAGGCGCCTGCCCTGAGGCGCTGTTCCTCCAGCAACAACTGCCCATGGGCGGCGCGAGCCGCTGTATCGACCGCGCCAACGCCTGAATGCCTGCCAGCCAGTCGTTTCGGCGTGCACAGCGGCACTGCGACACGCGACGCCCTGTCTCGGCCGCACGAATATTTATTAAAGTATGACGTGGGCACCGAGTGCGTCGATCACGGGCTAGGGCAGGGAGCTCCTGCCGACGCAAGCTCCGATAAGAGGTAGCTCTTTCCGCATTCCAATCGATTGCTGAGGACTCGTCCCCTCGCACTTTCGGTTGCTCTCTTCTTTCTCCCTCTTCTCTGCTCCGTACACTGCCGTTCGAATCCTCACGCTCGACAGACTCTCCGACCCATTCGAACAACCCGCACATCATGAAGCTGTCTACGACTCTCGCCGCTGGCGCCGCCGTGCTCCCTGGCGTCGCCGCATGGGGCGGTACGTTGACCGTTGACTGCTCGAGCATGTCCCTTTCGACGCGCACATACTGACCGACGCAGGTTTTGGCCACATTACGGTGGCGTACGTGGCGAGCAACTTTGTCAAGGACGAGACGGCGACGTACTTCCAGACGCTGCTGCGCAACCAGTCGAGCGACTACCTCGCGGGCGTCGCGACGTGGGCGGACAGCATCCGCTACACCAAATGGGGGCACTTTACCGGCCCGTTCCACTTCATCGACGCCAAGGACAGCCCGCCGACGAGCTGCGACGTTGACATGGCGCGCGACTGCAAGGCCGAGGGCTGCGTCATCTCGGCGCTGCACAACTACACGACGCGCGTGCTGGACGCGTCGCTGTCGGCGGTCGACCGCGAGCAGGCGGCCAAGTTTGTCATCCACTTTATCGGCGACATGCACCAGCCGCTGCACGCCGAGGACGTGCAAAAGGGCGGCAACGGCATCCGCGTCAAGTTTGACGGGCGCACCTTTAATCTGCACCACGTGTGGGACACGAGCATTGCCGAGAAGATGGTGGGCGGCGTGCGCGGGCAGCCGTACGACGAGGCGCTCCAGCTGGCGACGACGCTGACGAGCGACATCCGCACCGGGCAGTACGCGGCCGAGAGCCAGGGCTGGCTCGACGGCACGGACCTCGACAAGCCCGAGGACACGGGGCTCGTGTGGGCGCGCGAGAGCAACAAGTACGTGTGCTCGCACGTGTTCCCCGAGGGCCCGACGGCGATTGCGGGCCAGGAGCTGGGCGGCGACTACTACGAGAAGGCTGCGCCGGTGATTGCGGTGCAGCTGGCGCGGGCCGGGTACCGGCTGGCGGCGTGGCTGGACCTGCTGGCGGCCAAGCTCAGCAGCGAGACGGCCGAGCTGTAGGCGTGTTGTCGAGTCTCTCACCAGCATTAGCGATGATTGCAGTGTGTTATATCTCTGGAACCCAATGGAACCAAATGACAAACCAAAAGTGAAGCGACGATGGCTGAGACGAGCACGGCAAGACGTGACGGCAGTTGTCAGGACGAGCGCCGCCGTGCCTCGGCGGGATCGCTTGGCCCAAGACGCGAGTGTCTCGGGCTACTAGACGGACCCGTTCTGCGTACGGAGTACTCTCATGTCTGATGTCTGTTGCTCGCCTGGGTACGCGGCACAGATAGGCATAATTTAATATAAATATAAATATACGTTGCGTCGTGGCATACGGAGTCACGAGCCCACTCTCTCATCCGAATCTCCTCGTGACGCCCGCCACGATCACGATGATACACGCACGAGTTCCCCGTTCCCACGCGGACAAGCTTTGCGGGTCGCTGCATCAGACCAAGTCTGAGTGTCTTTTGCTCTTTTGCCAGAGCAGAGCGACTTGGCGTTTCGTTCGTATTTGCGCCTGTATCGGCGGACACCGGCATGCTGTCGGTCGCCCTCGAGTCGCCCCGTGTTGCGAGTCATACTGGCTCTTTACTTACTGGCTCTTTACTTAAGCCGAGGTGCATCGAAAGGGGCCGCTTCAGTTGTCTCTTGCCGAGCCCCTGCCCAGTTTGCCGGCTGGGTTGGGTGTCTCGCCCGTCTCCTTCAAACCGTCGGAGCGCTGCTGTCCATCGGGTGCACAAAGGATTGAAAGCAGGCTGCTTTGATAGTTGCATGCAACGGCAAAGCGGTTTCACGGCGCCGCGCCCGTGGCCGCAAACTGGTATCTACGGAGTATGTATACGGAGTACAATGAAAGGACTCGCACCGACGCTCGAGCCCATCGGTGCCGAAGCCCAGTCGCGTCGATGTGACTCTGTCTCCTAGCCGGAGTCGTAGTGTATTTTTTTTAAAAAAATATTTGAAATATACGAAGCAATATAACGTCTCGTGAAAAACTGGAGGCGTTTCAGGTCGGAAACGTCGCCTGCTGGTGCGTCTCCTGGCTTCCGCGACCCGCCGCCACGACCGTCTCATGTTGGCAGGCGTAAAGAGCTTCTTCTTTGGGCAATAGGGCGAGCCCTGGAACGTCGCCACCATTCTTTGCGATGCCCATGGTTCTCTTGGCGCAACAATCTTGCCGTGTTTGTAATCCATAACTGTAACTATACGTATACGCAATTTACACGCACTTGGCGACGCAGCCGATGTGCATTTGATCCGCCGTGGCTCTTGGCCATTGGCGACCCTTAATCTTAGATGATCGCATGAGGTCATGAAATAATATTTACGGAAAAAATATAGTTGCTGCTTTTCCTTTATATCTCACGTCGCACGGTGGTGTGCTGCCGGCTACGGAGAGCCAGTCGATCCGAAGCGCTGCAGCTGAAGCGCTGGATAGGCGCCGCATCAACGTACAAACCTGGAATGCGATACATATGGCATAATACGTATTATTCCTCCGGATCTTGTTCATTCCAGCATCCAAAGCAATTGCCGGCACAGATCCGCCGCAGCTTGGGACGGTCGTCCAACATGATTTCCACATTTCAATGATAAATATCATAAATAATAGTTCTAAGAGGCCCCTCAGGCCGGACACGTCTCAGGCTCGTCGGGGCCAGCAAGCCGAAACTCATCGCGCGCCGGAGCCCTGGCCAGGGGCTCTGTGCGCTGCCGCACGACAGTGCCCCAGGCGCTGTAAAGATTGGCGCGAGCGCTGTATTCCAGAGTATTCCAGGGCACGTTCTGACGACACCCAAGACGACCAATCATCTTTTACGATGTAGACTTGTGGGTCTGTTTGCAGTCTCCATAAACCAGGCTCTAGCCCCTGCCGGGCCCAGCAACCTCTAACAGGAGCAGCCGCATCGAGGCAATGGCCATGCGGCAGAGGCTGGACGCCCAGCGATGGAGCAGCAGCCGTTGGACGTTTGAGTTGTAAAAGTACGGAGTACCCGTAGGAAGGTCGCATAATACTCGGTCTCGTAATTTGGCGAAAGAGAAAACACGCCAACGCCTCGTCCCAACCTTGTCGTGCCCCTTCTGGGTCCGTTTGGCTGGGGCAGCTGATGCGACGCCGTAGCGTTCGCTGTCACTGATCTCGTGCAAAGGCTTTCAAAGTTGAACGAACGTATAAATTTATACAGAATCTACGTGAGCAAGAACGACGTGCAACTGCTCAAATAGGGTTCGGGCTGTTGAGCCGCTTCCGCAGAATGCAGGAACGATTGGGCGTGGTGGTCGCCGCTGCCGACAGGGTTGCACTCGCTCTAGCCCAGGGGCTCTGCTATTCCATTCTGCCGTTGCGGAATCCACGCGAGGCACGAGCGCCAAGCCCCCTTCCAAACCTTATATGCGCCAGGCAGGGGCAGCGTCGCTCTTGCGAGTCTCCGTGCCGGGTTTGTCGACATCCTGTGACGGCGTGCGGCTTGGTCGTGGATTGCATATAAACAAGTCTTGGCCGTCTCCTGCCGCTGCCCTCCTTCTCTTCTCTCTCTCTCAGCCTCGAGAAAACGTACATCTTGCCCACCTTCCTTTCTCCCTCTTTCCTTCTCTCCCTTCACCTCTTTCGCTTCTTTGCTTTGACAGAACCACTGGACTGTGTCCTGTTCTTGCCACTCTTTTTACCACCAAACACACTTGCTAGTCAAGTTCGTTCTTTTTCTCATTATCAATTATCTTCTCCGGTCCGGCACCATTACTTTTCTCAGCTCGCTTTTTTGTTCAACGACTCGCCTAATTTAATCACGCACGGCAGACTCGCCAACAAAAACACATCAAAATGCTCTTCAAGTCTGCTCTCGTCACGCTCGTCAGCGTGGCGGCCGTGGCCGAGGCCAGTGTCATCCGCCGGTCCTCGCCGTACAACGCCCTTGGCGCTCGCAGTCCCCAGCGCGGCGGCGGCGGCCGTGGCGGCGGCAACTTTGGCAACGGTGGCAACAACGGTGGCAACAACGGTGGCAATGCTGGCAACGCTGGCAACAACAACAACGCCGGCAATGCTGGCAATGCTGGCAATGCAGGCAATGCAGGCAATGCAGGCGGCGCGGACAACGCTGGCAACGCTGGCAATGCAGGCGGTGCGGCGGCGGGCAACACGTGCCTGAGCCCCGACGTGATCCAGGCGGCCTCGGCGTCGACTGGCCAGGCCAACGACGTCGCAGCAGACGGCCAGACCAACTCTGCCACGTAAGTTTTTCGTTTCTCTTTCCTTTCAAGAACATTGCTGACATGCAGTGACGACGCCAACTTTATCAACTTTTGCGCGGGCGAGACGTTGACCAACGGTCTGCAGGTCAAGGAGGGCTCGTGCAACGGCATTGTCATGGGCAAGATCCCGGCGACGACCAACATGGTGTCGACGGTCATTACGAGCCCCGAGCTCAACGAGCAGCTGGAGGAGGAGACGACGTTTAGCGTGACGGTCAACGTGGCCAACCTGCAGCTGGGCACGTTTACCAACGCGCAGACGACGTACTACTCGGCGCCGCAGGACCTCAACGGCGGCGGCCAGATCATTGGACACACGCACGTGACGATCCAGGACGTTGGCAACAGCTTCCAGTTTGCCAACCCGCTCGACGCGACGCAGTTTGTCTTTTTCAAGGGCATCAACGACGCCGGTAACGGCAACGGCCTGGTCACGACGGAGGTCACGGGTGGCCTGCCGGCGGGCAACTACCGTGTGTGTACCATGTCGTCGTCGGCCAACCACCAGCCGGTGCTGATGCCCGTTGCCCAGCGTGGCGCCCAGGACGACTGCCGCTACTTTTCCGTCGGCGCCGCCAACGGTGGTAACGCTGGTAATGCCGGTAACGCTGGCAATGCTGGTAACGCCGGTAACGCTGGCAATGCCGGTAACGACGCCGGTAACGCCGGTAATGACGCCGGTAACGACGCCGGTAACGCCGGTAACGACGCTGGCAATGCTGGCAACGCTGGCAACAACGCTGGCAACGGTGGCAACGCCGGGAACAACGCTGGCGCTGGCAACGGTGGCAACAACAACGCTGGCAACGGTGGCAATGCCGGCAACGGTGCGAACGCCGGTAACGGTGCGAACGCCGGAAACGGTGGCAACGGTGGCAACGGTGGTGGCAACAACAACAACGCTGGCAACGGTGGCAACAACAACAACGGCGGCAACGCTGGCAACGGCAACGACGTCGATGCCAACGCTGCTGGTGCCGACGTGGTCACTGGTGCTGACGCCACGGGCACTGACGCTGCTGGTACTGACGCTGCTGGTACTGATGCCACTGGCACTGATGCCACTGGCACTGACGCCACGGACGCCACTGGTACTGACGGCACCGACGCTGCTGTTCCGAGCGCGTCGGCGGTCAGCAGCGCTGCCCCGGTGGCAGCGTCTGACCCGGCGACTGCCCCGGCTGCTTCGGCCGCTCCGGCTGCCCCGGCTGCTCCGGCCGCTGCCGCCGACGCTGTTGCTGGTATTGCCGCTCCTCCCGTGACGGCCTCGGGCAACCCGGCACGTCCCTTTGCCGTCAACGGCAACACGTTTGTCAACGAGGCGGTGGCCAAGCAGCGTGCGTGCGCGATCCAGAACAACGCGTGCTCTGATGCCGTCAACTTTGGCAAGGCCGCTGGCGCCACCCTGGCTGACTGCAACGCGCAGGAGACGGCCTGCAACGCGGCGGCCTAGAGGCCCAGGGTTCGGGTTCGGGTTCGGGTACGTGTACGCTAGTGGTGAATATTTTGTTTGTGTTCTTTTGTCTTTTATTATTTGGTATTTCTGTCTGTCGTTGGACGGTGGTTTGGTCTTTTGTGTTCGTCCTCTTCTTCCAGGCCACTTGGCGGGGTCGCGCATCGAGCAAAAATTCAAAGAAAATCGACGTAACCGAGAGATGCAAATGGGATGTATGCAGCCAGCCTGTGCACGGGTTGTCGGGCGGCGACTGAGACAGGAGTCGGTGCCGGGGTCTGTGACACGTGTGAAACGGCGTGATGCAGGTACGAAGTACGAGACGAGACAGCCGGCGCCGCAAGACGGTCGAGTCAATGCACGTAGACAGTCTTAAGATGGGCTGTACATATACTAAGCAAGACAGGCAATGGCAGAGCACGGTATTTGTGCAGTGTTAGAGAAAAGAGGCTGGAGATAAGGGCATTCAAAGCCAAACGACAAAAGACAGACAAGAGCCGGAAGACTGGCAGCAATGGACAGCGACGTCTTCGCCTGCTCTACTCGCGTCGTCCTGCTGCGACAGTCTCACGGAGCTTTGCCGAGGTTGCACGAGTCTGCTGCAACGGCGGCGCTGTCGCACAGCACATCGTCCAAGGATGAACGAGTCGTCGCAGGCACCGCCTCGGCCCAACACTCGAGCAATCGAGCACTCTCCATCAAACGTGTCTCGGGAGCGGCGGTGCACAACCGTCCGGCGCCGCACCGTGACCGTTGGTGCCTGTGCGCGATGACGCGATGTGCTTGGACTACATGGCAAGCGAGATGAGTGGTAGCAGACAGAGAAAAGAGAAGAGAAAAGAGAAGAGGACGCAGCGACGCGCCGGCGATATAAAGACGCCATGAACGCCGGTCGTTTTCGTTTGCACTCGTCAAGCACCACCGCCGCAATGAAGCTCTCCCTACTCCTGACGCTTGCTGCCGCCGCCGCTGCCTCGCCCGCCCCTCGTGGCCCTCCGTCGCGCGTCGACCGTGTCCATCGTGTCGACCGAGTCCATCGTGTCGACCGGCCGCAGTTTGAGAGGAACCGGGTCGACCACCGCGTCAACCAACGCCTCGACCAGACTCACAACAAGAGAGACTCCGAGTGTACGTCATGTCAGCTTCACACAAACACGACTAACCTCTAGCGTCGCCCGTCGTCACCGTCACCACCACCGTCGTCGTCACGCCCAGCACCACGTCCACGTCGCCCCTCGTCACCCGCACCATGACCGAGACGGCCTTTTCCACGTTTTACGCCACGGCCTCGCAGCCGTCGCCGTCCAGCTCCAGCTCCAGCTCCAGCTCCAGCTCCAGCTCCAGCGTGTCCGTCTGGACGACGACGTACTACCCGCTCGTCCCGTCGTCCGCGCCGACACTGACCTCGACCGACGCTGACTCGACCGACGCCGGCTCGACCTTTTACGTCTCGTACCCGTCGTCGTCGTCGTCGTCGTCGTCGCCGTCGCCGTCCACGTGGTCCACGTACTCGACGTTCCGCATTACAGCGCCGGCCACCAACTCGCCGACGTACGCCCCGACCGACCCGTCGGGCTCCTGGCGGGCCTCGGCGTCCGCATCGCTGCCCGTCGTCTCGTCGGCCTCGGCGCCCTTCTGGACCAACACGTCGTCGACGCAACCCGCCACGTCGTCCGAGTGGTCGTCGTCGTCGTCGTCGTCGTCCTCCTCCTCCTCGTCGCACGGATGGACGACGACGACGACGGTCACGCTGGCTCAGGTCACCGAGTACTCGACCACCATTGTCATGGCAGCCGACTCGACGGCCACGTCGCTCGACACAGCCACCGAAACGTCGACTGTCGCCACCACATCGTCTCCTTTGTCGGCGTCGTCGACCACAGCCTCGGCCACGTCGGCCACGTCGGCCACGTCGGCCACGTCGGCCACGTCGGCCACCATCGCCTGGGACTCGTTCATCTCGTCGCTGCTCGCCGGGCCCAAGACGACGGCCGTGACCGACGACCCGGCCTCGACCGCCGTCCTGGTCTCCATCTCCTGGCGCGATCGCCCGGCCACGCCCCTCCCAGCCGACACCTTTACACCCACTGTGCGTGCTTGACGTACGGAGGCGTGCCGTTGCTTAACTCTCCGTGTCTGATGACCAACTGTCTGTTGTTTCTGTTCTTCTCATTACTTTATTCTACGCTCGTCTCCTTGCGTACTTTCCAGTTCAAACTACCGCTCCACTGGCGTACTTAATCCACAGCAAATTACCAGTGAGCACGTTGTAATACAAAAGTGACATTATTGTCGGCACAGCAGACAAAAGTGTCACGTGACTTGGGACTGGGAGAGATGGAGAAAGACTACCGCTGTAAGCATTCATTCGTGTGATTGTAAAACTAGCTGGCCGTATCGGCTGCGGCGTCCGTCGCCGTGTCCGTCGCTGCTCGGCTGGCCCGGATGTCCGAAGGAAGCCCCAGCGTCGCGTCCTTGTTGGCGCGCCACACCTTTTCGCCCTCGGCTTGTGCGTCGCCCTCGGCGCCGTCCGCCACAAAGACCTCCTGCTTCCACACCTCGACGCGCGCCTTGACACGCTCCAGGCACGCCTCGCCCGCCGCCCACGCTGCCTGACGGTGTGCCGCCGACACCGCCACCAGGATACTGTCCTCGCCAATCGGCACCGTGCCGAGACGGTGCACAATCGCCACGCCCTCGAGCGCAAACTCGTCTTGCAGGGCAGCGGCAATGTCGCGCATCGACTGCAGCGCACGCGGTGCATACGCAGCGTACCGCAGCGTCGCAACGGCGCGTCCGTCAAACGAGTCGCGCGTCGAGCCGGCAAAGAGCACGTTGGCACCGGCGCGCGGGCTGCGGACGCGGCTCAGCACGGCCGACGGGTCGAGCGGCGTCTCGGAGAGCGCGACGTGGATCGTGTCGCGGTCGTCGCGGTCGTCGCGGTCGTCCGCCATCGTGGCCGCGTGATGGCCGTGTGATGGCCGCGTGATGTAGTGTACCGTCGGGTAGACGTAAGACGTAAAAGGCAAAAGGTCGCGTGACCGTCGCGCTCGTTCCTGCCGCGTTGGTCAGCGCGCCTGCCCCGCGGCTGGCGTTGTCGTAGCCTCGTGTGTACGGGACCCACTTTAATTCATCACGTTCCTTGCTCTTCACTACCGTCACGTGATCACAAACGTATCAGAACCAGTCGCGTCTATTATATCCAACCTGTTCTCAGTAAACATGTCAAAGAAACGCCATCCAAAATACGAGGCTAAAAAGACCAAGGGCAGTACAAACAAAAACGCCATGCATATACCTGACGTGCAAAAGACCCAGAAATCCCAGACACACGGCGGGTCGTGCGACTGCCGCGCCCCGTGGTAAACGCTATGCTGATCTCATAAAGAAAGGAACCCAAAAAGAAGAAACGAGACAATGGAAAAGGTAACAGAATGGGAAAAGACGAGAATGGAAAAAGACGAGAAGGACGAGAATGGAAAAAGACGAAAAAGGCCGAGAATGAAACGAGAATGGAGAGTAAAAAAGACACCGAGAATGAACGAGAAAAAAGTACCGAGAATGGAAATTAGTCGCTGTTTTGCCGGATCAGGGCCACGCCCTCGTCCACGGCGGGCGCCTCGGTGTCGTCCTTTCGGGTGTCCAGGCAGGGGGCGGACTCGGCGCTCGTCTGCGTGGACTGGTCGGACGACAGTGTGTCTGGCATAGGCGTCGCTGCAGGCGTCGCTGCAGGCGTCGCTGCAGACGTCACTGCAGGCGTCACTGCAGGCATCACTGCAGGCGTCACTGGCTCGGCCGTCACTGCAGACACCACTGGCTCGGCCGTCACTGGCTCGGCCGTCACTGGCTCTGGAGGCGTCTCGAGTACTGGCTCTGCATCCACCTTGTCGACCGACACAGGCGAGGGCTCGGGGACCGTCTCGGGCGTTTCAGCCGTCTCGAGGGCCGTCTTGAGTACAGGCTCGGCGTCGAGCACGGGCTCGGGTGGCGACTCAGCTTCTGCCGCCTCAGCTTCAGTCGCGACCTCGGCCTCGGCTTCTGCAGCGGCCTTGGCTGCCTGCTCCCTGGACCAGAGCGTCGCCATGACGACACGAATGTGTTCGAGCAGGAGGTGCATCTGAAACGGTTTGACGACAACGTCGTCGCAGCCGGCCGCGCGCGCGTCGGCAATCTGCTCTGGCCGCGCGTTGCCCGTAATCATGATAATCGGCATGCGCCCGCCCGAAAACGCGCCGTCCGCCTCGAGCGCGCGAATGTGTCGCGTGCACGTCAGCCCGTCCTGCACGGGCATCTCCATGTCCATGAGCACGACAGAAACGGGAAACGAGCCGGGCACGCACCGCGCCGACGCACGCAGCCGCTCCATGGCCTCGACGCCGTTGGCTGCCACGGCAACATGGAAGCCGAGCTTCTCAAAGTAGCGTCGTGACACCTTTTGGTTGACAATATTGTCCTCGACCAAGAGAACGCCCTGCAGGTCCGGGCACCCCGACCCGCCTTGGACGCTCGTCGGCGCCAGCGAGATCTCTATCGGCGTCGCCGGTGCCGACATGCCCGACATGCCCGACATGCCCGACATGCCCGTCGACAGCCCGGGCGGAACGGCCGTCAGAACGCCCGACGCCACGCTGTCGCTGCGTCTCTTGCTCTGGCCGGTCTGCACGACGGGGCTGTTGGGGTTGTCGCGGAAGTCGCGGAAGACGGGGCTCATAATGGTCGGTGCAATCGCGAGCGGCGACGACAGCGCCGACAGCGACGACAGCTTGAGCGCCGACAACGCCGGCGGCTCCTTGCGCGGTGCCGACACCCCGAGACCCGGCGTCGTGTCCGTGGTCGTGCTGGCCGGCATCCCGGGGCTCGTCGGGCCCGTCGAACCCGTCGAACCCGTCGAACCCGTCGAACCCGTCGAACCCGTGCCCAGCGCAATCTTGGTCGCCTCGCCCGGCGACAGCAGCTCGGGCACCGCGTTGGCCGGCGGAATGTACGCCTCAATGTAAAACACAAACGTCGACCCGACGCCGCGCGTGGACGCGACGCCAATGGCGCCGTTCTGGATCTCGGCGAGCCGCTTGCTGATAAAGAGGCCGAGCCCCGAGCCGCCGTGCTTGACGTGCGTGCTCGAGTCTGCCTGCACAAACTTTTGGAAGAGCGAGTCGACGCCCTCCTTGGTCAGGCCCTCGCCCGTGTCGCGCACCTCAAAGATGAGAAAGACGGACTCGTCGCGCTGCTGGGGCGACGCATCCGGGCTCGACGACGCCGAGCCCGACGCGCCCGACGCGCCCGATGCGCTGGCGACGTTGGCGACGTTGGCGACGCTGCCATTGAGGACCGTACCGGCTGTCCGGCTGCGGCCACGGCTCCGCCGACCACGCGACGCCGGCCCGCCGTACGCCGGGGCCAGCTTGTTGTCGGACGGCTGCGGCACAAACGAGACGGCGCACATGGCGTCGGTTGGGCGCGTCCGCGACACGCTGACCGTCGTCGTAATCTCGCGCACGTCGACGCCCTGTGTAAACTTGAGCGCGTTGGTCAGCAGGTTGATGAGGATCTGCTTGACGCGCGACGGGTCAAAGACGAGAAAGGGCGTGTCCGGCGCAAACGGGGCCGGCGACGGTGCAGAGGCCATGGGCGCGCCGGCCGGGATGGGCGCCAGCGGGTGCGATTTCGACGCGCGCGTCGGCAGCTCGCGGTAGTACGACGGGTCGATGGTCATGCGCAGCTGGATGTGCTGCTGCCGCGCCTGCACCTCAAACATGCGCAGCGTCGAGCGTGCAATCTCAATGGCATCGACCGTCACCGGCGTCACCGCCAGCAGGTTCGAGTCGAGCTTGGACATGGTCAGGATGTCGTCGACAATCGACTTTTGGTGCAGCGCCGAGCTGACAATAATCTCGGCCGAGTCGATGACGTCGTCGAGCATGGCGCGCTGCTTGTCCTCGTGCATGTCCTCGCGCAGCCGCGTCAGCGCCTCCAGCACCGCGTCGCCGCAGTGCATAATCACCGTCAGCGGGTTGCGGATCTCGTGCGACGTCACGTCCACAAAGTGCTCCTGCTGCCGCTTCGACTCAATCGCCTCCTCCTTGACCTGCCGCTCGCGCTCCAGCTGCCACCGCCGCAGCGACACGTCCGTCAGGCAACCCGTGATAAACTGCACGTTGCCGTCGCCATCGCGGACCGGCAGAAACGACGCCTCCACCCACCGCGGCGCCACAATGCTGCCGCCCGACCCGTCGTCCGTCGTCCACGGCGTCTTCATCCGCACCTCCACCGTCTGCAGGTCGGCGTCCGCGTCCGGCTTTGGCGGCAGCTCGTCGTCGCTCTCCCAGTCGCTGTCGTCGTCTGCCGAGTCGAGCTTGTCGTTCTTGTCCTTGTCGTTCTTTTCGTTTTTGGCGCCCGCCAGGCGCCCACCGACGACCCGCGAGAGGCACGCGTGAATCTGCGGGTGGTCTTCCTTGGACACGCAGTCCTGCCACGGCAGCACGACCTCTGTCGCCAGCCGCTCGGCCGCGTCGGCGCTGTTGGCGTCGCTCTTGAGGCCACACATTTCGTAAAAGGCCTTGTTCGCGCCACGCAGCCGCCCGTCAAGGTCCATGTCGTACATGCCGACCGTCGCAAACTCGGCCATGCGCCGCAAATGGTTCGCCTGCCGCGCGTGCCGGTCGGCCACCTCGGCAATGTGCTGCGTCTCCGTCACGTCGCGCAGACACACGAGCACGCGCACCAGCCGGCCCTCGGAATCAAACTCCGAGTGCGTCGTGGCCAGGACGTGGCAGTCGCGCGACGTATCGTCCGACTCGGACGCCGCCGACGAGAGCACCAGGCTGTCGCGGCGGACGGGTGCACGCGGCTTGCCGTGCCTGGCGCCAAACGCATGTTTGTCGCCCGTGCCGGTGCCAGTGCCGGTGCCGGTGCTGGGGAACGACACCGACTTCTTGGGCGGCGAGCCCTCGGCCGGCGGTGCCTTGGGCCGCTCTTGCTCTTGGTCCGTCGTCGACGGCGGCGTCGCAGGCGGTGTCGTCGCCCGGTTTCTGTGCTTCTTCACGCGGAAGCCAAAGCTCGACGTCGGCACCAGCGCCGCATTGGCAAAGAAGGACTCCACACGGCTCTGGTCCTCGTCCTCGACAAACGACAGGAAGCGGTCGTACGACATCACCACGCCTTTTTCGGCCTCGGTGGCGTCCTCGGGCGGCCAGGCGCAGCCCAGAATGTGGTGCCACGCAAGGTTGGCCGACACGATATCACCGTGCGCATCAAGCACGCACATGCCGACGGGCATAAACTCGGTAATGGCCTCGAACTGGTCCAGGTAGTTGCTCAGGCTGTTGAAAGCCGGCTCGTCGACGTGGTCGACATGGTCGGCCGTGGGCGGCTGAGCCTGCAGACTGTCTCCGGTCGGCACGCTGTCAGAGGGCACCACAAGGGGCGTAAAGAAGGGCGTATCGACGTCGGCCGCCGGCGACATGGGTAGCGGCACATCCTGCGGCGCCGGCTGGGCTTTTGTTGCTGTGACGGTTTCCGACTCCTCCGACTCGGCCACCGTCGGGACAGAGGTCTCGTTGGCGCTGATGACGGCATACACGCCACCACGGAGCACGGCCCGGGACCAAGCACGACCGGCATGGGCAATGGAGCCGACAGAACGAGGCGCTGGATCGGCGAGCTCGATGCCAGACCACAGGACGGCGTAGTCGTCACCGATCTGGGGCGAGGCTTGGTCAAACGCCGGGTTCGTGTAGACGACACTGGGGACGGGCGTGGCCAGAGAGACGACGAGCGCGGGCCGCGTGTCAATGTCGAGGAGATCGGTCATGGGCAGCGACGCAAAAGGGGGGGGCGATACGTCGCTGGAAAAGTAGTCGGTAGAGGACGAAGCCTGGGAGGCCGCAGCGGCCTCGGGTGGAGTGTGGCCGTGTTCGTATTCGCCGGAGCTGTTGTCCGGCGGTGGTGCCGGTCGTGGCAGCGCTGGCGATGCACAAAGAGTCAAAAAGGAGGCTGGTCGTGGTGCGGTGTAGCCATCAATGACCTGGTACTGCGGCAGCTCCATTGCATCGGTATACTTGTCTGCGTCTCTTTTTGTGTCTTGCGTGTCTTTTTCGTCTTTCCGTATCGTCTCCGTCGGCAGCGCGTGGTCTGCAGTCACGGCAGTCACGGCAGACGCGGCCGGGGGCGTGGTGGCTGTGGCTGGCGACATGGGGTCATGCCGGGATGGGAGGCACCAAAAGAACAGCCGAGAAAAGCGGCGAGCGGTCATGTGGATGGAGAATCAAGGCACAAGTCCGGAGTATCTGGTGCCGGTGGGCGCGAGGGGCGCGAGGGGCGTCGAGGGGCGTGGTGTCCTCGGCAGCGCTAGGCGGCGGTATGCATGGATGCCGCCAAAGATGTCGAGGGAGAGCTCAAATGACGACCAAGGTTGGGAGGCCTGAGAGACTAGGGGCGCCGGCCAAGGAAGGCGCAAGCAAGGCAGCAAGTCGAAATTGGCAGGATGGCGAGTTTCCTGGAAAACGGCTTGGGAAGGAGCGAGTTGAGACGTCGGAGCGAGTTGAGACGACGAGTGCCGGATTCTGGTCGCACAGTACGAGGCGCTGGTCGTATTACTGCACAGTCGATAGCATGCCGGTTGTCGACAGGAATCCAATATGGAGGCGCGATGCGAGGACGGCGGTAGAGGTGCAGTCGGCGCCAGGCGGTCGGCCAAGCGGCGTGCAAGCGGCGTGGCAGTGCGGTCACCGGCAATCGAGGCGTGACGGTGCGCGACAGAAAGGCTAGTTGCCAGGCGTCGCCGTCTCCGAGAGATGACGAGACTTTTGACTTTTGCTGGCCAGCGATGCTCGCGGTGTCGAGAGGCCGCGTCGTTGCGTTGTCGGCCGCACCTGCTGGATTGGGTGTTTCTGTTTCGGGGTGTTCTGCTCCGGCAGAGGTCGATGGGTTGGGGCAGGCCGGCGACGACGTCTTAGTGGGTGGTGAGGACGTCAAAAAGCAGCAGCGTCATGGCGAGGCCGGGTCAAGAGTCTTGATGAGAATGGATGCGGATGAACAGAACAAGCAGAAACCGAACAAGGCAGAGGCCGAGAGATGTGAGAGATGTGAGAGAAAACTCGGAGAGGGGACGCACTTGTAGTGGAAAAAGTGGCAACGGGCGGCAGCTCCTTCCTTGCAACGGCACGACGACTAGGGCGACAAGCGACAGGAGACAAGAGGAGACGAGAGGAGACGAGAGCGCCAACGGACCCAGACGACCCAAAACGACGCCAACCCGTCAAACGGCTGGCTACTGGCTGGCGGGAAGACGGAACAAGACGAAAAACGAAAAACGGCGCAGGAGGCTAGGACAAAAACTGCAACGTGACCGTGTCGGGAGTGGGGCAGGGGCCGCCATTACGTCGTGATCGAGACGGGCAGGAGCCATCGTCGCAACGTCGGCGATGTTTTGTGCACCACAGTGCAGCCGACTTTCAATATTAATTTATTTTATATTGCTGCATGAGCGCCAAGCAGTGCTCAGTTGCATCTGCATCTGCACAGCAGTCATAGCAACGCGTGCTGGCACGGGTAGTGGCTCCCAGAGATGAACTAGCGTATATTTATAGCGCTATGGGTAAGGGAAGTCACGGTGGTGAGGTCATAGGCAATGTGGCGCCGTGTGGAAGGAGCAAACGGCGTGTATCCAGACTAACGACCCGATATTGACAGGCAGTACAATGCAAGCGATTCAGCGCAGCCAGCTGCGACAGGTCGGCTCCGTCTGAACACGAGTGTATATTTATATTTATATTCACAGGACAAATAGCAGACAACACGGGCCGCGTCCTACAAAGTACATGACGGAGACACTGCACGGGTATATATTTAGATAGCAGGTATCCGTCTGGTAAAAGCAAGGCGGAGGCAAGTCGAGGCAGCCCTCAGCAACGGCCGCCCGCACAGTCAGAGTCACACAGAGGCACGGGCTGGGGTGTGCCGTGTGTGACGGTGACCCGATGACGTCGATGTGCATCCTGCAACTGACCAGAAAAGAAGGAACCGACCAGGAAAGTAGGAAGACACCAGAATCGCTCCTTCTTCGGTGAGCCAATGTCCTCTCTTTTCGGACGCGCCTTTTCTCGCCACCAACCTACAGCGAGTGAGACTTGCTGCCGCCCGCGGTATATTTGAATGTAGTGTGGCAGTCCTTACCGACCGGTGAGCTTGTAGCGTGCGTTGAGTCGCAGCCGGCGTCGCAGTTGGCATCGTAGTCGGCGTCGCATCCGGAAGCGCTCACCGCTCCTCGAGTGCGTTTCCCGCGTTGACGTCTGCCAATTCTGAGTCTGCAGCTTACGGTTTGCTTACTGGAAAACATGCCATGTTCCCTTTCGCCAGTTGCCTTGACATTGTTCCAGGGAGTTATTCAGGATCAAGCGTACCTGCGTGTCGGTAATTTGTATCTGCAATCCCTAATCAGATATCAAGTAGGAATCGAGAAACACGACGGCAAGGGTCGACGCCGAGAACACGGGAGCTTGTTCGCTGGGCTTGTGGGGATCGAAACGTACGAAAAAGAAAAACGAAAAAGAAAAACGACGACACCGACAGACGGACGGGAGCTCGAAAAAGGAGAGTGTGGGTGGAGCTGGTAAAAATCAGAAAAAAATCAGCAGTGATGCAAACCGGCGTTGCAACTGCGCCGGGATGGCGGCACGCGCACGAAATGAGCACGAGAATGAGCGGCTGCGGACAGGCCATTCCAGCCCTGGCCATGCATGGCCTTTGTGTTCGTCGAAAAAGCCGTCCGTAGACGAGAAAACGTCCGTAACGGTTTGTCTTGTCGTTGGATCCGGCGGAATCGACTAGCAGAAGCTAAAATAATAAAGTTGGCTTCTAGTACGGGAGTAGTCCCTGATGTCTTAGTGCTGCATATTTACTGGGAACGGGTTCTGCGGCACATTGATTTTCCACAATGTCTTCACATTCGACACAAGTTCCTCCTTTCGCCTCCTGATGGCGAGTTTCATTTTTCATTTGTTGGCGCCCAAGATGGGCCATCCCAGCAGCCCTATCTCGCGATTCTCCTTTTTCGTTTTTCGTTTTTCGTTTTTTCGTCTTCTCCCTCCAGCCTCCTTTTGCTTGTCCCATGTTTTCAGTCCAAATGGCCGGGGCCCAAACGCAGCGACAGGCTTGTCTGTTGATTTCTAATACGGAGTACGCCACGCAGCCAAGACACCAAGCGGGTGAGCCGACAGCATCGTGTCAAAGATATAAATCGAAAATGTCCGCTACAGGTAAATGATATAAATCAATATATTTATATAGAACAGAATACTTTGTGTACTTAATATCTGGAGGACACGGGCGGCCGAGAGGTCCGCGTTCCGACCATTGTCCTATATTTATCCGTACGCCGTTATTGCATCACTTTTGGGGTGGCCTGATAATACGAACATCTCTACGTCCACGAATTACGGGCCATGATTTCCAGAACCTTGGTTCCGGCATTTCCAGCCAGCACGCGCAATCTTACTGCCAAATGAGTCAAGCGCAAATAAATATAAATTTATATTAGACGTAGGAAATCAAAAGAGACGAACGGGTCTGGCACGCGCAAAGTTGCAACGGTAGCATTGACGCACGCCGGCGGGCCTACGGAGTAAATACTCAGAAGTCGGCATCGCTAAAGTACGGAGTACAAGCTCTATATCCGTAGGCTGTGCCGGTCTCGTCGTCTTGGTGCGCATGCGGCCAATGCGGTCAGTGAAAACAGGATGCAGATAAGAACCCGGCCGTGGGGGTACACCGTGTCACCGATTCACCAGAATATACAGAGTAAGCACAATGGAAATGATAACGGCCAGATGACCGACTCTGTTCGTGAGGGAGGTGTCGCGCCGACACCTGTCTCGGCCCTTCTCGTAGCAACTGACTGACACTGCATCGACAGCATCAGGCAAAGTGTAAGAACAGTGCTCTCGGGTTTGTGCTTCGTCTCCGTACCTACGGAGTGCGGAGTAAATGAAAATGTAAATATAAATATAGTGCTCGTCACCTGCTACTTGTCGGAAGTTCGCCGGGACGCCAGAAAAATGGGAGGATGCACGGGACGCCAATCCCTGTCGTACCGGTGAACACAAAAAGGAGAAACAAGAGTGTTTGTCAAGAATACACACAACAACCTTGGACGGCTTCTGTCGCATTACTCGTGACGAGTCCAAGGCACTGGGACGGCACTCCGCCTAATTTACTCCGTACTGATATTTTCTTCACTTGGTTCACGTGTATCGGAAAATATAGACGGGCGCCTTGAAGAAGGCAGACTCGCCAACCGCACATGCAGCTTCTACTCCGCACCAGAGGATCGTTCCGACACGTACGGAGCACTTATATAGCCCAGTGGTCGTGTTCCAAATAGAGTTTCAAAACAGCTGCAAAATGCAAGAAATCGTACTCCTGTCCATGTTCCGTGATCCGTAATCCCGTGATCCCGTGATCCCGTGATCCAACGCCACTCGATACAGACAACGTGCTTGCTATACAAACAAACGTACAATAGATAAACATCAAACTCAAATCACTGCATCCGTGGCGTGCGCAGACCGCTGCCGCTGCCAATGCTGCTGCCCTCCTTCTCGAGCAGGTCTGCGTACTGCTCCAGGCCCTGCCCGATGATGCGCACAAACTCGAAAAGATGGTGCGAGCCCTTGAACGTCTCCGCCCAGAGCTGCAGCACCGCGACCGCAAGCTGCCGCAGCTTGCCGCTCTCGCTCGCGCTGACCGTGTTGTTGGCCCCGTTCGCGCCCTGGCTGGGCGTCGCGAGCGACGGGTCGATGGGCACCGCGTACTCGGTCTCGTCGAGCAGCCGCCGCAGGTTCTCCAGCAGCGCGTTCTCTTCCGCCGTGATGGAATCGACAGCGTCGTCAGCGACACCCGCCAGCGTCACCAGCCACTTTGCCAGCAGCAGCGCACACTCGAGATCGCACAGCGACAGCTGCATGCTCCATTCAATCATCTTCGTGTTGGCCACGTAGTTGACACCGCGGCGTACGACGACGGCGAGCGCACGCACCGCCTGCATGACGCCAGCCGTCCGTGGCGCCCGCGAGCCCGGCGCGGTCGTCCGTGACAGAAGCGGGGCATCGTAAAACGCACGGCCCATGACCACGGCGTCGCGCGTCTCAAGACGCCGCTGCTCCTGCACATGCTTGCCGTCCAGACTCGGCCGGTTCTCCGTGTACAGGCGCAGGCTCGCAATGCGGAAGAGTGCTGTTGCGTTGTAACAGACGGCGCCGCCCGTGTGCAGCTCGGGTCCGTCGGACACAACGCCGGGCGCGCCCGAGTTGTTCATGCCGATCCCCGAGATCACCGAGCCGGACATTGGCCGCACCGACGGCAAACCCATCTGGCTCGCGAGCTGGACCTGGTACTGCAGCTGCAGCTGTCTCTGGTACTCGAAGCCCTTTTGCCACGTCCGCAGTCCCTGCGCAATCTCTTCAATGTCGTCGCCGCGCAAGACACCGCCGTGCGCCTGCTTCAGCTGGTAGATGTGCTGGATGAAACAGTGCATCAAGATGTAGCTGCCCAACAGCGACATGTGGTGCAGAGGCGGCTTCTCGTCCGCAGCCGGGGACCCCTTGAGCATGCGTCGGAATGTATCCTGCAGCGGGTATTCGGCCAGAATGTTCTGCTGCTGCATTTGCTGACGCAGTTCCTGCCACTGCCACGCAGACTCGGCCCGCCACAGGTCCGTCGGCTGCGGAAGCATCAAGTCCACCTCGGACGCCACCAGTGCCGGCGGTGTGTTGTACACCATGCTACTGAGATTGAAGAAGCAAAACGCAACCAGCTTGGTGCGCACCGTGCTCTCCACGCGGATCCAGGTATCCCAGTCGTTGTTGTTGTGGTGCTGGCTTGCACTCATGCCGCTGCTCAGACTGCCCATGCTGCCCATACTGCCCATACTACTGACGCTCGGCCGCCCCATCGCACCGGCGCCAACCTGGTCCAGGCCCTCCTCGCGCAGAAGCAGCGCAAGCTGGCTCTGCAGCGCAATCGTCTCATTGAGAATAGCCTTGGGACCCCACAGCCCAACAGCAAAGAGCAGCAGAAGCGCCTGGATCGTCTCGAGCCGTGCCTGTGGCGTGTTGGGCGCGTAGGGCTCGCGATGCGTGTCCTGCGTCATCGGCCGGTCTTGTGCGCCGTGCACCGACCCGTACGAGAACGACTGCCGGTAGCCCATGCTAGGCGACGGACGCGTCGAGTGGGGGCTGTAGGCAGCCGAGGTCGGGAGCAGGCTGTGCATCTCGTGAATGTGCCGGCGGCGGTGCTGCTCGAGCGCGACCACCTTGGCGGCATACCACAACGCATTGCCCCGCGGTGTCTCGAAGCGATAGTGAGCACCCACGGCGAGAACGGCGAGCAGCAGCTCCGGCGAAAGGTCGACTGGCGTGACCGTGGGCACGTGCAGGAAGGGCAGGTGGTCATGGAAGCCGGTAAAGTAGCCCTCGATGAAGCGCGACATGGTGTGGCGTGACGGGTAGACAAAGCCTGGGGGCATCACGCTTTTGAACTCTTCGAGACGGTTCTTGATGATTTCGTGGTCGGCCGTACTCATAGCAACAAGACGACGCGGCGGCGCGAGCATGCTGGACGGTGGCGGTGCCGGAAAAGCAAAGGCAAGGCCGTTGCCGCCGTTGCCGCCGTTGCCGCCATTGGCATGGGCATTGTTGTTGCCGGCATTGGACATTAGGCCGTGGCCGGACCCCATGTCGTCCGACATCCTCTGGCCCGTATCTGGATTGATGCTCATGTCGGGCTGGACCGACGAAAATCGAGTCGACGGGAACGACGATCCCGGCATGCGCGGCCCGAATCCCTGCTGGCCGCCTCCCATGCCCATACCTCCCATGCGCTGGTGACCGAGCGGGTTGTACTCATAGTCAAAGGTCGACGAGATAAAGTTGGACGATGTTGAGTAGTCGTCAAAGAACAAGTTGTAATCGTCAAACGATGTCGCCGGGGGTTGCCCTTGTTGCTGCTGTTGCGTTTGCTGTTGCGATGTCTGCGGCATCGGAAGCTGCTGTTGCGACTGGTGCTGATGCTGTTGCTGTTGCTGTGGCTGGTGATGGTGCGAGAGGATCGATGCCAGGCCAAGGTCTGTTCTGGGGCGCTCAGAGTATGGCGTGGGCGGCGCGATGGGGCTGAGGTCCGTCGATGCCATGCGCGTCGCCGCATCTGACAAGAGGTCGAGGTTGTGTGAAGGTAGCGTTCTCATGTTCATCCGCGGCTCGGCCGGCTCCGGCGGCATCGAGTTCATCGAAGGCAACATCTGCGTTGGGCGCGTGGTGTACTGCGACATGCTGGACCGGCGGTCGGTGTGCGCGAGGCCGGTGCTGCCGTCGTTCATGATGATGTCGCCATGGCTATTGAGTTGTTCCTCGGACGAGGCTGTCTGGCCGCTGCCGGATGAGGCCTTTCTAGGGCGTCCAGAGGCATCCTTGGTGGCTTCGTTGAGATGCACGAGCTTCTCGTGGCGGACCAGAAGATCCCTAATGTCCATCAGTATGCGGTGTGGGTGGTGGCATGGTAGAGAGGTTGGGCGACAAGGGAGTCGAGAACGACATCCGAAACGATGTCCAAAAGGGCCCTGTACGGCCAGGGTCCTGCGGAGGCGCCGGAGCGTGAGGCGGTTTCCGGCCCAGATAAGTGGACGATGTGTGGACGATGTGTGGACGACGTGTGGACGTGCAGCATGAGAAGGATGAGGGGAATGAGGAGAAGTGATCGTGGGTCATGTAAGGCGATTGTGTAAAGCAAACGTAATCAATAGAGGACAGAGGACGCAAACATACCGTCGACCAAACCGTTTACCGCAGTGGTCCCACGCACAGCCAAACGGTTTCTCCTTGGTGTGCGTACGCTCGTGGCGCTGAACGTGTTCGACCCGGCGGAAGAATCTGCTGCAATAACTGCACTTGAGAGTCTTGGGTTTCAGTGGCCGGCCCTGGGCGTCAAGCTCCGGTTTCTGCGGCCGTCCTTGGGCATCGACGGCCTCGCGAAGCGCCACGCCGGTCATTTCCGTGCTTAATTTCGTGTTTCGTGAGGCGCGTCGTCGTGTTGGCGAAATGAGGCTGGCCGTGACAAGTTTTAGATAGCCGGTGAAAATAGCCGGTAAATAGCCGGCGGCTGATGACGTTTAGTCCCGCTGCTGGATGTCGCGATGTTGGCAGCGCGTGGATGCAGTTGGAGCCGGGCGGAAACGAATGGTCCGCCAGAATGCAGGTGAGGTGAACGACAGTGGTCGATAGGATGCAAACTCGCAGACAGGCGAGCGGTGGTGTCGATGTAAATAGGGACTGCGGGGAAGCGTACGGGGAAGCGTACGGGGAAGCGTACGGGGAAGCGTACGGGGAAGCGTACGGGGTCGAACGCTCGGCAGCGGGTTCTCCGCTCCTTGGAGTAGATGAGTCGTGTGTTGCGGGCGTGTGTGGTGAAGATGAGCGTCAAGTGTCGAGTGTCGGTTTAGGACAAAGGAACGCTGCAGTTTGGGGAGGCGAAACGGCACCGAGAAACAAAGAGCGTCGAGATCAATGGGCGATCCAAGAGCAGCGAACGCTGGGAGAGAAGAAAGAGGGGAAGCGTGACTGGTGTAGCACGAAAGGCCAGTAAAAGTACCGCGAAACGGAGTCGACGTGGAGGAACGAATGGGGGCAGATGACACACGCGACCGGCGACGATGCCTGTTCGTCTGGTTTGAAAGCAGCAAAAGAGAAGGGAAAAGGGAAAGGCGAAAGCAGGAAGGGACAGACGAAAAGGATAAAAGCGCGAGGCAAGAGAAAGAGGAGGTGTTCCGCGGCCGTGGAAAGTACGGAGTAATAAGATATATTCTCCGCCCACTAGTTTCGCATTCAACCGTCACGGGCCTCAAGGACAAGTCACCAAGCATGCAGGGCATCAGCCCAATAGGAAAGTTTAATACGGAGTAAACGGCTGGACGAGAAGCCATGAAGAGCACGGTTGTCACAAGTGAGGCCAGTCGGATTGGACGGGCGCTGGGTACAAAAGAGGGGAGCTGGCCGAAGCTGGAAGACGGCACCTGAGAGAGCCTGGGGTGCCTGAATAAGCTGGGGCGATGCCCGAGGGCGCTGCAAACTGGGGGCGGTTTTTGGGATGTTGGACAGAAGCGACAGAGAGTATGGGGCAACTGGGGCAACTGGGGAAGGATCACTGGGGTTGGAATGATGGGGACTGGGGTCAGTCGCGGTGGAACTGGGGAACGAGCTGGGGAAGCACCAGTAATGGACACACTGAGCCTAAACCCGCCGGCTGGAGAGCAAACGAGAATAAAACGGGCCCCCAATTTCTTGGAAAGAGCTGCGTCTTTATTGCAGAAGAGGAAGGCACAGGATGCCGTGCTTGCTCAAAGAACGACCGAAAAGTCAGGAACTACCGGCACCCAGAAGCCCACAAGCCGAAAACGAGAGTCTGTTGTATTTATGCGGAGTAAATAAATTTGAATATAAATACAAGAACGAGAAGCCACAGTGTCTGCAATTCGACTTGCGGCACCAGTGCGGGGATGGCGAAACAGGGCATGCAGGGGAATGAATGCCAGCTGAACAACTTATATTTATATTTATGCGAGGCAGATCACGACTGCGATGCAGTTAAGACCCAACCGATATGTAAAATATGAAGTAGGGCTGTTGAGGCTTGGCCGCACCCAGCCGGGTCGTATTGTCTACTATAAATATATTTACAGGGTAGAGGACCAATAATTACAAGTCGTGTTTGCGAGCAATCCTAAGAATGGCCACACGACTCGACGAGACTGGCGTTTTGCTCGGCTGCGGAGGCAGCGTCACAAGCAAATTTGGAGAAGATACGTAAATATAAATATACACCTTCTCCGTGCTCAATTGACAGGCACAATACGTGCAAAAGTACGCCGAACAATGCTATCGGCCGGTATAGAGGCACGCGATGAGCGACAAACGCTGTACTACACGATCGGCAAGGAATGCGTTTACGTACACCGTATCTGGCAGGCAGGAGCTAGGAGATGCAGGAGCAGAGGAGCAGAGGAGCAGG
Organism: Ophiostoma populinum; assembly: GCA_029298855.1. Lineage (NCBI taxonomy): Eukaryota > Fungi > Ascomycota > Sordariomycetes > Ophiostomatales > Ophiostomataceae > Ophiostoma > Ophiostoma populinum. The sequence goes on along the minus strand of JANSLU010000016.1, from coordinate 799,757 downwards.
GGAAGAAAGGAAGAGGGGGCGGGCGGGGAAGCACGATCGACGGCCCCGACCACCCCGACCACGGGTCACTCAAGTCACTCGTCAAGGTGGCCAAATGGAATCCTGCAACCCTGATTTTTTGTTGTCCCTTCGTTTTCGTTTGTCGCTCGCCGAGTTTACTTTGCCTGACGGGCATGGAGATCCGGCTTGTGCAAAACATGGTGCGGGGTGCAGGGGCAAATAAAATAATTTTATACGGAGTAAAATATAATTTTAAATATCACGAGCGTTCCTTCTTTGCACACAATAGACTCTCCGCTCGGGCATTTGTCTCCTGCGCCTGCCGACGCGACAGTCTGGGGATCTGGGGAAGGCGGGATTAGCCCACAATCGTCTGGGCATCCCCAATTTTGCCGCCTTGGGCTGGGCTGTGATGGAGACTACGCAGCAGCACAGCAGCATCCACGACGCGCAGAAGCGCACGACAAGCTGATAACTGGGCAGTGGCTGGCCGCGGCGATGAACCAGTCTTTCCAGAAACAGTACGGAGTAGTACTCTGTAGTCTCATGGATGTCACACGGGCCAGACGAGGGTGGTCGCACGCGGGGGCGACTGGCGACCGGGGCCATCGGCCAATACCACCAGGCGTGGCTCAGACACCGCTCTTTCCACTTTGGCTTTTACCACCTCTACGGAGTACGGAGTAGTCGTGTTGTGTTGCCTCGAGTCTGTGGCGTCGTGCCTTTTATCCTAGGGCAGGGCGACGACTGCGAGCATGCGGAGAAAAAGTGGGTATGCGCGGAGAACGGGGCAATCACGCCGTGTCACCCCCACAACGCGCAAGAGTGATGGACGCGCAGGTAAATATGGAGGATTACCAGGTCGTCGAGTTTAATGCAAATTTATATTTATATAAATATACTCTGTCTTCAAAAAGTTACATTTTCAAGCTGCCAGTTCACAAAAACATGGTCCGTCATTTCCGCGGTGGCTGGCAGGGCGTGGGGAACCTGCCTCGCTCACGCCGTGTACTCAGACTATTGGCATTGGCGCGGGATGGCCTCGCTTCTGTTTCGGGAAGGTATCCTACGGCTGGGCGGCTCATCTCCCGGCTGCTTACTGGCGCTTCTCTGGACGCGACATTGGGTGTTGCAGTGCCTACTCCGTATACCGCTTTTGAAAAACAACAAAAGCACATGAGGCGGCTTACACCTTGCATCTTGGCCGCCGTTTTGATTGGTGCGAGGCCAAACGCTACGTGTCATGTGGCCAAACAGCCAGTTGTTTTCACTTTACTAGAGGATTACATAAATAAAAGTCGCGGATTGTGTTTCGAAAACCCAAGAGCTGCCATGCTCAGTGCAACGAGAATGATGAAGCGAGACCCGAGTACCCCGACGCGTACATTTATATTTACATTCGATCAATTGTCAAGGGCTAAAGACGCTGGGAAAGTTTACGAGTACATGGCTTCTCCGTTAAGTCTCGACTGATTGCTTTGAAGAAAAGGGCCTTATCGGTAGCAATTCATGGGTATCGCTAGTATATGGCCCTTGTAGCTAATAAGTAGTTGTACACTGCCGCGTGACTCGTGGCCCGAATTTTATCAGAGGCACGTCGACGACAAGGGCGACCACATTCTGGTTTATGACAACTGCCACCACCGGTATCATCGACTGGCAGTATGCCCGCTTTAGGCCGTCCGTTCACCGCTTGTTTTACTCGTCGCTGTTGTGAAATTAGGCTCAAAATCGACGCCTGTATCTTAAGACATAAATTCATCGCATGAGTTTCTCAATTAACGACATGTTGTATTCAAAAGATCGATTCAAATTACCGAGCCAAACTCCGCCCAATGTTCTCATATCAAACGTGAGAGTGTGTGCGCCCGTATTTGAGCGCCTGGTCCCTTTTCGGAGCTGGCTCCCGCCGCGGCGGGTGCACGCGTTGCGACAGCTGTGTCGACCGACGCCGCATCGCCACAGACGCTGATTTTGGTAGAGCAGGCGCAGGCGCAGGCCGGACGGAACGGACGGAACGGCCGGCCTCCTACGACGCAGTCTTTTCCATCTTGACGACCGACAGGTCGACCTCCTCGAGGGCGCCGAGCACGCGGTCCGAGAACCAGTCGGGCTCGCCCTCGACACCGTGTGGCGGTGCCTCGACGCGTGCAGCCAGCTGCGCGTACTCCTCGCGCTCGCGCGGCGAGGCGGCCAGCTCAAACAGCTCAGCGGCCAGCCGGCGGACCTCGCCGCGCGTCGCGTGGAACAGACTGAAGGCGGGGTCGATGGAGAAGCCAAGGCGCGCCATTGTCAGCAGGTAGAAGCCCTGCAGCGCGCCGCGGGTGGTGCTGAGCTTGGCTGGGATGCTGGCCGCGGTCGCCGTGTACGGGTCGGTGAGAATGTTATGCAGCAGGTAGACGAGCGACGCGACGTAGAGCGTGACGAGCGGGATGTGCTCCTTGGGCGGATCGGCCGCCGGTTTCGCGTCCCCGTCGCCGGGGCCGGGCTTCTTGTCGATCGACGCCGATGGTGGCAGGTGGAGCGGTGCCTTGTTGACGGTGACGGTGATGCTCATGCCGGCCGCGACGGGCTGCTCAATGGTCAGGCCCAGCGTCTGGTCGAGGTCGAAGCCGCCAATGCCGTACGCACGCACCTCGGCATCCGACAGCATCATGTAGTCGGGCGGCGGGTGGAACGGCTCGTCGAGCAGGTCGCGGTCCTGCAGTTCGCGGTAGGCGGGAAAAAGGACACCGACAAGACGCGGCAGCGTCGAATCGCTGGCGGCGAGTCCGAGCTTGCCAAACGAGCTCTGGGCGAAGCAGTCGAGCACGCCGAGCGCTGCGAGCCGCACGTCCCATTCCGTGTACTTGCTGGGCGTCGACCACTTGGGTGGACTCTCAATGTGGTGGCTGAGGCGATCGATAATCAGGGACGCCACGACGGTCGGGTCGCGCGAGGGGTCGTGGGTGATGGGCCCGATGGAGTCGGGCAGCACCGACGTCTTGAGCAGGGCCAGCATGCTCAGGAACGCGTCGGGCGACTGGTTCGACGACAGCATGAGCAGCACAAACTCAAACTCCATTTTGCTCCAGAAATCTTCCTGCGCCGCCACGGAGATGCCCATGATGGATCCTTGACTCGCCTGCATCGGATCCTGCGAGTCGCCCTGCGACGACGTGAGGCAGCCAAACGCAACGAGTTTCAGCAACGCCATGGTGGCGCCCGAGTCAATGTCGGACGCAAGTTGGCGCACGGCGTAGTTGGCGTGGTTCTCGAGGTTCCCGCTCGCCGAGTGAAAGGCCGGCTCGGCCACGAGGTAGACAGTTTCCTGGGCGAGCGCAATGACCGTGTCGCGGATGTGCGGTGCAAGGCTGATGGGGTCGCGCGACAGAATGTATGTGAGCAGCGACACCAGAGCGCGCACGGGGGCGTGGTACTTTTCACGCAGGCACTGCGACCAGATACCGAGGACAAGCTGGCAAAAGTCGAGCATCAGCCGTGCCGTGCCCTGCTTGCCCTCGAGCTTGGGTATCCTCTGCAGCATGAGAAAGGCGAGCGTCTGCTTGCGGTTCGACGGAAAGCTGTAGCGCGAAAAGAGCTCAATGGTCGACGGCTCGTCGGGGTCGCTCTGGTGGCCCAGTACGTCTTGTATGAACTGCTGGTTAGCTTGAGCGAGGCAAGAAAACTGACAAATGAGCACCACATACGGTAAACGGGGCCTCGTCGGGCATCGGTGGCTCGGCATGGGCTGCAGAGTGGGCAGCCGTTCGCGCTACGGCGCCCGATGCACGGCCATAGGGCACGCTCGGCGACATGTACATCATGTCGGCCTCTTCGACGGGCACCGTCTCGAGCGGCTTGGTCGGGCTGTCCGTAATGGGCCGCCGCCGCTTGCCCTTGCTCGGCGACCGGTCGACGGCGGACACCACGGCGCCTGTTGCGTCCTTGAGCCGCCGTGCAAAGCCCTTGGTCGGACTCGGCAGCATCTCGACCTCGTCAAAGCCGTCGGCCACGTTCCACGTCGACCGGGCCGCCGTGGTCTTGCGCGGTGTCGTGGGCGCGGCGTCGCCCTGGCCCGCGCGCCGGCCCTTTTTGGCACGCTCGACCTCTTCGCGAAGGTCCTGCTTGGCAAACTCGAGCTCCGTCGTCGCGTTGCGCTGCGCAGCAATGGCGTCCTCGGCCCGTTTGCGCTCGCGCGCCGTCTCCTCGGCGTTCTGCTTCTGCACCTTTTGCAGCTCAATCTCGTGCTTCCGCTGCGCACCCTCGTACTTGTTCTGCATCATGGAGGCCTTGCCCTGTGCGGTGAGCAGGTCTGTCTCGAGCATGCGAATGCGTGCCTGCATGGCCGCGATCTCGGCCGTCTCGGCAGCCGTCGGCCTGCCCGGCCGGCCAAGGCCAGTTCCTGCCGAGAACCCGGGCGCGCCCATCTTGGTAGGCGCGCCTGTGGTGCCCGGGGCACGATATGGCATGCCTCCGATGCCTCCGACAACGCCAGGCCCGGACCGGGCATTGGCTGCGCCGACATTGGGCCGCGATGCCAAGTTCAGGCTGGCGCGCTGCTGCGATGGGCCGGGGTAGAAGGACTGTGGTTTCTTGGGGGCGGCGGTGGACGACGCGGGTGCATTGGCCAAGCCCTGTGAGTAGGCCGGGAGAGCCAGCGGCGGCGGTGCTGCAGCGGCCGTCAGCCGGCCGCCGTAGGTGTTTTGGCCGGGCAGGCGTGCGAGCTCGCGCAGTGCCGCGGCGTCGTTGGTGCGGGCAGTGATGTCGTCAATGACGACCGGCTGTGCTGCGGTGCCTGTGCTGGCCTGGATGCTGTTTTGCCGTTTCTGCTGCTGTGTTTGATGGGACCGGATCGCATTGTCCTCGAGCTCCTGGAGCAGGTCAAAGTCGTCCAGGTCGCCAAAGTCGTCGTCGAATTCGTCCATCGTGGATGGCAGCGGCTGGCGTGCCGCACGGCGCTATGCATCGGAGTCGGCAGCAGGAGTGGCGCGTCAGGGCGTGCGGCGTGTGGCGAGCAAGGCGCGTTGCTGGGTCGTAGTCGATGCGGCTCAAACAGTCGCGATTTCACTATTGACTTTCTTATCGATTGAGGGGGACTTTACGCGACGTGGGGCGCGTGCAACACAGTGTGCAGCAATATCCACTGTACACGCACTGTCTAGAATAGGGGTACATGGTTTGGCGAAGAAACAAGCAGCAGACACAGGTACCGCCCAAGAACCAATCATAATATTTAGCGCGGGCCTCTTCGAGCTCAACACAAAACGCAGTCTTGGATTAGCAACACGCAGGTCATCAAGACTGTTGGGATCACATGCCAAATTGCGACCATTGAATCGTGGACAGTGGAAGAAGTGTAGGGAGACGAGGGACTGCACGGAGACAGGAACTGCAGGGAGACGTCACAGGAAATCTCAATTGTCAATTACGCACAGCCCGACAGCCCGACAGCCCGAGACACGTCGCGTTGCGTTGTGTCCCGACGACGCCGATTACCTAACGCGATTGCCCTCTGTATTGAAATTAGGATGCAAAATGCGAATGCCAACGCACGCAATCATATTTAGGCTGGCATTAAGAGGGCTGGTGTACGCCCAAGACACGCGACACCCAATCGAAAATACAAACAGCTGTTTTGCGGCCATCCATCATGCCGGGCCATCCGGGCCGTGGAGCGCGCAATCACATTCCGTATCTCACACCTCTGAATTATAAACCGTACTGCCAAGATTTTGGTGACAGAAAGACCTGAGAGTACGTTGTCACCAGCACAATTGATGTGTTGGAGCATGTTACGTTGTCGCCAGCACAATTGATGCGTTGGAGATGTAACCGAGTCAAAGAAAAGGGGAAGGAAAGAAGCGTGGGACGGAGAAGCTTGCTCCAGCGGACAGCGGCCCTACCCCGAACCCGACTCCAGGCCAAGCCCGCGATAGTAGCCCGACGCCGCGCCGAGTCCTTCAATTGAGGCGGTTGATGCACTGGTTGCAGGATGTGTCCGTGAATAGGCTGCCAGCGCAGCGCGCAAGCTAGGGCGCCGAGCCACGAAGCATTGTCGCCGACGTCATGAGGCGACTCCAATTTGCTCCTGAACTCCAAGTGCCGACTGCGTTTTGCTCACTGTAAGCACTGTAGCTGATAGCTCTACAGCAGAGCTCTCCTGCTCCAGCAGGGTCGGCCGAAGTTGACAAGGGGAAAAACGTCCATTCACAAGCAAAAAGCAAGCAAAAAAGACAAAACGGAGAAGAAAAATTTCCGTAGTAAAAACCGAGCAAGAGGAAAAAGCAGCGAAAAAGCAGCATGTGAGGACGCCGGGACGACGCGGCTCTCATTTCTTGGATCCCTAGCGCGTAGCCCGACAGCTTTTTGTAAAGGTACCAGCAGCCTGGCCTGTAGAATGGACGGTAAATGGATTTACAGGCCCCGTAGCGCTACTGCTGCCCCAACGAACCCGATCCCTCCCTGCACGACAGCACGACCACGTCCAAGACTGCAGCCAATCCACTGTTCGTTGTGTTTGTGATTTGTGAACCCGACAACTCTCCATCGACACCCCTCGACCACCTCTCGCGCGAGCTGCTTTTGGACACGACGCGCCCGACTCGACTCTGCCCATTCTCTTCTCGGTCCTGACGTGACGGCGATTCGATTTGTGTCGAACCGGCCATTTGTCTCGGCAGCGCTCGCACCTCCCAGCTGCCCGCCACACGACTGCGCGTCTCGACAGCTTTCGAACCGACTGCAGCCCGACTTCCCCTCACCCGCCGCCTCCCGCCCACCACCGCCCACCATGGCCAAGCCGCGCCGCAGCACGCGGGCCGCGAGTCGCACGGCCGGCAACAGCGAGCGCCGCGACAGCGTCAGTGACGTCAGCGACGCCAGCGCGCCGGTCACGCCGGCGAAGCAGGCCGTCGTCGCACAGGTGCGTTTCGAGACGAGAAGACCGGGACAAAGACCAGGACGAGACCGGCGCGTGCAGACGCTAACAGCGCAGAAACCCGGCAAGCAGACGGCTGCGCAGGAGCAGGCGGCCGAGTACGAGAAGAAAAAGGCAAACTTTATCACGCGCACGTTCTGGACGTTTGTCATGATTGGCGGCTTCTTTGCGGCGCTCTTTCTCGGCCACATCTACATGATCATCATCGTCACGGCCGTGCAGATTGTGTCCTTCTCCGAGGTTATTGCCATCGCGAGCGTGCCCAGCCGCGAGAGACAGCTGAGCTTCACCAAGAGCCTTAACTGGTACTGGCTGGCGAGCACCATGTACTTTCTCTACGGCGAGAGCGTCATCTACTACTTTAAGCACATTGTGCTCGTCGACAAGGTGCTGCTGCCGCTGGCCACGCACCACCGCTTCATCAGCTTCATCCTCTACGTCTTTGGTAGGTCCAGTCCTCGCGTCGCGTTGGCCTCTGCTGACCCCCAGGTTTTGTCTTTTTTGTCGCGTCGCTCCAGGCCGGCCACTACAAGTTCCAGTTTACCCAGTTTGCGTGGACGCACATGGCGCTTTACCTGATCGTCGTCCAGGCGCACTTCGTTATGAACAACATCTTTGAGGGTCTGATCTGGTTCTTCCTGCCCGCCGCGCTCGTCATCACCAACGACATCTTCGCCTACATCTGCGGCATCACCTTTGGCCGCACGCAGCTCATCAAGCTGTCGCCCAAAAAGACGGTCGAGGGCTTCGTCGGCGCGTGGGTCATGACCGTGCTGTTTGGCTTCATCCTGTCCGACGTGCTCATGAAGAGCAAGTACTTTATCTGCCCCGTCAACGACCTCGGCGCCAACATCGTCACGGGCCTGCAGTGCGACCCGAACCCCGTGTTCCTCCCGCGCGTCTACACGCTGCCCAACTTCTTCTTCCTGCCGCAGGGCACCAACATGAGCATCACCATGGCGCCGCTGCAGATCCACACCGTCATCTTCTCGACGTTTGCGTCGCTGATTGCGCCGTTTGGCGGGTTCTTCGCGTCTGGCCTGAAGCGCACTTTTAAGATCAAGGACTTTGGCCACTCGATCCCCGGCCACGGCGGCATCACCGACCGCATGGACTGCCAGTTCATCATGGGCTTCTTTGCCTACATCTACTACCACACCTTTATTGCGACGCACAAGGCCAACCTGGGCAGCATCATGGAGCTGGCCATCACGGGCCTGTCGCCCGAGGACCAGGTCGAGCTGGTGCGCAACCTCGGCCGATACCTGCGCAACCAGGCCGTCATAAGCGAGGAGGTCCTGGCGTGCTTGGACACGGCCCTGCCGTCGAGACGATAAACGGCGCTGTGCGTGGGTGTCGCGTCGGTGTCGTCACCCGTCACCCGGCCGCTCGCAAGTCAATCACTGGGCTCCAAGGTGTCCAAGGTTTCTTTTGTCATTGGGCTCGTTTCTCTTTTGTACCATCTCCATTCCCCGACTTCTTTTAATGTCTTAACTACATTGTTCTACGGATTTCTTTGGTCCACCGCGGTCTCCTGCATTTCTCATGTTTGCGTTTCATTTGGTTCGTTTGTTGGGCTTTGGAAAAGTACGCGCAGGAAGCATACGACGGCCGTTTACGTCTACATCAGGCAAGACGGGTCGTCTTTGGAATACACTAATTCAACATTGCACAAGACTGTGTTTGCGTGAAAAGATGTGGTATTCATGCGGGCAAAACAAAACAAGGCTGGTTCCTTTTGATATCTCCCAAAGACAAAACATAAAACGTTACAGTACAGCGTGGTACAGTGTTCAGGCGCCGGCCACAAGGGACAGCCTGCGGGTGCCGGCGCCTGCTGCCGGTCATCGAGTCGTAGAGAGTCGTAGACTGGTCTGTGCTGTTAGCAGGTGTCTCAGGAGCAACAAAACAAGCAGCGTGGACGTCCATCAGTAGTTGGAGAAAATCGACACAGTGATTCAGATAGGGATAACTGTTAAAATGTCCATATCATCATTTGAACGTCCGTGTTGCTGCTAGAGTGGCAAACGTACCCTTTTCGCAAGACCGTGGTACCGGATAGTGGCGTCCCCAAGTCTAGACTGAGCATGGTTAGCAACACGCTCAAGATCAAGCAGCAGGATGCTGAGAGGCAGAGACAAAAGAAAGACAAAAGGGACGAGCCGTGTCAGAAGGTAGAGTAAATCAACACAGATATTCAGATAGGGATAACTGTTATAAAAATCTAGATCATCACGTAGGCTGGGCAAGACGCGTGCTGGAGCAACATACCATGGTGACGGCTGGCACCCGAGAGGCGGCGAGGCGCGTCGGGTGCCCATGGGCCGTGGCGCGCGGGCGCGACGAGACGTGCGCGGCATGCACGACCACGCCAGCCCTCCGTCTCAGGAGAGCGAGCGCACGCGGCCCGGGGACTGGCCGAGAGCCGCCTATGTGGACGCGCTCTGGATCAGGGAGATGTTGTCGCCCTTGAGCAGGATGCGGCCGAGGGGCTTGCGGGTGACTTCGGGGTGGGTCTTGGTGACCTGGCCGACGACGACGGCGTCGTCGAGGACGAGGTTGAGGAACTCGTCGAAGCCGCGGATCGTACCCTCGATGCGGAAGCCGAGCTGCTCGTACAGCCAGACACTGACGGTGGCGTGCTGGAGGGTTAGCGGGAGCAAAAGGACCAGCCGGGAGGGAAGACGCACCGACTGCAGCAGCTTGAAGATCATGTTGATGGGCGGGAGCAGGACGCGACGGCCGCCGCCGCCTGCACGGCCGGACATGATGGCGAGGGTGGTGAAGAAGTGAAGAGAGCGACTTGGGTAGAAGCCGCCGGTCTCAAGTCTCAAGGATCAATCGGTCAGGAGTCGCGTTGGGGGTTGCTCGACGAGGTGCACAGTTTTGTAGCGTAGCTTGTCGCGCTCTGGGCGGTGGAGATTGCAAGATTAAACGGACGGGATCAATGTCGCGCCGTGCAAAGAGTGGGTCACACGGATAGTCACGTGACCGTGACGCTGCGCCTGATCTTTCTAGGTACTCTGTTGATATGAGAGTGCACGTTTATTTGGTTTGTAAATGTTCGTCAGCAATTTCTTCTTGGTGGCGCAGATAGGCCGTGTCGCCACCGTTTGCCACCGTTTTGGCCATCTGGCGATCTATATGTACATCCTTCCACCTCTTTCCTCTTGTCAATCTAGGCTTGGTACATCGCGGCGACGCAGGGCACAGCTTCATGGCGAAGAGCCTATCGACTCCAAAGCCGTCCATAGCATTCTACGTAGATGAAGTGCTGCGTCAGTGACTACTTTCTCAAGGCGGAGTGACCAGCTGGACATTGGATGCACCCACGGGATGCCGGTCAAGACGATCTTGAAACCCGTGACATATACCAACATCGGCACTGGCCGTTGATAGACAGATAGGATCGACTCGACTGTACGAAATGTAAAAAGATTCTCCAGACACTAGAGCATATGCCGGATACGATTGCCCATACAGTCTTGTGCGTCATGTAGTGCGACTCGTCGGACCTTGCCGCCGTATCAGTAATGGTATCGATAGGAAGCTCTTATCAGGAATCGCGGCGACGACTATCACGGCCCGGAATGTACCGTTGGGCGATTGTACAGTTATATAAAGGCAGTTTCCACCAATTCAAAGCCGTCCAGAGCCTCGTTCAAGACAGTCAGCCCAACCCCCCTGCTCCTTCCCAACTGAGACAAATGGCTACTACCACAACCTACGTCGAGCGGCCTCTGCCCAAGGTAAGCGTGCCCCCCAAGTTCTTTGATGCCTGCTGACAACCAGATCTCCTTGGCGGATTTCGATAGCCGTATCGACGAGATCACCGCCGAACTGTGCCATGCCGCCGAGAATGTCGGCTTCTTTGCGATTGTCGACCACGGCATCGCGGAAGACGAGATTGACGAGATGTTTGCCGTCTCGGAGCGCTTCTTTGCGCTGCCGACCGAGGCCAAGGCGACCGTGCCGTGGAGCAACCGGAACGTCGGCTGGGAGTTCAAGAACCAGGTGCGCCCCAGCACGGGCGCGGCGGACCAGAAGGAGTCCTACCAGCTGCAGTTTGGCGAGCACATGGAGTCGGGCGGCACGGGCCCGTCGGGACGCATGTGGGTCGACGACGCGTACCTTCCCGGCTTCGAGCGCGACTGCCGCCGGTTCATGAACCGCCTGCAGGCCGTGTCGCAGAAGCTCATGGTGTGCTTTGCACGCGGCCTCGGGTTCGCCGACGACTACTTTGTGCGCCTGCACGACGCGACACGCCCCGACTGCCAGACCGTGCTGCGGCTGCTGCACTACTTTGCGACGCCGGAGCCCGGGCCCGGCGAGACGCCCGAGATCTACCACCGCGCCGGCGCCCATGCCGACTGGGACCTCGTGACGCTGCTGTTCCAGCGCGCGGGACAGTCGGGCCTCGAGATCTGCCCCGGCCGCGAGGCCGTCACCGAGTTTGGGCTCGGCGACACGTGGACGCGCGTCGAGCCCGAGGCCGGCTCGATTGTGTGCAACATTGGTGACCTGCTCATGAGCTGGAGCGACGACCGCTTCAAGTCGACGTTCCACCGCGTCAAGGCGCCCTGCGAGCCCGGCGACTACTACGGCGAGCGCTACAGCATCGCCTTCTTCAACCAGCCGTGCCGCGATACCGTCATCCAGGGCCCGGCTAAAAAGTACCCGGCCATCACTGGCGAGCAGTTTATCGCGCGCGCCATGGACCGCCACTTTACCGCGCTCCAGGCCAAGCTCGCGGCCAAGGCGGCCGCGGGCACGCCCGTAGCAGCGGCCGCATAGCCCCTTTCAAGTTTCTCATTCTCATTCTATTTACTCGACGTTGAACCTGACAAATCGAATCAAACAACTCTGTTTACTGTGACGGTCTTCGAGTAAAGTGGGTCCATACCGAGACCTGACAATTCAAGAGTAATTCGACAATACGGCGACCTCGACCACCTTCCTGGGAGTCTTCATCACACGTTTGATTACTTTTTCGCTTGCATTGGCTATATTGAATAGATACCACAAATGTCCGCATGTCAACTTGTCCAAATCAAACCAACACGACCCAGAGAGCAACCATCACCGCCATCGCGGCCGGGGCAAACCGTTTTGGGGCGCCAGACACTGGCGAGTATGTATGGGACGGCATCGACTGCGTCGTGCTCGGCAGCCCATCGTTGAGTGCCGACGTCGTCACCGTCACCACCGACGCAAATGACGAGTACGGCGAGTACGGCGAGTACGACGAGCTGGTCTCCGTGTACCACACCGTGCTGGTCTCAATGAGCGTCGTTAGCGTCTCTGTGCTCGTCACCGGCTGCTGCGAGTGCTGCGAGTGCTGCGAGTACTGCCACGCCGACACGCTCGACACGCTCGCCGATGCTGCTGCCGTGCCGGTCGTCCTGGCTGTACCGCCCGTCGCGCTGATGGCCGGGCTGTACGTCGACGCTGTCGGGTACGGCGGCTCGGACGTGTCGGTCACCGACACGGTCGGCAGCGGCACGTGGTTGAGGTGGTCGTAGATGGCCACGTTGAGCGGCACGCCCGCGACGGCATTGTCCTTGGCCAGCGCCACGTCCTGCACCATGACGCCGCCAAACGAGCTGTGGTTGCGCAGGCTGTCCACCAGCCGGTTGGCCGCCGCGGCATCGACAAAGCCGGCCGTATCGCTCGACGCAGGCAGGCCCACAAACAGCTTGGCCAGGTGACTCGCGCCGCCCGAGATGTACGTCTCCCACTCGGCGTAGTTGAACCCGGGCGAGTCGGCGCCGCACAGGTCGTTGTTGTAGAACTGCACGTACAGCTTGTCGAACACGGTGGCCGACACCAGCGACGCCATGCCGGGCCAGCCGGCATCCAGGGGGCACTGTGGCGCGCCGGTGATGATCATCTTGCGGAACCCGGCGGCGCTGTTGTACGCCGACACGTGGCTGCGCAGGCGCCGCAAGAGCGCAATAAAGCCGACCTGGCCGCCGACCGTTTCCTCAATGTCGAAATCAAACCCGTCGAGCACCGTCGGCCTGCCGCCCTGCACGTCAAACGGCCGCGGGCCCGCCCACGACGCGTTCTTGGGCCCAAAGGCGCCCCAGAGGAAGTCGGCAAAGTACGTGCCGTTGCCCGACGACGTGACGGCGTAGTTGCGCGCAGGCTGTGGCGACCAGAGCCCGCCCGTCGACAGCAGCACCTTCTTGCCGAGGCCCTGGCAGTGCTGGATGTCGGCGCTGAGCGCTGTGCAGTTGGCAAGCAGGCGCGAGGTGGTGCCGTTGGCTTCGTAGACGCTGTCGAGGCGGCAGTGGTGGCCAAAGTTGGATGCCGGGTAGCCGGTGGCCGGGTCGGCTTCGGGCGATGCGGTGAGGTACGCCAGCGTGACCGAGTCGAAGCCGCCGGCGTCGCAGAAGCTCGCGAGCGAGTCGCTGCCGTGTTGGCCCTGGCCGTTAGTTTTCTCCTGCTTGGTTCGAGGCAGGAAAACATACAAAGTAGACATTGACTTCGGGCTTGGCTGTTGCTAGCAGGGCCAGCGAGGCGCCTGTGAAAATCGAAAGTGCTGAGCGCATTGTGATGTGAGTTGGTGATGTGAGTGATGTGCGGGTGATGAGGCCGTCGTTCTTTGTTGATGCAGAGTGTTGTTGGCAGTAGAGAGCGGACGAGGTGGGAATCCATGTTTTCACGCAGTCGCAAAGGGGCAGACAGGCCGTCTGTCAAGTGAGGAAGGCACGACCGGTGCCCTCTATTGAGCATCTGTCGTCTATTGACGAAGTGAGGAAGGAGCGGGCCGGCGACAGACCGGCCCCGGTTTTACCAGGTCGCACATGCCGTTTCGGTCCAGACAGACGTACAGCAGAAGGAGCGACCGAGTGACTGCGCCTGGCAGGGCTGAACAAGAGACATGTGCAAAAGTGATGCACACCGGCCCGTCAGGGTCAGACAAGAGTGAACAGACAAGACACAAGTACACAATCCATTGTTTTCTGACAGTTCCTTGTTCAGTTGTTGGCAAGACGGGCGAAGTTGCCTGCACACTGGACATGGAAGGTGGACAAGATTTCGCGGCTGTTCATGCGTTCATGTTGGCTGGTGAGCTCCAAAAGTACAAAAGTGTCGCCAGTCCCGCCTTTCGGGTGGCTGCTCGACAATCGACAGCTGAGCTTCCCCTCTGTTGGCAGAAGGCCAACCTACGGTGAGTCTGTTTCGCTCGTCGCCACCACCACAGCCATGGCCACGCCGTCGTCCCAGTCTGCCCCCGCACCGGGCACGCCGTCGCCGCGGTGGTCGGCCTCGTCGACACAGACGCACACAAACACCAGCCGGCGCAGCCGCTCGTCGACTGCGTCTGGTTCCACGTCCATACCGCGCTCGACCTCGCCCGCGCGTCTGCACTCGTTCCCGCCGTTTGTGGGCAACCGCTTGCCGTGGAAGGAGTCGGCCGCCCGGCTGGCGACGCGTGTGACGACGCCCGTGCACACGCTCTTCCGCAAGACGGACCGGGCGCTTTCCACGCGGTCCACGCGGTCCAACCGGCCGTTGTCGCGCGCGTCGCTGCCCGAGATGCCCCCGGCCGACACCGTGACGCGCCCAAACGATGCGACCCACATGGACAAAACGTCGTGGAAGGCACGGTCGGTCGCGGCTCCCCCGACCGTGGCCGTGACACGGGCGGCTGTGGCGCGGCCGTTTTCGTGGCGCAGCAATGTCGCGGCAGAAGAGATGCTGGTGAGTCTTGTTCGTAGCGCATGCAGGCATGCCAGGACGTAGGTCTTTTTCTTTTTCTTTTTTTTCTTTTCCTCTCCTCCTCTCTTTTCACATGTTCTTTTGCATAGTGTTGGAACCGGTTGATCGTTGACGATTAGCTCAGTATATAATTCTTCAATCAAACATTAGACTATTGTATAGATACTCGCGACTCAAACGAACTCTAGACGAAGAGAACCGCGGCAAACACGGCAATGAGACCGGCAAGGCTGCTGCGGACGACGGCACTGCCCGAGGTGCTGGTGGGATCGATGCCGGTCGCGGGCTGGCCGAGGTACCACGCGCCAATGTCGGTCAGCTCGCCGCCGGTGCTCAGCATGGCGGCGTTGGGGCCGACGTTGGACGCGTCGGAGCGGAAGGCGCCAAAGAAGGAGTAGCGGCCGATGGAGTCGAGGCGGTCGAGGTACTCGAGCGACGTGTTGAAAAAGTCCTGCGTCGCCGCGAGCGGCTGGTCGTTGAGGTTGAACTCGGTGATCCAGAGGGACGTGTTGGGGAACGCGGCCGAGAAGGTGCCAATGTGGCTGGCGAGGCCCTCAAAGCTGCCGTACCAGTGCATGGGCACAAAGTCGTAGGTGCAGTTGGCACCGGTCAGCTGCGAGCAGTTGCCGAGCATCTGCTTGAGCCACGGCACGGACTCGGTGCTGCCGGAGCACGAGGGCAGGCCGACCTGGAGGCCGAGTTTCTGGAGGGGGATCATGTTGGCGACCCAGACCTCGGCGGCGACGGACGGTGCAATGTCGCTGCCGCCGTAGACGTTGCCGAGCTCGGGCTCGTTGAAGGAAAAGATGTGCGAGATGTTGCGGCCGCCGGCGATGAGCGCCTGGACGGCCTCGACAAACGTCGTGTCGGACGTGTCGGCGGGCGCGCCCCAGAGCATCGGCACAAACGCAAAGTCGTCCTGCGACAGGTTGCTGTAGACGGGCGACGGCGTGACGCCGTAGTTGTAGTACCACGTCAGGTCCGACGGGTCGCGCGTCCAGATGTAGTTGTCCTCGGGGTGCGTGCTGTTGGGCGTGAAGACGAGGCCGCGCTTGGCGGAGCTGGCGGCCGGCGTGGCAGCAGCGGCCGGCGCAAGCAGCGCCGCGAGGGCGAGCGCGCGAGAGAGCATCGGGCAACGTGGATAGGGCTGCGACGCGACGCGACGTGGACGTGAGACGTGACGAGGACGTAGGACGAGACAGTAGCAAGAGCGTGAGCGACGACAAAAAGAAAACGGCAGAACAACAGACCAGAGCAAGAGCAAGCGAAACACAAGACGCAGTACGGAGTGCAGTACGGGTGCGCTTGCAATTCGCAATTCATCGGTGCATTCCGTGCCGACGGGGCCAAGTGGATTGGCATTCAGCTCGCGGCTGAGTGCATGGTCTAGCCTTCTTGGATACGACGCAGCCTGGGCCGGCATGAGAGGAGGACGGCCATGATAAGAGTGAGACAATCGACCAGAGAAGAAAGAATGACGATCCGAGCTGCAGACAGACCAGACAGGCCGACGCGGACGACGATGCACTAGACGAGGCGCTACTGCTGACGATGCGTTGGAATGAGACACGAACAACGAACAACGGCAGACGCAGCCCAATTTGAGCATAAACGTAAAGATAGGGGACGGAATGCCGCACGAATTGGCAATACGTGTTTGCCAGTGGCGCTGCAATCAACGCACAGCGCCAGAAATCAATAGCGCCACAAACGCGATTGGCAACCAAGAGATGTTAGCAACCAAGAGATGCCCAATCGACCACAGTGCAAAAGACCGTCGCCAGTTCCAGCGTGAGCGGTGATGCCACCGGCCCAGTGAGGCTGGACATTGGAAGAAGGTCGATCAGACCTAACTTTATGCGTACTCCGGCTCGTCGATGTCGGGTTGTGGCACGGTGCTGTTTGCCTGGTGCCCGGGCTGGGCGCTTCAAGTCGCGACACTGTTATCTCATTCGTGCGACCACAGCAGCACCGGGCCAGCAAGGCGGCCATTGTGCTCGTCCAGGATGGCCACGCGAGCGGTGCTAGGCAAAAACCAACGTCTGCTGTTGTTCTGTACCATCGCCATCACGCCGGCTTTGGAAACTCCGTCCGGCCTTGTAAGTTTAGTTAGTTCCGACCTCGTCGCACTTGGCCGGCCACGTCCAGTCATTGCGCTTACCGACTCATGCTCGTCTTTCTTTCACACCACCAGCATCAATTGCCAACTGTCGGACGACGAGGATCTGTGGCGAACGAGACCCTGAGTCATGCCTTCCGAGGCCACCTGCGACGCATAATATAATTACGGATCGTCGTCCACAACTCAATGCCATGCCCGGCATTTACGAAAATATAATTTATAATCACTTGCTGGCGTTTTGCACGTCGTCGTACGCGTCCTTCCATGGAACAGGCCCAGCCGTTTCAAGGCCGCTCCAACGGCCACCAAGGCTGCGACTGAAACTTGACCGAATGCGGGCGAGGCAGCCAAAAAGAAGTGCTCGGCTGTTTCTGTCTGCTCCTCCATCTCGCTCCTCTGGTTTCCTGGCTCTGGCTCCTTTGCTCTGGCTCCTTTGCTCTGGCTCCTTTGGCTCTAGCTCCTTTGGCTCTAGCTTCTCTGGCTCTGGCTCTGGCTCCTTTGGCTCCTTTGGTGCAAGCTCTTACCTAAAGAGAGCACTGCAAGGAGCGCCGTCGCTCCTGCTGCGTTGGCCGTGCTACAGCCAAGTCGCCAAGCCTCGGCGCGACAAAGATAGCCTTTTGCGTCGCAGTGCTCGTTTGTGGCCAGTGGCATTGGCCTCATTGCATCTCATTTTGGCGTGTCTTGGAATATTGAGCCGTGGCTGCAGTGAGCGTCATGTGGCCCGCCCAGCATTCTTCTGCCTGACCTGACGCAGCCCGGGCGTTTGATGCGGATTTTTCCAGAAAACGTGCATTGTTTGCATCGCGCACAGAAAACCGTAGCGAGTAGCGAGCTAGCGAGTCAGCCCGCCGCCAAATCAGCCTGCCGAGTGCACTGGTATATTTATTACATTTATTACTCCGTACATTTATATTTAGTATTGCTTTTTGTGGGTCCGCAAGGCGGAACCTGTCCGTCAGCACAGGAATCGAATGCTCTTGCCTCCATGCCTGCACTTGTCCAAGCTCACTGTCAAATGCGGCCAGCAGTCTACCAAGAAAGACCACTTGTTTCTCGGCGCAAAGACACGGATCGCTGGCGCGAGGGTCTGGGCGTTTCAGAAGACCAGAAACAGCCGCAGCGCCAGCATCGTCGTGGCAATTGTCTGGACTCACGACCGCGCCGCCTGCCCTTTACGGTCGGCACTGGCAGTCCTGCCATCGCTCCTTCCGCACACGCAGCTCGCCGCCCGGTATGGCCTGCCGTTGCTGCTCAATCTCCTCAATTATTTACGGTATGAAACAATTTACGGAGTGAGGAGTACGAGGCAAGTGCAAACAGCCAAGCAGCCAAGGAAGCCAAGCGCGACCAGGCACTCCAGCGCCGCCAATCCCCAAGTCGCCACGGCTGGCGCCCACGCGCCCCTTCCCAATTCAGCCGCCCAGCCCCTATCCGCGTGGCTTGGACGTGATTTCGGGTTCGTCGTATTGTTTTTGCTTTTATTCTTCGAATTGTTTTGTTGTGCATCGTCATCGTCCGCAGTGTTTTAGTCAACGCTTTCGTCACGCTTGGTCTTTCCTTTGGCCGCTCTTGTCTGCTCTCCTCCACGCTTGTCCACGCTCGGCTTCGCTTTGTCTCCCAGCTTCGTTTGTGTGGTCAGCCTACCAATCCAGCTTCCAGAAACGGGTCCATAGCTCGCAAAGCGGCCTTTTGACTTTTTCGCCTCAACGTCGGTCCTGTTCTGTTCTCCAGCCCACGATCAGCCACGCTCTTTTTCCACCTTCGACCACGGCTCACTCCGACGCTCACTGCCAGACTGCGCACGACTGACGACTCCGCCGGCTCCGCTCCCAACATTAGCTTATACTTATAACGCCGCCTCGTCTCGCTCGTCGTTCTGTCGTCGCTCTTCGACCTTTACACACGACACACGACACTCCGCCATGCGCTACTCGTCTTCTCTGCTCTTCGCCGCGTCGGCGTCGGCCGCCGTGCTCGAGCTGGGCCTGACCAAGGCGCGCCCGGCGCAGGGCATCGCCAGCCCGCTCAAGCGCCGTCAAGGCACCAGCACGTACCTGCAGACGCTCATCAACAACGTCACCGGCGGCGGCTACTACACCGAGGTGGCCGTCGGCACGCCGCCGCAGCCGCAGCTGCTGATTATCGACACGGGCAGCAGCGACACGTGGGTGGTCGCGTCGGACGCCGATCTGTGCACCAGCGCCCGTCTGCAGGCCACGTACGGCGACAGCTGTGGTGACACCTGTGCGTTGTCTGTCCTCCCCTCTGCGCACACGTGCTAGTGCTAACCCTCCAGACGACTCCAGCGCGTCCTCGACGTACAAGCTCGTGACGCGCGGCGGCTTCGACATTGAGTACCTCGACGGCTCGACGTCGGCGGGCGACTACTTTACCGACAACCTGGCCGTGGGCGGCGCGACGCTCGAGAGCCTGCAGATGGGGTACGCGACCGAGGTCGTGCGTGGCACGGGCATTATGGGCGTTAGCTACGCCGAGAGCGAGTCGACGACGGAGATCTACCCCAACATTATGGACGTGTTTGTGTCGCAGGGCCTGGTGGCGACCAAGTCGTACAGCCTGTACCTGAACGACTACCACTCCGACACCGGCACCATTCTCTTTGGCGGCGTGGACACGGAAAAGTTTATCGGGACGCTCGTCATTGAGCCGATCCTCAAGACGTTTTCGTCGTCGGGCAACAGCTCGCACTCGGTGCTGGCGATTGCGCTGACGGACATGGTGGCGGAGACGACGTCGCAGCAGGCGGTGGCGCTCGGCGCCACGGCGGTGCCGGCGATCCTCGACTCGGGCACCACGCTGTCGTACCTGCCGTCGGACATGGCCGAGTCGCTCTTCAGCGCGGTCGACGCGTACACGGACTCGGTGGAGACGGGGTACACATTCATCGACTGCGAGGCGGGCGACCTGACGCTGACGCTGACGTTTGGCGACGCGACGATTGTGGTGCCGCGCGAGATGGTCGTGCTCGACGTGTTCTCGGAGGTGCAGGACCAGATCCCGCGAAACGTGCCGTTTGCCCGGTCGTGCCTCTTTGGCTTCCAGGACATTGGCAGCACAGCGTCGCTGTCGTCGTCGAAGCTGACGACGGCGGGCATCAAGGCCGCGACGTCCAACGCCTACGCGCTGCTGGGCGACACGTTCCTGCGGTCGGCGTACGTCGTCTACGACATGACCAACAACGAGATTGGCCTGGCACAGTCGAACCTCAACAGCACGACGAGCAACGTGATTGAGCTGGCGGCGTCGCCGGCCGGCCTGCCGACGACGCTGACGGGCGTCAAGGCGCAGCAGACGACGAACCTGGGCACCGCGACCGCGACGGCCACGTCGACGGGCACGGGCACCAGCTCGAACGACGACACCGTCACCGTCACGGCGTCGCCGGGCGTGTCGGCCGGCCGCCCATCGCACGGGTCGCCCGCCAGCGTCGTGGCCGTGCTGGCCGTCTGCGCCGCGTCGTTTTTCGGCGGTGCCCTTCTCCTTTAGTGCGTTTTGTTGTCTTTGGTTGCTACGTTTCGCGTGACATGCTACATAATACCTGTACATACCTTGCTGTACATACTGAGGCATTCTTGGCGTTAATGAATCTCATTCATCTCTACATGGACTGGCTCGTGACTCTTTCAAATATCTGGCTCGTGACTCATTCAAACATGTCGACGTCTTCGTCTGACACTTGTGCCGTGTCTGCTCCGGTGTCTACCTTGGCCTCTGCCTCGCGCTCGGCGAGTTCTCGCGCCTGCTCGGCCTCGGCCTGCCGCAGCGCCTGGTACCGCTTCCGTGCGCCCTCCTGTGCCTGCTCGACAAAGTCGGCGTACGTGCTCTCGGTGCGCCGCGCAGCGACGTCGGCCGCATCGCCCAGCTTGCCGCCCTGCACACCCAGGCCAGCTCCGGCGCGGTATGCCGACGGCGCGATGGCTTCGACGCGGCCAGACCCCTGTGCACCGAGACCCTGGCCCGCAGACCAGCCCATCTTGGACAGCAGCGCCGCGCCACGGTCGACCGCCTCCTCCCTGCGGCTGTCCTTTTCGCGCCGCTTCGACGGTCCGCCCAGTGCCTGTCGCCGCTCACGTGCTCGGTCGCGGTACTGGCTGCCCTGTGCGTGCATCTGCGCCACGTCCTCGCCGCGTGCGTGCACCGCGTCGACGGCCGCCTGCACGAGCGCCGGCACACGCAGGCGTGCACGGTGCAGTGCACTCTCGCGCTCGTGCAGGCGCAGCGTGGCGACGGTCGTGAACCGGCGACGGCACAGCAGGCACGCAACGAGTCCGTTGGCTCCGTCAATGGCAGCGTACGACGCGTACGACGGTGCCGGGTCGCCACGGCGGCGCGGCACGCGCTTGACATGGTCCGGCGGGCGTCCTCCAGTGCCGTTGGTGTTGTGTTCGCCGGCCTCGGCCAGGGCGTACCGCTGAAATGCGCTCTTCCGGGCACTCGCGTCACGCAGCCGCGCCTTGTGGCCCGCCGACAACGACTCGTGGTCGCGCAGCTGCTGCCGCGAGCCAAAGCGCACGAGGCACAGCAGGCACGTCGGTGGCACGTCGGCCTCGTCCGGCTGGCCCGTGTCAGCGTCTTTGTCGGCGTCCTTCCTGGCGTGCTTGTCGGCGTCCTTCCTGGCGTGCTTGTCCGAGCGCTTGCCCAGCCCACGTCCGACGCCAAACGACACGAGGCGATCGTGTCGGTGGGGCGCGCGCAGCTTCTTTCCATAGGACAGCGGCGCCTCCTTGTCGGGGTACCCCTTCTTCGACGCGTCTGTCCGCTGGCGCTTGGCCGGCCGTGTCGTGTCGTCCTTGGGCCCCAGCTCGGCGGTCATCTTGGCCCATTTCTGCACCTGGCTCTGGAAGCCAGGCGCCATGGCAATGGGCGGCGCCTTGCCGAGGGCGGCATCCGTGCTGCTCGTGGCGCTACCCGCGGCCGGCTTCGGTGGCATCGTGTTTGTCGCTCGAGGTCAGCTCCACCTCGATGCATCAGAAGGCTAATATGTAGAAAGCAATGGCTGCTTACATAATACGTCATGATTGTTCCACTAAAAATAGATCCCGGGTGGACCCTGTCACGGCCAGACAGGTTGATGGGTACTCCGTACAGACGATACCGTTATCGTCGTCGGACCGTCAACATCCATCATCGGTGGGCACAACGACACGACATACTTTACGATGCCAAATACCGACAGGACCGTCCTGGGCGCCGGCACGGGCGGCCTGGCGCCGTCGGGGCTCGGGCCTGGCACCAGCGCGGCCCGCCGTGGCTCGTCGTCGCTGCTGTCGCCCGTCGACTACGATGCCGACGCCGTGTCGATCCGCAGCGACCAGGACAGCGACAGCGACGACGACCAGCTGCAGCAGCGCGCACGAAACAGCCGCGAACTGCGTGCGGCCGACCGCATGGTGTTTATGGAGGAGGACGAGACGGACCGCCTGGTGACGGACGCACGGCGACAGGCCGAGGCCGCGCGCGGGCGCCGTCGCAGCTCGAACCTGTCAGCGCTGAACGTCGTCCACCCGCTGGGACCGCTGAACCCGCTCAAGCTGCTGACGGGCCTGCGTGGCCGCGGTAGCCGCTCGGCGAGCCCGTCGAGCACGACGCTGCGGCCGTCGACGTCGTCCGGGAGCCTGGACGAAAAGGACGACGACAACGACAACGACGAAAAGAGCAAACGACGGGCGCGGCGGACGCGCCGGCAGGCCAAAAAGGAGCGCCTACTGGCGCAGGCGCGCGACGGCGAGGACGGCGAGCTCATGTTTGAGATGGAAGAGGGCGGCATCAAGACGGGCAGCTCGACGGGCGAGAGCAGCGACCGCGAGTCGGGCATCGACAGCGACCACTCCGACAGCGGCCACGCCGGGCTGCTGGGCCTCGGCAGCGGCGGCAGCGGCCAGAGCGCGCGCGACAAGATGGCACAGACGACCCAGTCACGCAAACGACGCGGCTGGGGACGGCTCGTGCTCGCGCTCCTCGTCGTCGTCGGGCTCGTGCTCGTCGCCCTCGGCGTGTACAAGGCCGTGCACGACCGTCGGACACGGGCACAGGCCACGCAGACGACACGGACGCTCGTCAGCAACGGCACGGCCCTGTTTGCGCCGACGACGCTCATCATCAGCCTCGACGGCTTCCGTGCCGACTTTGTCAACCGCGGACTCACGCCGCGCCTCAACGCCTTTATCCGGGAGGGCGTGTCGCCGCTGTACATGCGCCCCTCCTTCCCGAGCGTCACCTTTCCCAACCACTACACGCTCGCCACCGGTCTGTACCCCGAGAGCCACGGCGTCGTCGGCAACTCGTTCTGGGACCCGGCCGCCGAGGCCGAGTTCTTCTACACCGACCCCAGCCGCAGCCTCGACCCCATGTGGTGGGGCGGCGAGCCGTTCTGGGCGACGGCCGAGCGCGCCGGCGCTCGCGCCGCCATCCACATGTGGCCCGGCAGCGAGGCTCTCGTCAAGACGCACCGGCCGTCGTACGTCGACAAGTTCAACGGCACCGAGGCGCTGGCCCGGAAGACGCGTCGCATCCTCGAGTTCCTCGACCAGCCGGGCCTCGAGACGGCCGCCGCCGACGACGTCGACGGGTCGCGCGTCGTGAACCTGCGCCCGCAGCTCATTGCCGCCTACGTGCCCAACGTCGACGCCGACGGCCACCGCTACGGCCCGAACAGCACCGAGATCCGCAGCACCATCGCCGCCGTCGACAGCATGCTCAACGACATCTTTGCCGGCCTCGAGGCGCGCAACCTGACGCACATTGTCAATGTCATTGTCGTGTCCGACCACGGCATGGCCACCACCGACGCCACGCGCCTCATGCAGCTCGACGACCTCGTCGACCTCGACCGCATCGCGCACCTCGACGGCTGGCCGCTCGTCGGCCTGCGCCCGCACAACGCAAGCGACCTGCCGTCGCTCTACCAGGACACCCTGCAGCGGACCAAGGGGAACCCCAACGTCGACGTCTACCTGCGCGACCACAACATGCCCGCGCGCTACCACTTTGCGCACAACGACCGCATCGCGCCGCTCTGGCTCGTCCCCAAGACCGGCTGGAACATTGTCGAGCGCAAACACTTTGACATTGCCCACGCCCTCGCCACCGGCCAGGTCTACCACCCGCGCGGCCTGCACGGCTACGACCACGAACACCCCCTCATGCGCGCCCTCTTTGTCGCCCGCGGGCCCGCCTTTCCACACGCCCCCAACAGCAAGCTCGCGCCCTTTCAAAACATTGAGGTCTACAACCTCGTCTGCGACTCCATCGGCATCGCCCCGGCCCCCAACAACGGCACCCTGCGCCTCCCGCTCGCCCCGGTCGGCCTGCACGACGCCACGCCGGACGAGCCTTTTGACCCCGTGCCGCCGTATCCCCCGTCGTCGACGTCGACCGTCACGTTTGGCGTGTCCTCGTTGTCCTCGGTGCCAACGTTGGCGCCAACGTCGGCCCTGGCATCGACCACCGTCGCATCGACCCCCGCAGCACCTCCGGCGTCAGCGTCCGCCTCTGCGCCCGCCTCTGCGCCCGCTTCTGCGTCCGCCTCTGCGCCCGCCAACGCCTCCGACAAGTCTTTCTACGACGAGGTCGTCGAAAACGCCAGCAGCTTCTGGGACTGGCTGACGGACAAGTTCAACGAAGTCCTCGACAAGATCAACAGCGAGCAGGGCACGGCCGAGGCGGACGCCTAGTTTATTTTGTCTTTTGATTCCCCCGGCGTTGGCGTTTAGCGTTTGATTGGATTTGAGATTGGCGATTTTGGAATGTACATGATTTGCGCCAACATGCCCGTGTAATGTGCCCAAGAAACTATGGGCTGATGTCCACTGTCCACTTTGGTTGTCTGGCTGTTCACTGATCGCCTCGCTCGTCTGCGTGAACAGACTGCCAACTGCCAGGGCTGAACAGCCTACGTATCAACAAAGACCAATGGCAGTGAACAGAACAGACAGTCACGATATACACTGTTACTACGACATATAAAGCCCGTCGTTCCGTTCTTCAGTATCGCGTCAATGTTCCAACGCAACAATCTCCATTCGCTTCAACACAGCTCAAACTTCACTATACACACATTTCAACCTACAACATGTCGTCCCCGTCATCGCCTGTCCACGCCTCGCAACTCTGCAAGTGCCTCCAACACCTACAGCACACCCGTCCATCGTCGCCCGAGCCACAGCGCACCCGCCCGTCGTCGCCCGCGCCCCAGAAGACGCGCCCGAGCACGCCCGAGCCCCAAGTGACGCGCCCGAGCACGCCCATCCAGTCGGCTTCCGGTGATGCTGACGAAGCTGCTGCAGAGGGGAAAACTGGGACTATTGTCATTGGCTACAAACAGTAGGTCAGCAACGGTAGGTACGTGCGTCGGATTCTGCCTGTCCTTATTGTTTCTATACTGTCTTTGAATATATACTATATACCACTCCGTATCTGCAACACCTAAACCAATGTGAACTGCTGGTGTGAGCGAGAACTTTTGCACCACCCCGCTGGGAATGTCGGCCACTGGTACTGTACGCGTCAGCGGAACGCCGCCCTACATCGACAGTGGCTCGATTGGTCGTGCCGACGGCCAGCTTGCTCGAGTCTTAACAGCTATAAATGATCGAGTCTTAACAGCTATACAAGCCAAGCTATAGTAGAAGGCTTCATATAAAAAGGGAACGATAAGGAGCATGGTAGCTTTGCTGTTTCGAGAAGGAGCGTCGTCACACTTGGAAGCTGGAAGGAGCGTGCAAGCATCGTCTTCCACGACAGAAGGAACTGGTTCGACGTGGCCGTCTCTCGCTCGCTCTGCCAATGGAAGGAGAACGTGGGCTGGCAAGGGAATGGAAGGGCCGACGGGCAAAGAAGGCAGGAGGAGGAACCGCCGAGGAAGACCGAGGAAGGGCCATGTCGTACCAGGCAGGAGCAGGAACCGGACAGGAAGGTGCTGTGCTGTTTTCTCTACTCATAGCTTTAGTCTTTACAATCCCACATCAGTCACACAGTCAATAAGCACATCAGTCACAGTCAAGCACATCAGTCACGCAGTCAAGAAAGTAGGAGGCAACGGGACAACACGTCCGTGCAAGAATAATATTGTTGCTCTGTGAGCAGAGTAAAGGAAAACGCCGCCGGTGAGCTTGTGTGAAGGAGCATCGTGCTCGGCTTCTGATATATCCAGGAATCCATCCAACCAAAAAACAAAAGGGTATCATGACAAAGGAAAAGCGTAGTGCGAGAGACAGAAAGGAGAAGAAGGAGAAGGAGAGGCAGACTACAAAGAGTCAAAGCCGGAAAAGACAATGCCACGGCGCTTCCAGTCGCCGCGCTTCATGTAGCGCTCCTCGTCCGAGGACGCCTGGCGGGCGCGGGGCACGACGAGAGCGTCGACGGAGCTCAGCGACGAGTCCGAGTGCTGCGGGCGCAGTGCGTGGTGGCGCGGGGGCGGCGGCGACAGGCCGCCGACGGCGACGGACTCGTCGTCTGTGTCGGACGAGGCGAGGCGGATCGACCTCAGGTCGTGGACGGTCTGGCGCTGGGCGCGGCGCGGGCACGAGTCAAAGTGGTCCTCGTACTGGTACAGCGACTTGGTGGACGACGCCATGGAGCTCCAGGACGACGACTCGCGCGAGGCGGTGCTGGGCTGGCGGCGGTGGAAGGGGTCATGCGCCAGGAAGCTGTCGGCGGACGCGGCAGACACGGCCGAGTCGGAAGAGCCGGCCGACGCCAGCGACGCCATGGACGACTCGGACGACGTCGAGCCGTAGTGGGTGCGCGGGCGCACCATGTGGACGACGGGCGTCGCCGACGTGTAGATGCTGGGCGTCGGCGGCATGGGCGGGACACCGTGCTCGTCAGGCGTCGCCGTCTTGGTGTCGTTGTGCAGGCGGCGCAGGCTGCGCGCGCGGTGCAGCATCTTCTGTGCCGAGACCATTGTGTGTGTGTGTGTGTGTGTGTAGAATAAAGTAGAGTGGGAGTTGTAGAGTTGAGACTTGCGTTGCAAGTCAGACTGTCAGTTGGCGTTGCGAGTGATCTGTGGACTGGGATGTGGACGGGAACGAGGGGACGAGGCTCTGATATATAAGTCGATCAGAGGTGGACGATGATGCAGGCCTGGAGTTAGCACCCGGACTTGAGAATTTATCGTTTTATCGTTTTTATTGTTTCTTTAATCGCTGCCATTTCCACGGCTAGTGAAAATCAATGAACAAGGCAGCTGCATAGTGGGGCCTCGTAAGAACAAAGAGCGGAGCATGCAGCGCGCTAGTGCTGCAGGTACTCTGCACCGAATTCTGCGTGCAAGGTACTTGAGCGTGCGTTTCGACACGCCTCTCCTGCGTTGCGAGCACGCCCTGTCCGGCGGCCACGGACGGTCTGCACGGCCGACGACACGCCCCCGGCACGCCCCTGCTGTCTGTCGCTCTGTCGCTCACTGTCGCTCACTGCCGCTCGCTCTTTCACGCACCATCGTCAGCTGCGCTGCACGCGAGTCCCGCCTCGCCTCTTGGAGGCACTACGAGAACGCAGTCGGCGTGCGCGTCCCTTTGAGTGCTCCGGATTTACATTCGTTCCAAGTGGAAAACCAGAACCGGGCGGCAGCACCATCGGGAGCAAGACAATGCACGAAGCACGGTACGCTGGTGTTTGTTTGCACGGCATCGGCGACGGCGGCGGGCAGGCCGGCGTGAATACCGAGCCCCATCCCCATGCTGCCCTGTGCAGCGTCACTTGAGTGCGTTTACGGAGTACACTGCCCATACTCTGCATACTCCGAAACCAAGCATTCTGTACCTTTTGTAAATATTTAAAAATCTAAATTTAAAAAGATTAACACCTGCACGCACTTGAGAGTCACTGCATGCGTCGTGATAGGCGCTCCGCTGCATCCTGGCTTTGTTCCTGCCCGTGTCAAGGCCTGGTCAACGCCTGTTCCTGAATCCCGCCGAAACATGCACGAGCCACGGCGTCACACAGGGCGCAGGGCGTGTCGCCGTGGACCGTGGACCAACGCCTGGCCATGAAAGCGCCGTCGCCCTCAACAAAGATCGACACTCTCGCGACAATACTCCGTACTGCGCGCACCAGGGCTGCTCTTCGTCTTTCCGTCTTTCCTCTGCCCAGAGCAACAGACCAACACGGCTGCACAGGCTGCAGCGGGTTGGATCGGAAAAAGAAAAAAGAAAAGCGACCAGGGTCGAGGCCGCCTGACCTGTGGCCTAGCGCGCGCAGCCTGGCGGTGGGGGAAGAGGGGAAACAATGAGGGGACGCTGCATCGTGAAGGCAACAGTGATTGATGGCAGTCAAATTCGATTGGACCAACGAAAAGGAATAGGAATCGCCAGGGTGCTCTGCCAGCGGTCCAGCCCAGCTGGCTCTGGTTCGATTCGACTTGCAACACGAACGACTGCCAGCAATGCATAGCTCAGCTGCTATGGCCTGGTGGGCGCCAATTGCGGCATACGGATATAGCACTGCTCGTAAGATGCTGTGCTTCTGGCCGTCTATCGAAACGAAACGAAGAATATTTCAAGAGAATAAGAGAAAATGAAAAATGAAAAAGCCCCACTTGCGTTGCTCTGCACGCTCGACAAGGGTACCTGGGCTAGTCTCTAACGGGTTAGTCTCAGACGCACGCAAAACCAAGACACTTGCAGCAATAAGAAACACTCGGCCTGACAAAAGCGGGCTGACGCAAGGGAGGCCGTGAAAGAGATGAGCGATGCGCACGACAGACCAGATCCGGCGGTGAGTGCGGCCGGCGTACGGAGTAAAATCATTTTCTATTTAAATATATATTTACAGGCGGGAGCACGACGCAAGGGAGGCTGTGGCGTCAGACGCTCGTCTCGGTGCCTATGATGACTCGTTGTCTGGACTCGTCAGGACTCGACTTTTTCCTCTCCATTTGCTCGTGAGACGCCGTGACGCACGCGGCCATTAGCGCTGTCGGACTGCTGTCGGAGGACCATCGCTGCCTATGGAGCATAGAGCACTCTTGGGCCTCACGTTCTCGGTGCCTGCCTCATACCGCCTCTCCCTGGCGGACTCGTTTTCGCTGATCGTTTCCGGCTTGCGGCCATCCGCTGTGCACGTCGCACGTCGTGCAAACCGGTTCGCCCTGTTCACATCGACCCTGGTAGCCTGGTCTCTTGCACGTTTCCGTCTTTGTCGCCGCCCTTGGGTCGCTGCAGGAACCAGCATCGGACAAACACCAAACGTTTTCCATCCAGGCGCCGAACACGTCGGCTACCTGGCACGTTCTTTGACGCCACGACAAAGAGTGCCTTTTCGGTACTATATTTTAATCAAGTGAACAGCCTCCTTCAACGTCCAACACGCGGCCCTCTCGGGATCCTGCAGCCTGGTAGAAACTTGAATAGAGTAGGCAATTTGTCATTCGGCACTTCACCGCAAGACGCTGGCAGCGTCAGTGCAATTTAACGGGTTTCCGCCGCGGCCGCCGCCTCGTGCGACTCTCACAAATGCCCTACGCCTTCTTCGGCCTGGTCTGTGCCCACTATCCCGGCGAGCATCACGATTTGATATTGCCAATGTACTTTTGAACACCCCCGTCCTTCTCGGCATATTTTTATATTTATATTTTTATGGATTTGTCAAGAGTTGCTCGTAAAGTCTATAAGTCTTTTCGCGCTCATCCAGGCATTCCCATCACGATCCGCTGTGCACGCCGTCACGCCGTCGACGATCAGGATTCACAGCTACGCCTAGTGCCTGGATGCACAGCTAGTTCCTGGATGAACAGCTAGTTCCTGGAAGCACAAAGAGCGGCCGTGGCGAACGATGCGCCAACATCTCGAAACCAACAGCGTGCTAGCAGCCCCAAAGGCCCGGTCTCTTTGTCCTGTGCACGCTACTGGCCAATTGCTATTCCGTACATTTACGCTGCGCGTCGAATCGCTTTTCGCTTTTCGCTTCTCGCTTTTCGCTTTTCGCACTTAAAACTCCATGTTGCTCGACCAAGGCCACTGCGTCGCAGTCGGAGCGGGCCCCTCTGACGTGCTTGCGCATGCATGCACTAATTGCTATGCTGCAGCTGACGGCCAGCGATAGTGATCCTTTGGCGTCGTCTTGGAGCGCAGTCTCGTGATGGCACATGAGACACTCGTTGCTGTGTGCTACAGCGATAAATAGAATTATTCTCCGGCGTTGCACGCAAACCTCTCGTTTTGTCCACTTGGTTTTGCAGTCATGTCCATTTGAAGCACGCACGCCGTGATTGTCCGATGGCCAAGAGTGAGAAAAAAACCCGCGCACGAGCGCATAGGACGGTGAGAAGCCCAATGTGGCCTGGCGCGCTGAGTGTCCGGACATTGGAAATCAAAGTGCAAATGCATGTCCACCTGGACACCAGTCTCCATAGGCAATAGACGAAGACCTAGCGGACAATCTCTCGTTTGTTCTCGAATCAGCGTCGTGAGCGAGTGCGGAATCAGTTCGCAGCGCGGAACAAGTGTAGAAACGGGCAAATGTCGAGTGCCGAGTCTGTTGCCTCTCCTGAAGCTCGTTTGGATTCTCGAAATAGTTTTGCAGCGACTGTCTGTCAGACTGAACGCATGCCCCACCTATATTTACATGCCAGTCGCAGTTGGCCAATCGCAATGGACAAGTGGAGACCCGTCAGCATCCTGGCTCAGCCTCTGCTCCAGCCTTTGGGTACGGAGTACGTTAAATATATTTAAATCGATGCATGCTGCGCGCGTCGGCTCGCGCTCAGCTCAGCCGCAGAGCACAGACGGTCTCGAGCCGTCTGGCTGCGCGATGCGAGGCACTGTTGCAGTTTGTGGCTGCGTTTCGGTTTCGCAGCAGTCGTTTACCACAGCCTTGTACGGCGTCAATATAGTGCAGGCCACGCCGACAGATCTCGATTTAGCGAGTCGCTAGCAGGCTGTGTCAGCGACTGTCTGTAAATCCAGCGAATCGCATGTTGCACTCGCCAAGTCTGTGTCCAGCCCGCCATTCTGGCTTAGCAGGCCTGCAGCAACTTGACGTGCTAGTGATCACTACTTCACAGAAGAACGTCGAGGCTGCTCTTTGTGCCTGTATCGTCCATGTGGTTGGCGAGCATCGCCTCTGGCCGTTGCCCAAAAGAACCAACGCCCGGATTTACTGCTTGGGATAACAATATCTACTAGTTCTTACTTATTTTGCTAGTTCTTACTTTTATTCAGCTAGTTCTCCTAAAAATCGCTGGACAATTTATTTTAAAAAACATTTATTTCCAAATTTTAGTTGATTCTCAGAATTATTTTTATTCTCAAATCTATTCTCAAATTTGTGCGCTAATCATGACTGATTGACGATCTCCGGAGTACGCTCCGCTGATAAAATACCATAGTAACTGTCAACACGGTACTTTTGTTTACTCCGGGGCAAAAGCTGTTGAACTCCGGGCGTTGGAAGGAAGAGTGCTCGTCCTGCGATGCGAAGCCGTCGGGTCAGAAGGTCGGTGAAGAATATCAACATCGATATGCAGCCAATGCGGCTGCATGCGCCGCATGCGCTGGAGATTGTGCTCCATGAGAGCCGCAGGCGAAAACCAAAAGCAACTCTGCGGAGTACAGGCGGCTGGCCAAAAGCAACTCTGCAGCCAGCCTGATAATTACGCAGACGGCAAAAGGTACCGCTCCACGTATTTTGCTAGCCCAGGTACAGCAGGCCACTGTCAGGATCCCTGCGCGCATCGTCGCCTATGCGTTGTCCCCGCTTTTATCTGCCATCACCCGCCCTGCGTCGCGGCGCGCGGCGTACCCCTGTCGGTCGCTGCAGGAACAGTGCCATTCAGTCTTTGTTTCTTTGTTGCGGAGTGGTACATTGCGAGTTGAGAATGAGTGGGGAGAAAAACTTGCCGTCCTCTGCGTGCGCGTGACCGCGTGCCACACGCAGTACCCGTAGCGTGCCTGGTCCCTGTCGCTGCCAGGCGCTTGCAGGCGCTACGGCCGCTAGAGCAGTGCTAAACAGCGCTACCAGACCGCCTCTGCACAGACGCTCACCGCATGATTGGTGGTGGGCGGGCGTGATTGGCCGGAGGTGATGATTTGAGTTGTGGGCGGGCCGGTCTTTCGTATGGACATCATGAAGGACGATCCAACAATGTGCTCGGCATTACCACAAAGCATCATGACGAAATATATTTATAAATTAAATAATAAATACAATGGTGCCCGAGTCGGATTTGTGCTCTACAAAGATGCCCGAGAGTTCGGATTTGCGCTCTGCCATGTTGGAGCTAGGCTGGCCCGAGACGCTCATCGCGATGAACTGTTGGAGCGTACCGTACATATACGAGTGCGAGGCGCCCAGCAGTAAATCCGGGGCGTTGGGATGGCAAAAGCTGTTTGTTGGTGAGATTAGCGCAAACGAGGTCAACAGGGACAAAGGCGCAGGTGCTGCCAGCGGCCGTGCCTGGCCAGTCAGCGCGACATGCGCGTCGACCGGCTGCAAAAGGACTCGCTAGTTTCGTTGGAGCTGGCGGTGCAGTGGGCAAATATCAGAAAAATAAATTTCAAAAATATTTCTTAAAAACCTTCTCCGGCACATCCAACACCTACGGAGTAAATGATGTGCACTATTTTGAGCGCTGGGACAGGCACGGCACATCCAACACCACGGAGTAAAAGATGTGCACTATTTTGAGCGTCGGGACCGAGCCAACAAACTCAAATCATGGGCGATCCGGGAGCATGGTCAGCCGGGATGCATTGCCTCACCAGCACAGCTGGCAGAGAATTGTGATAAGCGCGGCCGGCCGGGGACCGCGACGCGATGGATTGGCCATTCAGCAGCATACAGCCGCACTGCATCGGATCAACACGATGGTCACAATCTGCAGCCGCCCTGCATATATTTATTTATAATTTAAATACAAATTATTTATTTATTTCAAAAGTAATCAGCGAGAGGAGGCCGAGTCGGATGCAATTTTACGACAGCCCTATATTTACTCTGTTCTCTGTTCTGGCCACTGCCAGCTCGTCACTGCAGGGCTGACCACGATCGAAATGACGGCCATTTGCGCGTTTGGCAACTGTGGATAGAAGCTGGACAGGGGTGCCTGGTCGGGGCGTGGACTTGATGCTGCAATTATCGACTACCGTATTTGGGAGTTTTTTATTTGCATTACAGTAGCGGCCGAGGTCAGAGTGACGTGGTATTCAGTTCAGCTGCCTGCGAATCGACAAGCCTCGTTTATTGCTTTTGAATTTGCTTTTGAATTTGCTTTTTGAGCCTTTTCTATTTCTTTTCTTCATGACGCTCTTTGCTTTTGGCTAGTTTCTGTTCTTCATTTGACGCTCTTTGATTTGGCTCGCCGACGTAAATATACATCGTATGGTCCCATTCTCAGGCCATGGAGTTTTTTCAGAGGCAGGATTTTTCTTTGGCCACGGCAAGTTTTTCTGCTTCACGGCTTGGCTGTCCGGTCTGTCGTGAACTTGTTCACGATGGGGCACCTCTGCCCTGTAAATGAGCAGACCCGACGCCAAACGAGCTGAACGAACAAAGACGCCGGCCTACCGGGGCTCGCCGTGCCCACCGTCCCACAGCGGATGTCGTCGCGACGATGTCTCGACATTTTCCATTTGGCTCTTTGTCACGATCGATGCTTGCTGCAAAAACGCAAAAACAATCACGACGACCCTTACGACGACCCCAAACCCTGTCGTTCCTCCAGATAAAAATACATTAGCGGACATTTCAGGGCCCGCTCGCAGGAGCAGCCGCTACGGAGTAAGTGCGGCCGCCAAACTAGCCCGTGGCCTCTGTCCGCCTTTGTTTGCACGGTGGCCTGAGGGCGCCTCTTTGTTGCATCTCACGATGCCGAAATCAGCCGCGCCCTGGGCTCGGACGACCGGTCTGGGCTGATGCACGATTTGCAAAGGAAATTGGCCGTCCAAAGCGAGCTGCTTGCCGCCCTGTCAGTCCAGTCCAGCTCAGCAGCCGTCGCTATTTCGAAAGATTTTTTATTATTTTTTATTATTTGATACGCTCTTCGTGGCTCAATTGGTGCAGTCATACTCATTGTTCGTTTTTAATCTGAAATAAATATACTCTTCATGGCTAGGTTTGCACGCGTCATACTCACAGGCTAGCTTGCACCGCAATCTTTTTCCTTGAGTGCCAGTTTCGACATGGTTCGCCGTCCTCGTCCATTTCTCGTCCATTTCTCGTCTGGTCTCGTCTGGTCTCGTTCTGTCGCGTGTAAGTCAGCCCCGCTCTGAGTCCTTCGACCTCCTTCTGACTGTCCTTTCCGCATTCGACCAGTCGCCGAAATGAGGCATCCCTTGCCGCTCCATTGTGAATCGTGACAGACCGCCCAAGTCAGCATGCGTGAGCTGCTTCACGGCGTGCAGGAGCCACACACACCTCTGGCAAACGCGGCAATTGCATACAGTGGCCACGCCAGGCCACGCCAGGCCCGCCCGGCCAAGACTCGACTGGAATGCACCCGTCTCAGTCGACGAATGCACCCGTCCCAGTCGACGAGGACGAAAACGACGAAACCTCCGCTCCATCGCGTTATCGACACATTCCAGTCGCTCTTGGACATGGAGTGAATCCGTCATCGGTCATCGTGGAGGCATCGAGGCGTTTCCGCAACCGTAGGCTCGCCTCCGCTCGGTCCTGTGATTTTACTTGACTTGGGACGGACGGAAAGCATCGCGTCCGACTCGGCTCCTTGCGCGATCCTGCCCTACTCGCCCTCGTCCTCGTCCTCGTCCTCGCCTGCGTCCCGGCTCCCGCGGCGCCGTCGGCTCGCAGCCGTGTGCGTGCTACGCACGATACAGTTGTGTATCAAACCGGTGATGCACGCTCTAGCCAAAGGCCAAGACCAAAAGCATGCACGCTCTAGCCAAAGGCCAAAGCCAAGCCGAAGCCAAAGGCCAAAACCAAAGAGGCAATAGTCTGCGCTGGCAGTGAGACAGGGGAAGACATGCAGCACTGCAAGACACGCGCGTAGTGAGACATGCTGTTGCTACTTTTTTACACAGGCACAAGTGAGACATGCAGCGCCAGCGCGCCAGTGCCCAGTGCCCAGTGCCCAGTGCAGCAGGCTCGTGCAGCAGGCTCGTCGTGCTGAGGAGGGGAAGCTCGTGGTCGGGCCAAGGGTGCAGCGGCCGATTGGAGGCGGCGTGGCCATGCAAGTAACCCAGTGACAGGTGACTGCACTCAGGCACGGACGGGCACGGACCAGACTGTATCCAGGAACAGACTTTCCATTTACAGAGGCCAACGAGACAAACAGGCTCGCGATTGGAGTAGGAGCTTCATTTCGGCTGTGGTCAAAAGGATGAACCAGGTGACATAACGCAAGCACTCAACAAAAAATACAAAAAAGTATATTTACATCTATCATGTTTGCGGCTGTTTCGGCTCTCCTGGACTTTGGGTTTGGTTTCGTCTTTTACGTTTCCAAGCTCGGTGACGCTTTCACATTCCTGAACTCAAGCAAACGACCAATGCGCCCTTGCATCTGTCTGTGAGCTCCGCCGGCCTCGCATTCTTTTATGAGTCTGGGGTGCATCGTCAGAGGGATGGATCGTGAAAGGGATCGTGGAATGGATCGTGGCATTGGCGGGGCAGGATCGAGCTGCGAGCCCGAGCTCAAGCTCCGACGCACATGACCAGGCCCAGGCAGCCCGAAATGGCCCGAAATAGCAGAGCCTGATCCTCGACTGCAACGCCAGCAGCGCTTGTGCAACCACTTTACCATTGCACAGCCAGGGACCGGCGCACAAGCACAGGCACAAGTACAACAGCGTCGCACCGGCTCAGACTCTGACGCTGTGTCTTGTCACTGACGACAGACGTAGCTGCATCGCATGTTGCATGTAATGGTTGGTTGCCAGAAAATGTTATAATTTAATTCAATACCGGTGATACCGTCGCACTGGCACTGCGAACAAATGAGCTCGTGCTGATCGACAAAAGGCTAGCAGACTGTCTCCAGACTTGCCGCCATCCTCGGCCACGAGACTGCGTCATGCTCTGCCCTTTTCTCGAGCTCGTCGCTCGTCGCTCGTCGTTCGACTGTCAACTGCGCAGAGGAATGCGGCATATGCCACCGTTGTTTCGACGGCATTCCAGGCGGCGCGGACCCGGTGTCCTGGCAATTACGGCTGCTGCGACGCGCACAAAGAAGGAACAATTCCTCGCAATCCAGAGCAAGACAGTCCGAGGCGCCTGGCACTACGACCTACTGCAAGTAGAAGTATTCTTGCTTGTCACATTCCAGTTCTGCATCCGAGGAAAACGAACAAATGACAGGACCCACGTGTGCGCGCGTCCTGTGATGCTCTTCTTCGAGTTGGTGTCTTGCGTCTGGCGTCGCGCTACGGAGTATGTCATTCGACGATCGTGCCTGCTTTCGACATGTTCGCTTCCTGCGGCGCCGTGCCTTGCCTCGAAGTTGTCGCGTTGTCGCCCCGCCGCTACTGCATGTCTCGCCGCCTGAAGAAGACGAAGAGGATAAGAGAAGCAAGCCAGAAGAGATGGCGGTGTGTGTGAGACAGCACTAGCATCCCTGCGTCTGGCGAGACGTCAGACATTCAACGGCCACGGAAGATTACGTCCAGAGGCTGTCCGAAAGAGAAAAGAAAGAACGCACGGCCGATGCGACGCCAGCGTCGAGAACCACGGAACGGCAAATGGCCATTGCCAGAAAGCGTCACGAAAACACACGAAAGCGACACACCTCGGAGGAGCTACCTCGGAGAACGTGCCGCATTCACGATAGATCAGCGCAACGTGGGCATTGCTCCGGCGCCGGCGTCGCAGTGGCGCCCAAACGAGCATTGCGCCGCCCCACATGCCCGAGCTCAGTACTCCGTACATTCTGTTTATAAATAGTTGTATTTCGTCTTGCTGTCGATCGTCGCTGGGTCTGTGATTGCGACTTGCTCGACGGTTTTTACACTGATAAAGACGGAAGCATGCAAGTGGTGCACGATGCGTCGCACGGAGTCTTTCTCGATTAAGTTGGTGTTGCGAGGCACGGCGTCTGGTGACTGTCGATATGAAGGGTATGGATTATGTCGGCCACCGGCAACCAGCTCGGCTCAAAGCGGAAGATGCGCCTCAATCAAGAAACCAATAGGCGCACGTTTCCGACTGGAATGCGTGACGTCTCACAAGACTGTAAATATACGCTGTAAATCGCCATCCACTTGTACGTGACAGAATACCAAAAGCAAAGGCAACCCTTGTCGCATCGACCTGCTGCAGCACGGACCAGCCAGCGCACGATTCGGAAACCACAGACATCGGTGCAGCCGGCCGTCCGCGCGTGAGCACGCGCAGTGCAGAAGCGACCGGTCGTTTACCTTTTCGTGTAGATGTACCGTTCTGGCCGACCGACCGACCGACCGTCGCCGTCGCCACACTGCCCATCTTAAATATTAATGACTGGCGGTGAATGACGCAGGTTGCCGTGAAAAGTGCGAAAGTGGTGCGAAAAAGTGACGTAGGCTACCCCTCATGCATCCCTGCCGGCCAAGTCACTACCGCAGTACTAAAACGGCCAGGCTGGCGAAGCCACCAGTGTATCAGACTGCTCACTCCGAGGAAAAAACCGGCAGCGTCGGCGATGAACGACCAACGCAATCTGCGCAGAGCACGACGCTCTGTGCAACCGTAAGCAGCCAGCCGTGCATCATCGCACAAAAACTGGCGTCCACGGCTGGCCAGCCAGTGTGGCTTGGCCGGGCGCACGTCTGCAAAACTGTAAACTGAGTAGATGATTGACTCTCGGCTACCAGTGAGGCGACCAGCCAATGTACATGGACGCCAGGTTGCCTGGGTCGGTGGCGTGCCGGATGAGCTCGAGGGCTTGCCCCTCGACGCCGAGCGGGATGGTCTCCTCGAGGAGCAGCCCGTTGATGCGCCGCTTAATGTTCTTGATGACGGCCGTCGGCGTCATGCTGACGGCGGGCGCGGGTTTGTGTGCCGCGCCCGGCGGCTGTTTCTGCTTGGCGCCATGGGCCTCGGCCTTGAGGTCGAGCGTCGGGTCGTGGACAAAAGCTTCGAGCACGGCGAGCAGCGTCTCCTCCTGCTGGCGCATCATCTGCAGCGTCAGCTCGCACGAGCGCTGAAACGGCCCGCGCCAGTCGCAGACGCCCATGGCGGCGCGCATGTTCTGCGTCAGCCGGAACGGCACCGTCTCCGGCTGCTGAAACAGGCGCCCCTTTTCAAAGAGACAGTTGAAGTCGACGTGCATGACGCCGCCGCTGTCCTGGTCGACGAGCACGTTTTCGCAGTGGCGGTCGCCGAGGCCGAGCACGGCGCCGGCCATGCTCATGACGGCCATGGACCGGGTAAACTGGAGGCGCGCGGTAAACCACGCTGCCGGGTGCGGGAACTTGCGCATGAACCACTCCTGCAGGACGGGCGGAAACTGCGGCAAAATGTCCTGCACAAAGCGCGTCTGCAGCGCGTCGTGCGACGTCTTGGCGGCCGCCAGCAACTGCCGCTGGATCTCGAGCGGGTCGGGCGGCGGCGGCACGACCTGCTGGCGCCGAAGGTCGTAGTACGGCCGCAGAATCTCGCGCAGCGTCTTGAGCCCGAGCACCCACTCGATGATGCCGCAGTCCTCGCACAGCGGCGTCACGGCGTACGTGCGGATCGACAGTTCGCGGCGCGTCGCCTCGGCGTCCTTGCGCAGTGCCTGGTTGATCTGCGCGTTGACCTCCATGAGCCGCTGGTCGGTACGCATGTCGTCCTTTGGTTTGAGCAAAATGTCGTAGCGCCGGCCGTCCGATCCGTTCATGGTCAGCTTGCGCGGCTGTGCGAGCGAGCTGAGGATGAGCACCTCGTCCTGGAAGGACCGGATCGTGATGACGTCGGATGCAAAGGCACTGTGGTTGGCATACTCGGGTCCTGTCGTGGCCGGCAAGGACGCATTCGAGTTGGTGCCGGTGGCATTCGAGTTAGTCCCCGAGGGCACATCGACCGCCATTCGGGTGGGCAGCGACGCAGTCAGACAGCGGGCAATGGGCACGACGAGGGGCGGGATCCCCTGCGGGTCAAAGTTCATGTCCTTGCGGAGGCTGACGGCGCGGCTGGCGTGTGCGGCGCGGTACTTGACGCTGCCGACCTTGATGAGACGCTCGGCAAAGGTGACACCGCGCCGCAGCAGCGTGCTAAAAGGCTGGGCGCGCTCGCCCGGCACGTCGACGAGTTCCTGGTGCTTGGCGGCGCAGAGTACCTTGAGCAGGCGCTCGGCGGCCTGCACGTTGCTCGTCTTGTTGCGCAGCGTCAGCACGACGACGACGCTCCACGTCGCCTGCAGCGGGTAGTAGCGCACGACGCGGTGGATGATGGCGTCGAGCACGAGGCACACGTCCTTGTGCGGGTGGTTGATGCGCGCGACGAGCTGCGGCAGCGTCGAGTAAAAGATGTAGGCGGGCAGCTGGCCAATCTGGCGCAGCAGGCGCCGGTGCAATTGCTTGAGCGTCGCCGCCCGTCGCTCGCGCAACGGCTCGGGCACGCGTGCGAGACCCTCGGGCGGCGTGTTGATCTGGGAGCCCAGGCCGAGCCAGAGCGTGAGGATACGCGGCAGCGTGACGTGCAGGTACTTTGTTCCGTAGCGCGCGGCGCGCAGGTACGTCTCGATTTCGTAGCGCGCGAGCTCGCCCGACAGGTACATGTCGCCCTGCTCCTCGGCCTTGAGCGCCTCCTCCGACTCGAGCACCTTTTTGTAGTGGCGACCCAGGAAAAAGTGCGCCTTTTCCCAGCCGCTGTACTTGCTGGCGAGCTCGCGGTACTCGTTGCGCAGCGCAATCCGCGACGTCTCGCCGCTCGTGTCGAGCCAGCGCGTGAGCAGAAGCCGCGCACGCGCCTCGAGCGGTGCCGCCTCGTCGACCGACCACGTCTTGGCGTAGGCGTCCGTCGTGTTCGTGTTCGTCGTGTTCTGCGCATTCTGAAAGCCGGTGCGAATGGCGAGACGGAGGTCGGCAATCGCCTGGTGCCGGCCGCCCCAGGCCCACTGGCGACGTGCATTCTCGACCTCGGCCGCTGGGTCGCCCAGCTGGCGCGCGTGTGCAATCGCCTTGAGACACTCGCTGTTGGACCCCGTCTTGCGTGCCAGCCGCGCATCGACGAGCCAGAGCGCCGAAATCTCGCGGTCGCCGTACACCGGCCGAAGTCCTTCCATGGCCGCGCGCTGCAGCGCCAGTAGGAACCGCTTGTCGCTCACGTCTTGCAGGAGATGAAGGCGCTGCACAAGTGTGGAGAGGGCCGTCTGTCTGTCCGCAGTGTCTGTCAAAGTTGTCGAGTCCGTCCGAGCGGCCTCGGCAATGATGCGCAGGTCCGTCACGACGTGAGCACGCAGCATGGCCTCGTGGCACGCCTGGACAGACGACGTCGCCGAGTACGACACGGACGCCGCCACTCTACGGACGAGCGTCGCGAGCGTCGCGTCAAACGAGGGCAGGTTGCGTGCGTGCAGCTGCGTCAGCGCGCGCGCGATGCCGACGCTAAAAATATCGGTGGCGTCGCCCTTGTACACGGGCACGAGGGCATCGAGGCGCGCCCACTGCCCAGTCGCCCACGCAGCCTCGAGCGCGAGCGGCAGCACCTTGTTGACCGTCGCGGCCGGCGCCTCGGCCAGCCGCATACCGTCGGCACGCGCGAGCAGTGCGTCGTGGTGCCCGGCCTGCAGAAAGCAGTGCATGACGCGCGCCTGGATATCGACATTGTCCGGCTCGGCGCTCAGGTCCGACAGGTGCCACGTCGTCGCCGACTCCCAGCGGCCCGCCTTTTGCTCGAGCAGCGCCTTGCGGTGCGCCGTCATCTCGACCAGGCTGCCGACCTTGCTCATGATGCCGCTCAGGCAGTCGGGGTCGTCAATCTGCGCGTAAATGTCAATCAGGTCCGACTCCGCCTGGGCGCGACGCAATACTTGGTCCGAGGCGTCCGCAGCATCGGCCGGCACCCGGGCCATGGCCAGCGGCTCGAGAAAAAAGACGGCGCGCGCATAGTCGCGGCAGTAGAGGGCGCGCTGCGTCAGCACCTCGGGCGGGAACGCGGCGACAAACGCCTCGAGCTCGGCGACGCCCGTCGGCCGCTCGTGGTGCAGCGCGCCACGCAGCCAGAGCCAGGCGTACTCGAGCACGCGAAAGACGGCGTCATAACAAAACTTGGCCTGCTCGCGGTCGGCGGCGGGCGTGTCGTCGCGCGGCTCGTACTGCGCCATGTTCTGCAGCTCCTGCGTAATCTGCGCCCGGTCCTCGGGCGAGCTGCGGCCGCCGGCAACGACGTAGACGACCATGTACGGCAGCAGAAACTCGGCGACGGCCACGTCCTGGCCACGCACGACACGCGCGAGCGCCTGGTGCAAAATCTCGCCGTACTGGTTCTGCGTCTTGGCCAGCAGGTCGGCGACAAACACCCGGAGCCACTCGGCGTACGCGCGGCCGGGGCGGAAGACGGGGTACTGGATCTGCAGCGGTCCCGGCATCGCAATGTGGTAGCGCGACGTGAGCAGCGGCGCGAGCACGACACGCACGAGCTCGGGCAGGCGCTGCCACCGGTCAAAGATGGGTCGGTGCTCGCGGCCGTCGGCGTTGACGGCGGCGCTGATGCCGCACTGCAGAAGCAGCGTCTGCACGGCGTAGGCGACGGTGCCCTGGCTGGTCGAGTTGGTGGCCGAGAGAAAGGCGCGGACGAGGACGTGCTCGAGCATGTACAGCACAAACTCGAGGCTCTCGTCGGCGCGCGCAAAGTTGTAGACGACGACAAAGGGGGCGTCCTGGCGCACGGCGCCCAGGCGGTTGGCGTCCTGGCAGCCGACGAGGCCGATGCAGGCGAGACAGTCGGCGGCGAGCGAGGGGTCGGCGGCGTTGTACTTGGCGGCGCAGTCGAGCAGCGCGCGCACAAAGTGGGCGACGGCCGAGCCGGAGCCGGCCTTTTCGGCGTGCGTGGGCGTCGCGAGCACGTCGCGGCTGTGCTGCAGGAAGCGCTGGGCGTCCTGCAGCGCGACCCAGACGACGTCGAGGTTCTCGTGCGCGATGCGCTGCGCAAACAGGTCGAGCTGCTGCATCCCGCCGAGCGCGCTCTTGCTCTTCAGGCGGTCGACCTTGGCGTCGACGCTCTTGGCCAGCTCGGGGATGCACAGGGGGGGGAGCACGTCAATCTTGGCGAGCAGGCCGTCGCGTGGTGCGGCCGCGTCGTCGAGCAGCCAGGCAAAGAGCGCCTTGCACTTGGCCCTCTCCCACTCGCCAAACGCGTCCCAGTTGCGCCGCACAACGGCAAACGTCGTCTCGACGAGCGTGTGCAGGCTGTCGCCGCCGACATTCTGGACGAGCGCGGCCCAGCACGAAATGGCGGCGCGGCGCACGCCGACGCGCCAGCACGCCGACGCGTCCGACGCGTCCGACGCGTCCGACGCCGCGTCCTGGTCCTGGCTGAGCGCGTCGAGCAGAAACGCAGTGACTTGCGGGCGCGCGTTGCGGATCTCGTGGCCCAGGTACTTGACCAGGATCTCGAGCGCCTGGATGCCGCGGATCCAGTGGCACAGGTGCTTCTTGCCGCCGTAGCCGTGCACGTCCGACAGGCGCGTCGTCAGGCCGAGGACGTGCTGCTTGAGAAAGTCGACGAGAATCTCGTCGTCGAGTTTGTCGGAGTCGGCGTCGGCGTCAGAATCGCTGCCGGCAAGCAGCTTGGCCAGAGTGAGAATGGACTCGTAGCCGACACCGGTCGACAGCGGCACAAACGTGTCGCGAAT
This sequence comes from Ophiostoma populinum, assembly GCA_029298855.1. Taxonomy (NCBI): domain Eukaryota; kingdom Fungi; phylum Ascomycota; class Sordariomycetes; order Ophiostomatales; family Ophiostomataceae; genus Ophiostoma; species Ophiostoma populinum. The sequence continues at coordinate 757,259 of JANSLU010000016.1, read as the reverse complement.
GTGGCCGGCCTGGTACGTCAGACGCACAAACAGCTCGCCGAGGACGGGCACGGTGGCGACGCCGACAATGTCGCGGATCGAGGCGGGCTCGAGGCGCGGCAGAATGTCCTGCAAGAGCGCCATGAGCGACTGCAGCGACGCGTCGGCGTGCGGGCGCTGCACCCAGTAGGCCAGGATGGCGGCCAGGTTGTGCTTGTCCATGAGCGCCGGCAGCAGCTCGTCGCCACGGAACTCGGCAATGCGGCGGACGGGCGCGAGCTCGCGGCGAAAGAGAAACTCGGGGATGGCGTGTGCCTGCAGGCGGCACGCCAGCTTGGCGGCCGTCGTGCCAAACAGGTTGGCCACGGCGCCGGCGACGTCGGGCTTGTCGGGCCGGTCGGGCTGGTCGGACTTGTCGGGCTGGTCGGCAATGTGCTGCACCAGCAGACTGGCCGTCGTGCGCCAGTACGGCTCAAACAGCTCGTTGGGCGTGCGGCCGTGCCAGGCCGCGAGGGCACGCAGCTCGGCGAGCGCGGCGTGCCACAGCGGAATGTCGGCGCCGTCGAGGTGCAGCAAGAGACCGCGCAGCACCGGCTCGAGCTCGCACTCGGCCACGACCATGCCGAGCTGCGCCCAGACCAGCACGCACGTCTCGCGCACGAGGGGGTGCGCGGCACGCCGCATCACGTCGAGGCCGCGGTACAGCCGCCGGCGGTTGTCGACCATGACCTCGACGAAACCGACGGAACGGTCGCGGGCGTAGGCGGCGAGCGTCTTGCTCGCCTGGACGCGGACGGCGCGGTCGGGGCTCGCGAGCTGGGCCGCAGACCACCGGCAGGCCGCCGACGAGCCGTAGTCGAGCAGGTCGCGCGTGTTGGCGTGCAGCGCCATGCGTCGCGCGAGCACGAGGGCGCGGACGGCGAGGGGGCCAGTCGGTGGGACGTGGGCGACGCAGAGGGCATGGAAGGAGGCAAAGACGGTGGCGACGCCGGCGCGGTCGTCGTCGCGCAGGCGCGGCAGCTGGGCGGGAGGGTTGAAGGCGGAGCAGTGCGTGCAGACGAGCGGCGACGAGGGGTCGGAGGGGTCGGCAAAGGCGGCCGTCTTGTCGGCGACGCAGAGCGTCTGGGCGAGCAGCCGGAGCGCCTCAAAGACGTGCGTGTCCGTCTGCAGCGCCGGCGTGCCCGTGACCGCCGCAGCAAGGTTTTGTGCCGTCGACCATAAGCCCGGCCCGAGGTCGACGCCAAACTTGCTGCCGATCCGGTTCCTCAAGGCCAGCGAGACAGGCACCGGCTCGGCAGGTTCCGTCCTCTGCCGCTTGGCACTCCGCGTGCCCCCCGTCGTATCATCAGCAAGACCGCCGCCGGGCCGCGCGGCGTTGTCGGGCAGCTCGCTCATGGTGGCGCAGCATGGGTGCGTTCGTTTGTTGGCGTTCGTTGCGTTGGCGTTCTTCAAGGTTTGAAGCGATTGATCTGACGCGTCACGAGTGTCGCGTAGTCACGTGATAAGTGGGTATATAGTGCGAATAGGCGGTCTCCCGTGAGGTCATCACAGCAACCGTCGATTGCATCATACGACTCCTCACTTAATTCGGCTTTCACTCTTGATCTCATCATACGACTTGGTATTGCACTTGGGCACTTGGTTTGCACTTGGATATTCTTTTGGCTCGACACCTTATATTTTTTTCTTGTCTACTTGACGGCTGAGCAACCGATCTGCACGTACCCGTGCGCCTGCTGCCACACGTCAACCCCGCACTCGACCGACACGACAGACGACGCCACGACAGACGCGCCACGACGCACGACGCACGACATGCTGCTCATTGGCCTGACGGGGTCGATTGCGACGGGCAAGTCGACGGTGTCGGGAATTCTGGGGGCGGCGCCGTACGGGCTGCCGGTGATTGACGCGGACCTGCTGGCACGGCAGGTGGTGGAGCCCGGGACGGCGGGGTACGCCAAGATTGTGGCGCACTTTGGCCCGACGACGCCGGACCTGGTGCTGGCAGACGGGTCGCTGAACCGGCCGGCGCTGGGGCGGCGGGTGTTTGGCGACGAGCCAGAGCGGCGCGCGGACCGGGCGGTGCTGAACGGGATCGTGCACCCGGCGGTTCGCATGGCCATGTACCGGCTGCTGGGGTGGTACTACGTGACGGGGCACTGGGCGGTGGTGCTGGACGTGCCGCTGCTGTTTGAGAGCGGGCTGGACGTGCTGTGCGGCGCGGTGGTGGTGGTGGCGGTGCGCGACCCGGCGGTGCAGATGGCGCGACTGCGGGCGCGCGACGGGCACCTGACCGAGGAGGACGCACGCAACCGGGTGGCGAGCCAGGGCGACGTGCGTGACAAGGCGCGGCGGTGCACGGCGCGCAACCGGGGCGACGACGACACGCGCGGCATCGTGCTGTGGAACGACACGGACCGGACGGCGCTGGCGCAGCAGATCCAGGCGGCCGTGCGGACACTGCAGGGCGCGAGTCCGCGGTGGTGGCACGCGCTGCTGCTGGTGTGCCCGCCGCTGGGGCTGGTGGTGGCGGCGTGGCAGTACTGGCAGAATACGCAGACGAACCAGCAGTGGGCCGTCGCACAGGCCCGAGCCCGGGCGAATTTGTGAGGGAAGAACGAGCGAAGACTGAAGACTGACAGTAGACGAAACAACAGAAGAGAAGACGAAGACAGAAACAACAGAAACAGCAGAAACAACAGAAACAGCAGAAACAGCAGAAGACAGAAACAGAAACAGCAGACGACTGAAGACTGTGAAGACTGAAGACTGTAAGACTGAAGACTGTAAGACTGAAGACTGTAAGACTGAAGACTGTGAAGACTGTGAGAAGAGGACTAAGAAGAGAAAAAGTTGACAGATGACAACAGAAGACAGCAGAAGACTGAACAGAATACGTCAGATGACTGATCAGAAGACCGAATACAGCAGAAGAATGAGCAGAAGACTGAGAAGACTTTCAGAAGACTCAGTAGAAGACTGAAGACTGTCAGAAGACGGAGAAGACTGTCAGAAGACTGTGAAGACTGGGCAGAAGACTGAGTAGAAGACTGTGAAGACAAAAGACAGCAGAAGACTGAACAGAAAACTAAACAGAAGACTGAGCTGAAGACAGTGAATTCTGAGCAGAAGACAGCAGAAAACTGAGCCGAAGACTGAAGACTGAGCAGAAGACTATGAAAAGACCGAGCTGAAGACTGAGAGAAGACTGTGAGAATACTAAGCAGAAGACTGAGCAGAAGACCGAGCAGAAGATAGTAAAGACTGGGCAGTGGACAATAGAAAGAGCAGAAGACTGAGAAGACTGGGCAGAAGACTGTAAAGACTGTCAGAAGACTGAGAGACTGTAAGAAGACTGTAAGAAGAAGAGTAAGCAGAAGACTAACCTAAAACTGAGCATAAGACAGTGAGGCAAAATGAGAAAAAAAGAAAAGAAAGAGAAGAGAAGAAATAAAGAGAAAAAAAGAAAGGCTACCCCTCCAAGGCGTACCCGACGTCGCCGGCGTCGTGGCCGAGCTGGACAATGTGCTGACGCATGGCCTCGGCGCGCTGGCGCTCTTCGACGCTGAGCAGGGCAAAGTCGACGTCGGCGACAAAGGCGCCGATACCGTGCTGGAGGACGTTGCAGGCACGCGCACGGCTGCCGGCGACGTGGCCGACGGAACCGTGCAGCGTGGCGCGCTCGACATGTGCGCGGTAGACGCCGCGGTGCAAAATGTTATTGTTGTAAAAGACGGCGTCACCCGGCGCGAGCTCGACGGCCAGCATGCCCGGCAGGTCGTCGTGGTCGCCCGCGGCACGCTCGACATCGGTGCGGGCGCGGCGGTGCGAGCCTGGGACGACGACGAGGCTGGCGTCGGGCCAGAGCGCGAGGTTCCACTGGGCGTGGCGCTGGGGCGCGAGTCGGCCTTCGGGCAGGAGCCGCGCGAGCTCGTGCTCGGCCGAGGCGTCGGCAGGAATGTCGTCGCGGTGCCAGCGCAGTGCGTAGTCGGTGTAGTCGGGGCGCACGAGCATGTTGTACAGCTCCATGACGAGGTCGTCGTCGGTGCAGGCCATGAGTCGCTTGGCGACGTCGAGCACGCCGCCCTGGGCAAAGTAGCTGTGCACAAAACACGGGGCGTCGGGCAGCGCGGGGTGCATCAGGTGCTGGACGCCCCAGATTCCGGCCTGAGCCTGGCCCTGGGACGCAGCGGCCGCGCGTGCAGAGGTCTGGTCCCATCGGTCCCAGGGCGGAAACTGTTTGCCGACGGTACGCACGTGTGGCCAGTCGCCACGGCGGGCACGGTCGGCCGTGCGTGCAGCGGCTGCCTGTAAGTCGGCCAAAGCATCGCCAGCGACAATGCCGCGGACCACGACGAAGCCGTCGCGCGTGAGGTCGTCGAGGTAGTCCATGGCGTTGCTTTATTCGTTGTGAATCTGTATTGTGAGATGTGTATGTTACGTGATGTAACGTGGAGCGCAGGATTGCTTGGCAGTCACGAGTTGATAAGGTCACCGTCACAATGTTGGAATGTTGATGTTGATAAGCTAAACTTTTACGAAGCACAAGACAAGAGAATTGACAGAAAGACAAGAGACAGACAAGACAGAAAGACAAGAGAAAAGACAAGACAGAAAGACAAGAGAAAAAGACAAGACAAAGACAAAAGAGAAAATACAAAAATACAAAAAACAGACGAGACAGACAACAAGAAAGAGACAGACGACGGTCAAAACTCCAGAGCGGCGGCTTCGCGGGCGCGGCGGGCGATATCCCGGGCGAGGTCGGCAATGGTCACGCGGTCGACGGACTGGACGGTGACGCCGGTTTCGCGGGCGACCCAGCCGAGGACAAACATGCTGTCGAGGGAGTCGATGCCGTACGCGGCCAAGGGCTGGTCCGGGTCGAGGTCGGCGGCGGCCATGCCCTTGCGACGCGCGACGGTGGCGACGAGGGCGGTGCTGACGAGACCGGCGGCGGCGGCGAGGTCCGGGGCGTCGTGGACGAGCGAGCGCAGGTCACGCCCCGCCCCCCCCCCGGCACCGTCGAGGCCGTGCGGCGGCGCGTCGACCTGGTTGAGGAAACGGAAGAGGGCGGTGCGGGTCCAGAACGGGTCGGACGGCTGGTTCTGGAGGGTGAGTCCGCCGGTGCCGACGGTGGTGACGACCTGGGCGGGCAGCTGGAGGGCGCCGCCGCCGCGCTGCATGGCCTGGTCGACGAGGAAGAGGACGTCGCAGAGGCGGATCCCAATGAACCCGCTGGCCTGCATCGCGTCGAGCAGAGCAGCATTCTCGGCGACCATGCCGGCGCCAAAGACGAGGCCGAGGTCGAGCGAGACGGTGTGCATCCCGCGCGCGGACCGGTGACGTGCGAGTGCATCCTGCACGGCGTTGCCGGCCGCGTAGTTGGCCTGGCCGCGGTTGCCAATGACGCCCGACGCGCTCGACAGGAGGACGAGAAAGTCGAGGTCGGCCGGCAATTGCCGGTGCAGGTTGAGTGCGCCTTCCGTTTTGGGCCGGAACGCGCGCTGCCACGCGCCAAACGTCATGCCGCCAAAGGCGACGTCGTCGACGACGGCCGCGCACTGGATGGCGCCACGCACGGGTGGCATGGCCGCCTGCATCGCCTGCAGCACCCCTGCGAGCGATGCCGCGTCGCCCACGTCGGCCGCAAACACCATGGCCTGCACGCCCTGGCCACGCAGCTTGTCGAGGAGCGCACGCGCCGCCGGCGACTCGCCGCCGGACCGCGACACAAACGCCAGGTGACGCGCGCCACGCTGCACGAGGTGCTCGGCCAGGCACCGCCCGAGCCCGCCGAGACCGCCGACGAGGACGTACGTCGCATAGGCCGCGAGCTGGGCCGGCCGGGTCAGCGCGACGCGTGTGGTGACGACATTGGCGCCGGCGTTGACGTTGGGGACCGTGTACACCACGTGTGCCTCGCGAGGCGACTGGGCTGCCGCGTCGACGGCGACGCCCGCGTCGCGCATATTGTGCTCGTGCACGGGCCCGAGACAGTCGAGGTCGGGGTGCACCGCCAGCAGGGCCGCCACGTCTGCATCGAGACGCCGAGCCGTGGCCGGACGACGCGATGCAAGAAGTTCGAGGTCGACCGTTTCAAGCGACGCGTTTCTGGCCGGCACAGTGACGGGCTGGGCCGGGGCACGCGCGACACGCACGACACGCCCGCACTCGGCGACACCGGCAAACGCCAGGTCCATGTCGAGCGATGTCGCGTCCAGCACGACATCGGCACCATCGGGCACGCGCGCACGCACCTGCTGCACCAGCCGGTCGCGGTCGGCCACCTCGACCAGAATGTCCGACCGCGGCACGCCCAGACCCGCCACCTGCGACACGTCGGCGCGTGGGCACACTGCGAGCACGCGCGCGCCAAGAACCCGGGCCACGCGAACGGCCATTTGGCCATACGCCGACAGGGGAGCCAGCACCAAGACGACGTCGTCGCTGCCAACGGCCCGGCTCGTCTGCAGAGCGTACACGGCCGTCGCAAGCGCCGTCGGGCACCGGTGGCCGGCCGTGCTCGTGACGACACGCACCCGGCCGGCATCGACAATGACGTGCGTCGCCAGCGTGCCACGGATGCGTGCCACGACCTTGCTGCCAGGGACCAGCCCGACGCCAGTGCCCACCTCGAGCACCTGCCCGACCACGTCCGTCGCGGCCGGAGACAAGAGTGTCGTGCTTTCGACAGACATGCGGACCTCGCCCTCGCCGAGCGGCCGACGCAGTGCATCCGTCTCTTCAAAGACGGCCCCGTCCGGTGCACCGAGCGACGCCGTGTCGAGCTGCATCGCACTGGACTTGCTCACCAGCGCCGCCTGGCCACGCATATGGGCACCGGTGCGTCCCTGCTCAATGGCGTGGTTCAAAAAGGGCAGCGTCATGAGCCGCGGAATGTGCAGCGCGCCATTGGCAAAGTAGTAGTCGACGTCGCCGGCCGGCGGGCCAGCGGCAAACAAGCACGTCTGGAAGACGTGCACGACGGCCGCGGACAAGACCGAGTCGGCATCGACAACCGCCGCATCAATGTCGAGCGTCGCGATACGCGTCGTCTTGCCGCCCTCGGACCGCAGCGTGCGTGCCAGGCCATGGAACGCCGCGCGAGCGGGTGATGCACAGTCGCCCAGTGCGCCCTGCGTCACCCACAGAACGCCACGCGACTGCATCAGCAGCCGGTGCATGCCCTCAAACGCCGTCTCGTCCATGCCACGCAGCAGGTCCGTGTCGACCTCGGCCAGCGACACGACCAGGGCACCCGTCGTCGAGGCCGTGCCGCGGACGACATCGGCGACCGACACGACATCGACAGACACTGGCAGCTGCGCCTCAAGCGCCAGTCGTGCCGCTTTGGCGAGCATTGTGCCAAGACTGCCCGTCTTATCGCCCGCCTTGTCGCCCGCGTCTGCCACCAAAAAGACGACGCGCTCGCTGTCGTCCTGCGACGACGTCGGCGTCGCCAGCGGGGTCCCGCTCGAACTCGTCGATGCACGCGACACGACGGAGCACGCGGCCGACAGCGACGCCGTCCGACCACGTTTCTGAGCGGCAAAAAAGGCACAGCTCTTGGCCGGCAGCGCATCCACAGCAAAGCCGGCCGCCTGCAGTGCACCACGCAGAGCGGCACACTGGGCGCGTGCAATGAAACCGCGCAGACGCGACGTCAGCACGAGCCACCCGCCATCCGCCAGCGCGTCAATCGCGCCCGCCAGCGCGTCAATGCCCATGCCAGCCGCCACCGAGCAGAACGCCAGGCCGCAGCCCGTAGACTTTGCGCCTCCATCAGCCAGCGTGACACGCTCAAAGGCCGGATGCGTCCCCTTGATAACCCGCAAATGCTGCCACACCTGCTCGGCGTAGACGCCCGACAGAGCACACTGGGCAAACCGCGGCGTCCCGTGCCCGACGGTCAGGTTGTCAAACACGACATTGGTCAGCTTCAGCGTCTCGGCCACAATGTCCAGCTGGTGCGCCGCGTCGTCGGCATCGACTGGCGCCACGGCCTGCGCCGGGATGTGGTACACGATACGCAGCGCCGGGTCCTTGTGCGCCAGCATGTCCACCAGCGCAATCGTGCTCGACGGCGGCGCCCGGCCCAGCGGCGCCAGGCTGTCGGCGTCCACCCGCCACACCACCTCCGAGCACAGGTTCCGGTGGGCCGGAAGGAACTGGTCGTTGCTGTCCGTCAGAGGTCCGCTGCTGCTGCTCGCCACCGACTTGAGCGCCAGGCCCTCAATGACGACGGCCGGTGCGTGCAGTGCATCGTCAAACATGCAAATCTCGGCCACCGCGCCGTTTGCCGTCGTCGTCGCCGTCGTGTGGCCTTGGAACCGGCGGCCGGCGCCCTGCGGAAGACGCGCCGCCACAAAGACGCGTGCCGCCGCGCACGGAAGCATCGCCGCGCCGTCGTCGGCCAGCGCAAACACCGACTGCACCATGGCGTCCAGCGTCGCCGGGTGGATCACGTGATCAAACTCGTACGCAAACGGCATGCGCGATTTGGTGTCGGGAATTTGGACGACTGTGTGCGCCGCCGCGTCGGCGCGCCGGATCTCGACCAGGTTGCGAAAGGTCGGGCCGTACGCCATGCCGACGACACCCAGCGTCTCGTAAAACTGCCGCGGGTCGCTCTGCGTGTGGGCCGCGTCGCGTGTCGCGCAGCACGCCGCCCGTCGCTCCGTCGCCCCAAGACGCGTCGCCAGGGCCGTGTCTGCATCCGTATCCGCATCGGCATACACCGTCGTCAGCCGGCCTTTGGCGTGCGTCGTCCACGCACCGTCCAGCGGCTTCGACAGGATCATAAATTCGTACACCGGCGCGTCGGCCGTGTCGGCATCATCGACCAGCCGCGCGCTCAGCATGTGCTCCAGCCCGTGCGCCGTCGCCGGAATCAGCATCGGCTTGAGGATGGTAAAGGCCGACACCTCGTACCCGAGCACAGTCCCGCCCACATGCCCCGACAGCTGCTTGGCCGCCTCCACCGCCATCGCCAGCATGCCGCCCGCCGGGTACATGACCGACTTTTGGATCACGTGATCTTCCAGCCACGGGTTCTCGTGCACGCGGAAAAAGCCGCGCCACCGCGGGTCCTGCGGCGTCGCGTTCTCGAGCGGCGCGCCGATCAGGTCCTCGCGCCCGTGCGCACGGAACCGGTTCGTCCGCGACAGGTGCGACTCGTGCCAGTACCGCTTCGTGTGGTCCCACGGGTACGACGGCACGTCCACCAAGTGCCGCGGCTTCTTGCCACACGCGCTGCTTGTTAGTTTCTTCTTTGGGAAGTTTTTTCCAAACGGGGAAGACTTACTTTGTGAGTGACCAGGCGAGCGACACGTCGACGCCCGCTGCCCAGAGCTGCCCGAGCGATGCGAGAAAGGTCGCTGACGCGTCGGCATGACGCACCAGGGGCGCCACGTACCCCGGCTGCGCCGCGTCGGGCGCCACCTCGGCGTGGATCGCGTGCAGCGCCGACGGCCACACCCGGTGCGGGCTGACCTCGACAAACACGTCGGGACGCGTCTCGCGCACCAGCGCCGACACTGCCGAAAAGAAATCGACCGGGCACACCAGGTTGCGCACCCAGTACTGCGCGTCCAAGACGCTCGTCGGCACCGCGTGCCCGTACACCGAGGAGTAAAACGTCGACGTCAATGTCGAGCGCGACTTTGGAAGCCCGTGCAGGGCCTCCAGGTACATGCCCTCAATGGCCTTCATGTGCGCACTGTGGTACGCCGTCGCCACATTGACACGCGCCGCGCGCCGGCTCTGGTCACGGAAAAAGTCGTGCAAGACCGCCACGGCCGCCGCGTCGCCCGACAGCGTCACCGCGCTCGGGCCGTTGATGCACGCCACGTCCACGGCGCCCTGCACGCCCGCGTCCTCGATACCGCGCCGCGCCTCGTCCTCCGACACCGCCACCGCCAGCATCGCGCCCTGCAGCCCGGGCGCCACCTCGGCCAGACGCGCCACGCACTGTCCACGTGCAAACGCGATCCGCCACGCGTCCTCGCGCCCAATCGCCCCGGCCGCGTACGCCGCTGCAATCTCGCCCGACGAGTGCCCGACAACGGCCTCGGGACGCACGCCCGACGCCCGCAAGAGGTCCACCAGGGCAACCTGCACCGCCGTCGTCGCCGGCTGCGCAATCTGCGGCTCGTCGACCGCCGAGTCCGCCGCGCTCTTGTGCAGCTCGTCCCACAGACTAAAGGGCGCTCCGAGCGCCTGCGTCAGGTACCAGCTCGCCGACGTCAGGCTTGCATAAAAGGCCTGGTACACGCACAGCTCGCGGCCCATGCCGAACCACTGCGCGCCCTGCCCGCAAAAGACGAGCGCGACACGAGGCGCGTGGGCTGCATCGGCCGGGACCGACGCGTGCACGGCCGCGCGCACCGGCGTCGACAGTGCACCGGCCTCGAGCTTCGCCAGCAGGTCCGCCGCCGACGACGCCACCACAAACGACCGCCAGTGCAGGCGCGACCGACGGTGCAGCAGCGTGTAGGAGTAGCTCGCCTCAAAGGCCGCCGCCGCTGGCACCGGCTCCGTGGCCGCCGCCTTCTTGGCCACAAAGGCCGCCTGCACGTCCACCACGCGGCCCAGGCCCGCCTCGTCGTGGCCGGAAAAGACGTACAGGTGGTTGCGTGGACCCTGGAAGCTATACAGGTCGTCCAGGCACAGCCGGTCGCCAGGTACCACGTGCGCATTGTGCTGCCCTCCGGCAATCCGCGCCTCCGCCAGAAAGTGCGCCGCGTCGTCCACCACCACGTGCGCGTTCGTCCCGCCAAAGCCAAATGAATTGACGCTCGCACGCCGCAGGCCCGCCACCGGCCACGGCATCAGCTCGTGCGCCAGCGCCAGCCGCTGCGCCGCAAAGTCAATGCTCGGGTTCGCCTTGCGGAAGTTGAGGTGCTTCGGGATCAGGCCCCGCTCCACCACCAGAATGCCCTTGATCAGGCCCGCCACGCCGGCGCTGCCCTCCAGGTGCCCAATGTTCGTCTTGACCGACCCAATCACCAGCGGGTTCGCCGCCGTCCGGTGCCCGCAAAAGACCTCGGCCACCGCCTGCGTCTCCTTGACGTCGCCCACCTTGGTCCCGGTGCCGTGGCACTCCATGTACGCCGTCCGACGCACGTCCAGGCCGGTGCGCGTGTACACCTCGGTCATGTTGCGCACCTGCCGCTCCTTGCTCGGCAGCGTAATGCCCTGCGTGTGCCCGTCCTGGTTGCTCGCCGTCGCCCGGATCACCGCCCGGATCGTGTCGTTGGCCGCCACCGCGTCGCGCAGCCGCTTCAGCACCACCACGCCCGTGCCCTCGCCGCGACCGTACCCGCTCGCGCGCTCGTCAAACGTGTAGCAGCGCCCGTCGGCGCCCAGAATGTTCAGGTTCGCCATCGGGACCAGCGTGTTGGGCGAGAAAATCAGGCCCACGCCCGCCGCAATGCCCACGTCCGACTCGCCGCTCAGAAGGCTCTTGCACGCCTGGTGCACCGCAATCATGCTCGCCGAGCAACCCGTGTCAATCGTCTGGCTCGTGCCCGCAAAATCAAACGCGTGCGACACCCGGTTCGCCAGAATCGCAATCCCGTTGCCCGTCGCCGAGTACGGCGGCGTCGTGTCGGGGTCCCGCATGCACGGCTGCTCGTAGTCTGTCGGTTAGCGTGGCCCTCTTGACCTTTGCGGACGGCTTACCTCGCACAAACGAGCCGCAAAAGACGCTCGTCGCGCTATTTGAAAGCGTGGCTGCTGGGATGCCCGCTGTTGGTTAGCTTGTCTTTGTAATATTTGCTTTGAAACGGCCAGAGAAAACATACCACTATCCAGAGCCTCGTACGTCACCTCCAGAAGCATCCGCTGCTGAGGGTCCATCGACACGGCCTCGGCCGTCGAGATGGAAAAGAAGGGCGCGTCAAAGGCGGCAATGTCCCCCTTGATAAAGTGCGCTCCCTTGATGTGGAAGCTGCCAGGCCGATTTGGGTCGGGGTGGTACCAGCCCTTTGCGTTGAACCGCTCCTCGGGGATCTCCGACCACGCGTCTTTGCCGTCCCGGATCATCTCCCAAAAGGCATCCACGCTGCTGGCATCGCCAGGAAACCGGCACGCCATCCCGACGACCGCAATGGCCTCGTCGACGTTGCCGTCCGGCAGACAGTCGGTGGCCATCGTAAGTGTGGTCGGTATCCGAACGTAAGGTGAAGGCGTTGAGAGTCGTAGCAGTGTAGCAGTGTAGGGTGTCAAGGACAAGGCAAGAGACAAGGTGATGTCGTGGTGTTGTGCCAACAGGATGGGATGCCTTTAACAAGGGTCAAGAGCCTGAAGAGAGGTCAAGAGCCTTTTGAAGAGGTCGAGAGCCTTTGAAGAGGTCAAGAGCTTGAAGAGGTCGAGAGCCTTTGAAGAGGTCAAGAGCCTGAAGAGAGGTCAAGGCCTTTTGAAGAGGTCGAGAGACTTTGAAGAGGTCAAGAGCTTGAAGAGGTCGAGAGCCTTTGAAGAGGTCAAGAACTTGAAGAGAGGTCAAGGCCTTTTAAAGTGAGGCCAAGAGTCGGCTGACTGAAGTCCAAATATAGATGGGACAGGAGAATAGGAGTAAAGCGGACGGGCACGCCGGCAAGATGTATGAGGCTGTGAATGCAGGTACGAGACCTCATGTAGCGGAAAGGGTGGCAAACACGGAAACACGGACGCCAATCACCAGGTAGAATGGCCCGTGGTGTCGGTCATCGAAGCTGAAGTAAACTGTTTGGAGGGGTGGGATTAGAAGAGAGGTGAGCGGAAGGGAGTCCAAAAGAATCAAACGGCGAGAGTCAGCTCGGCGGCTGAGAAGATTGTATCAAGTGGCTGCCCGGGCCGCCTTTTGATATTCACTGATTCGGGAAGGAGTGGCGGCTCTGGGCATGAATATGGAACGGTGTGGAAAGGCGGGTGCCAAAAGTAGAAAGAACGGAGAGGTATCAAACAGGAAAGCACATTGGACTCGGAGACTAGCAGACGCAGGTGATGACGAGACAAACTTGAAAGAAGTCGTCAGAGACAGAACCTTTTTTATAAGCCCCCAGAGGTGCAGTCACGTAGCCAGCACGAGATAAAACGTGAATAAACGAGGTACACAGCACGGGGCGGGTCAAAAGAAGGTGAAGACCGCCCAGACTGACACAAATATTCACTCGATTGCTCTGGGTGGCAGCACCAGCATGCATCCTCTTCAATGTACACTCTTCTTCCGCTGCGTGCTATAGAGGTTAATTCGTATTTTATGTGACAGCCGCGTTTTGGCCCGAATCGATCCAATGGGGCGATGGGCGTTGGACTGTGCTGCCGGACGGCTCGACCTCCCTCCCGCGGGTATTTTATTGATTTTTTGACCGCGGTTCCCGTTTCATTTGTTTCGAACAGCTCCCGTCATATGGCCACTGTTCCAAACTGTCCGCTGAGGCATCCGGTAGTGGCGGCGGCCATGTGCGTTTGGCTCGGCTCGTTTCTTGGGACCAAACCCATCCCGCACGAGCCTGAAAAATCAATCTCAGTCCATGCAGATACGAGGCCGATCGATACGCGGATAGGCGGATGTAGACCCAGCTAGTTTTGCCAGCTTTGGCAAAACGGCAATGCACATGCACGACGGGAAACCACGACGGGAAACAGCAGACCGCAACAAAGGCTGCAGCAGCGCAGCGTCTATAGAATCAGATACTGACATTTGCAGACTGACAGGCGGGCAAGGACAAGGGCAGCACCAGGTGGCAATTATCGCCTGTCACCTGTCTATCTGTACACCCAATGTCTCGAGGCAAGGAATAGACATGTGGGCAGCAGAACCGTCAAGGCGGCGATGTGAGCAAACGACAAGGACCGGGCGTTGTACTTTCGACTCCGCCTTGCTCTTCGTTTCGTTCCCGGGCCGTGTCGTTTCGCTCGTGCCAGCCCATTCACCGCCCTTCTCTCGTTCTCTCGCGGTATGGCATTCGCTGTTGACCGGGTCGAGAAGGCAGATACTTTACTGTGACGGCAAGCTACTGCTTACAACGGGAGTAGGGCTACGATCAAGCAGATGTCCGCTTCAGATTGCCATGCTAGACAACGCTCACCGCGCTCTTGAAGAACGACAACACATGCTCTTGGGGGCGTGGCTGCACATACCTTTGGCTCATATCCTGCGCGTACGGCGGCACAAATCAAATGTAGCTCAAAGCTCAAATTTAAAGGGGCCAAACGAGGTGAGCGGGTCGGCGAGGCGAACGAAACGGACGGCGTGGGCGGAGGCATCCCTGCCTCGTAGCGGTCTGATATTCTCCTCGAGACGGCGCGTTCACCAGCACACAACCACAGCAGCTCTGTGAAAGACAAGGGGAGGGCGCACACGTATGCTACTGCCGAATTGGATACTGGCGGGTGGTACAGAATCGGTCGCCGATGCCGCGCGGGCCCAAATAGGATGAGCGGGCATGGAAAACCCCCTCTTTGGGCCTTTCTGTCTCGAACGTTCTCTTTTGGGAGGGTGGCCACAACATGCATGCTGTGCGTTTGCTTTGCATACGAGCGGTTATGGCTTCCCGACTTTTACAAACCAAATTATGGCTTCCCGACTTTTGCAAACTTATCGCTTCCCGACTTTTGCAAACAAAGAGTGGCAAGAAAGCAAAGAGATAATCTGCCAAAAGAAGTGAGAATGCAAAGAGTTGTAGTTTAGAACGGTCACGTCGGTCTGGGGTAGAAGACTAAAATAAGGTTAGAAATAAGACTTGATCATATTCTATCGAGTAAACACCACCAGCACGACTGACATGAATACCCCGATGAATAAGGCAAAATGCAAGAGACATTCAGAAAAACAATCTCGGGCACTGTTGGCCGAGAACGGCGACCTGAAATCAAAATACACACCAACTCAAAGAAAACAATATCAGAAATTTCGGACAGGGGAGGCAATCCAAAGGGTCGAAAACACCAGCCACTCTAAGAAATAAAAGTGACGTGTATATCATTCTGCTGGCATAAAACAAACAGTGGCGACTCCCGACGGGAAGAGGTTGGCAGCCGTTTGTCTGGCTACCAATGCCGCACAAACCAAGAATGACGTTCCAGCTGCATGGCTCTGGCTTTCGTTTCTTTGCCACCGGACTACCCGGACTGGCTCGGGAGACTGGAAAGACATTCATTTCCTCAACTCGGGCTCGGCGTGGTTGCTGCGATTGCGAAAACCAACGATTTATTGGGCCCGGCAGCGAATACCCGCAGCCCGTGCCATACGAGCTCAGAGCATATTCCGTACAAGGCGTCCAGGAAACCACAAGTCGTTCACTGTGCACTCTAGTTTGACATTGTCTTCACTACTCCACGTGCCTCTGAAGACGCAACGCCAAAGTAAGAAGGGAAGGTCTCTGTGTAATCAAACATGACAGGCGTGACCGAGCGGTAGGAGTACATACAAAACGATGGGAGAGTCAGAACGCCACTAGACACGAATACAGTCCTTTCATCACACCGTTGCCCTAAAGATATATTGCGCACAACACGTCAACCGGAAGCTTGCAGCATGCAGCCTGGTTCTGTCTTAGCCCGGTTGTCTGCATTCCAGCCTCCAGCGACTCACTTGAAAGTGCTCTCGGCTGGCGGCTCGTAAATCTCCAGTAGCTCGGGTTTAATCCTGCGTTTTGGATGAGCAAAGCATAATTATGCCGCTTCCTACGTAGCTGCCAGCACACCCTCTGCACGATGCCGGGGTAGTAGTGGATAACCAGCCTTGGGCGTACGTGGGTAGGATGCGTGCATATTTCCATCACGATATTAGCTGCAAAACGCACGCTAAAGCAGGCGCGGCCAGCACTAGTAGGATAGACCGACATGGTTAAGATAAACGAGACAGGGATGGCGATGTGCCGTGGTGAAGCTTTGGGGTGGATCTGCAACAGACGGGATCAAAGACTGTTGGTCGCGTCGTTGGTTGAGAACAGTGCCGAAAGTGTTGGATCTCCAATCATTACACAGTCGATGGTCTACCAAGCCATGAAACTACAGGGGCACTCTTCGATTTCACCGAAAAAAAGTGCAATCTAAGGTCTGCAACAACGGGTAGGTCAACAGCCCAGTAGCGAGCTATTGGAGCTCAGCCCCATGCAAGCCAATGTGACCCTGTATGCGTGCGATAGTACAGCATTAGGCGTTCGTGCATATTAAGCGACATCTTAAGCGGGGGGCTAGGGATAATCCTGTTGAAGCTTCTTCTTTTCGTCATCGATATTTTTTGTACGCAACTGTCTTTCGAAATTTTGTAATTATATAAAATAAGATTAGTTAGATGTTTATAATTTAGCTAGAATTTTGAGTCGATGGTTTTTATAAGCACGATATTTTAAAATAATACAACGCGTTTATATGATTTAATTTAATTTGTCGACGCATTTTTGGAGTCATTTCTAATCTCTAAAACTCAGCGATGCACACTAATTTTTGAGAAAACAGTACTCCGTAGCGATTTAGTGGCATGCGAGCTGTAAAATGTGACTCCCGTCGAGGTGAAGCTGTCCGACATGGCCCTGGAGTAATCTACGGAAGGTTTGTATCTCAAACGGGTGTCCTGTTTCGTCTTGAACAATTTGTTCGGTGTTTGTGCCCCTGAATAATTCTAATTTTCCTGGACACGACCTCGCCCAAATCGGGCCGCGTTTTGTCCTCTTCTCAACGCGGCCCGCTCGAGATTGAACAGAGCTCACCACACGCGTCGATGAGACGAAGACTTCCATAGAATGACAAAAAATGATCATCGAATTGGAAACCGCAATGGTAAGCACTGCATATACAACGCGTACAAGCACAAGCACAAACACGCACACACGCACATGTACGCAGGTCCTCTTGCCATTCTGACAGACTCATGCAACGAAAAACGCATGCAGAAACGTCGAGATCCTGCAAAGCTACGCACGTAGACCGGCCACCGCAGGACAAGCGCAGAAACGCCAACGCCCAGGTCGTACGCTGGCTTGCAGTGCAGGATCTGACAAAAAAGTCCCGGCAATTGGGGACGTGGCGGACAGAACGTGTCAAATTAAGTTTTTCGTTTTTATCTGGCGTGAAAGGGCTACAGAGCGTAGATGGGAACCGTGGCGGCGAGTCAAGACCAAACGCGAGCATGTCAAACGGAGTGCAAACGCCGAAGCGTGTTTGATTACGACGCGGGTTGAGCGATGGAGCACGCCACGGGTGAATCAATTGGAGAAAACAGAGACTCGCGGAAAATGCACCTGACACTGATTGTCACGAGGTGGTTCGTTTGAAATCCAAAAACAGTCGGATGTAGAGCAGTAGAGCGTGCCGGAATTGACACCCACAACAGCACGAGACGTGCACGACTCTACTAGGGGCGAAAGGGTACCTCGCGACTGTTCCAAACGGCTTTTGCGACAATTCGTAGGCACGGTTTGTTCGTGGCATGCATTCGAATCCGGGCGCGTGTCTGAGTCAAATGTACGCATCGTCCCGAATAAGCATCTCAGCCCGGCACCTGGCACAGATTGTATCCTAAATAGGACAGCTTTGCATAAGACGCGCAAGTTTTGCGGAGGCATTCGGCACATGTTTGGCCTGGTTTCCACTGCCTGCCTGGTTTTGTCTGGTCTGTCTGATTTCAGCTCGTGGTTGCAAAGAAAACGACACCGAGCTCCTTTGACAACGCGCGTCATACATTTCCCACCGAATGCTTGCGAGCCACCTGTCGTTTTTGGACGCGATAACGCAAGCACCCCGGTCAAGATTGATGGCTCGATCGTTGGCGTTACAGATCGGTATAGTGACAAGTTGACAGCCCGTTGACGTGTGGCTGACCGACGTCCAATATTGCATCGTTCAAATGGTGACACAACATGGTTTGAATTTTAGACCGACGATGGCGATGCAAACGTTGAAACTTTTCGTCAGGCAACAAACGTTTCTCGTCCACGAAGGAAGACACGAGAATCTACAAGAGCAGCTCCGGCCCGACCACGACATGAGATTGCGTACTCTTCCTGGTCTTTCCTTGTGCATTGTTCTCTTG
The DNA here is from genome assembly GCA_029298855.1 of Ophiostoma populinum. Lineage (NCBI taxonomy): Eukaryota > Fungi > Ascomycota > Sordariomycetes > Ophiostomatales > Ophiostomataceae > Ophiostoma > Ophiostoma populinum. Next base: position 739,255 of record JANSLU010000016.1, on the reverse strand, counting down.
ATTTTACTTGTGTAGTACTGTTGTGTCTTTGTGACCAGTGTCATTGTACGCTAGAGCTTGTCCGCGTCCGAGCAACCGCTTTTGGCGTGAGTCTGTTCTTTGCCAGCAAAGCGCCAATACTTGCTGCAGGTGACCGTTGCGCCGTTGCGCATGGTGTATCGTAGGACAGCATACGGTATACCCTGCTCTTGACCTTTGCGACTCTGACGATGGGATACGAAACGAAAACGAGACACCGAGACGGCAAGGCGGCCAGAAGAGGTGAAAATCTCGATGCTGCAGTCCAGCCGGCGGTGCGACATGCAGACGGAGACGTGGTCTGGCGGTGTTCAAGTTGAAGTCCTGAAATTTTCAGGCTAAGCCGTCTTTCTAGACATGGCAACCGGCATCATCTTGCGCAACCACCCAGCAAAGAAAGTACCATACATGACGGCAAAACAGCGGTCAGCGGCTACGGTGTGGGAAAGGACGGTCGGAAGGCATGGACCGAAGAGTGCGATCAACCTGGGTCTCATTTGGGCCACCTACTTTTGCCGTGCGAAGCCAAAGTCTTCCAGAATGTTTGAGCCCCAGTACGGTACGTCCAAGTGACAATGGACAACGAGCTCTGCAACCCTCACGCCTGTCACAGTCGACACGTTTACAATGTCGTCAGTTGCCACTCTGTGACGCCTGTCATTCTGTCAGGCCTACCTCGATCGAGGGCACGACCGAACCGGATGGTTCATGGTCTTCCGCAGGGATGGGTACAGTGCATGTCGGCACGGCCGTTTTCGAGCAACAGCAACCAAGGTTGGTGACTGCGGTGCACGATGGCTGATACTGGACACGCATAGGGCCAGATACGACTGGAGAGACCCTGACACAGACGCCGGACGAAGGCGGCAGAAACAGAGGCACGACAGGCCAGTCAAGAGTCGAGCACGGCATCATACAGCATCAGACAGAACCGGCCAGCATCAGACAGCATGCGACGGCATCAGACAGCATGCGACAGCATGCGACAGCGAGGAAGGACAGGACGAGACAGTCTTGGTTTCTGAGAGCTGCATCTTGCGAGGGAGGGACATGCTGCGGTTCTGTGTGCACAAGACACTTGACGTTGGCAGACGCGCTGACACCGCCACTCGCAGGTTTTGACAACGATGCTGTCTCTGGGCCGGTGATTCACGGCCCTTCGAAACAAATGCGCAAGTGACGCTGCTCGGACGCCGTCGAATGGTAGGCGGCTATGAGAGACATTGAGTGGCAGCAGCGAGTGCCCAGGAGATGGGCCGAAGGGGGCCGCCTGGCATCACGACAAAGTATGCTCTAGCGCGAGGACGCCGAGACAGGACAGACGGCGACCGTCGGAAGAGTTTCAGTCTTGGAGGCAGCTACAGGAGCCAGACCTTGGCACTATGCCTCGGAGACTGCCAGCAGAAGACGGAGGAGGGCAGACGAACAGATGAACAGGCGACGGACTTGTTCAAGACGGTGGTGAGCACGGATCTTTCCATGTCTGACGCTGGCCATTGTCGCCGAACGCTGAGAGTGAGGCTGTCTACGAGATTCTCCTCGATGTCTGGCGGCAGAATCGTGTCGCCACTCTCGAGAGAACTCAACGCTCAGGAGACTCTCTTGCCCAGCAGCCCGACTTCTGACACCGTCTCCTGACACATGGCCTAGTGAGGGGCCGTGAGTCGCGAACCTGCGGACTGTCAATATTCCGCAGCTTCCGAGATCGAGTCTTGTTTCGCTTTCACCAGCTACTACCTACCGATCAGCTCGTGTCCAAAGCGAGGCGGAACGGAAGGTTCGGTGCCAATGTTTGATGTTAGCGGCCATGTTCAGGCAGCCGAGTATATTGATGTACGGCAGGAGACACGTGCAGTCACGGCAAATAGCCTCAAGACAGGCAAGGAGCGGTAAGCTGTGGCACGTTGCGTGGTTTCCGTAAACGTCGATCGCAATGAAGATGCTGAAGGAGTCCGTGGATGTTTGCCTCGATCTCGGTTTCGGTATGCTCAGCACAAAAGCCCATACAGCTATAGTGTCATCCTGTTTACGCCCATGTACAGGGAAGATGACGTGCAGGATTACAGATTGCACACGTTGCAGAAGCAGCTGGATCCTTTTCCTCAGTCCATGCAATATAGTGTAAAGGTGACAGAAGCGCCATCGCGCCCGGTGTGACCGGCTGTCTGCGTAATCAGCATGTAACCGGGGATCTTGCTGAAATCCTATACCTATACAGTGCCTGTTAATATACTGCTCACCTGTCAGATGTCAGCCTCTCCGGCTGTTGGCTGACCTTGAGAAAGCCCCGATACGAATCCGTCTCCGTTCAACCTACGTGTCTAAAACCAGATCTAGCTCAGGGTCTTGACGACATCTGCCTGGCTGTGCCAAAGACTAGGGCTCAATGTCTGTAGACTGTGCTTGGTTTTGCAGACTATATTCACAACCACTGTACAGTATATTCGGCTTAGCGCTCGCGTCATCAGCCGGTGCCGGCTCGTTGTACCAGGACGGAACCCGCTAATGTCGTGGCGTGAACACACTGGGTCAAGAACTTGAAGAAGAGGCGCCGCGATGCACAAAGCAAAAGGAGAAGTGGCGACAGGGATACCAAGACCGACGCTCGTCTGCCTCTCTCGTCTGCCCCTCTCGTCTCTAGCCTCGAGGGCTCTGCGTCTTTGGAAACACGAGACGAGACGACCGGGACCGGGGCTGGGCGTGACGGACACTGCGACCGGGATGGAAGCGACCAAGACCGGGGTGGCCGTGCACACGCCATGCGACCATCCGATGTGCAATCAAGTCCGGAATGCAACGGTCGATGATGCACATCGTTCGAAGCGCGCTCAATGTACTTTTAGTAAAACCATCTTCATAGACTCTTTACTTATGATATACTGCTCTCTAGAAGACTCGTCTTCTGCGGTGCCACACACCAGGCTTGTCGAGTCGCACAACCAGAGCCCGTTTCGGGGCACAGCACAGCCGAACGCAGCAGGCCGGCCCCTGGTCGCTAACCCTTGACTTCTGTGCTGTTTCTCCTCACCTTCTATTTCTGTCTTTTTGTCTCTGCCTCTCCTCTTTTCAACCCGTGCTTGCCTCTTGCTTGGCTCCCATGTCGCCATCTGCCATTCAGCCATGCCGCGCCGTCTGTGCTTGCTGCCAGGGTAGCTTGATGTCGAGTCGGCACGTGTCCCATTGCCGGCTTCATCTACTCGAAACTCTGGGCGGTTTACCAAGCTTTCAAATCAACACCTCGGTCTGGCTTCGGCGGCCTGCTCGCTTCGTGCCCGCAGCGTACTCGTCTCCGTGCTCTGTACGCGTCCTGTGGCCGACTGTGCTCGTCTGTGCCTCCTTGCCAATGAAATCCACCCGCCTGTCTCGCTTGTGCCGCGTCGCCTGGCTTCTCCTCGCCTTCCATAACACCGGCGTTGAACGCGCTGCTACCGGTTGTCTCGTGCATTGAGTCATCAGCGTGGTGCAGTCTGCAACTTGCTGCCTGTATCTTGGCCTGCCGTGATTCGCCCACCACCACAGGCCACGCCGATCGAAACGCCTCCGCCACCGGTGCAGCACGAAATCTGCATGGCGTTCGACGTGTGCATTGCCATCGTCCGGTCGTTCTATTTCTTGCATGTCTGCGTGCCCGCATATCCGAGCATCTGCACGCGTACGTCCACGACTGCCGGTGCAGATGCACGCGCCACTGGCCATGACCAGAGGCGAGAAGCGCCGGGCGACACCCGCGGCGGGCCCGTCGCTACGTGAAGCGTGCACAAGACACTCCCGTTTTCTCGTCTTGCTGCGGGAAGCAGCTGTCGTATCTGGCTTGGCCTCGATTACTGACGAGCATTGGGAGCAACGAGACAGACACGAGACGAGACACCAGCGAGACAGGATGCAGCAGCAAGCATAGTACGGCGCACAGGCTGGGGCCTGTCCCAGCTGCACTCTTCCGCTGCCTGTAGCCCGCATGTAGGCCCGATTCCCGTTGAGATGCATTTTTTTCTTCACTGGCGTTTCCAGTACTCGGCTGCTGTCGCGATTCGGCTCTTGTGCAGACTTGGGCTCGTTAAAACGAGAGCTCGACAGGCTAGCTCGACATACTCCCCCGGTCTCGTCTCTTGCCCGGCCTGCCCAGCCTGCCCAGACTAAATCCGCGTCTACTCGGCTCCATGTCTCTCCCGCCACGAGGTCCTCTCTTGTCTCTTGTTTCTTGTCTCTCCGCCTCTTGTTACTGTCTTTGTCAGGTCAGGCTAATCATACATGTTTCGTCCGTTAATTTCTCGACACGGTCGTGTGTCGTGCTCCTATCATTGCTGTCTCTTCTCGCCTCGGCCCTCTTATTCGCGTTCTTGTGCACGCGCTTGCCCTGATTCGTCCCGCTGCTCGTTTTCTTACTTTTGTTCCATTATATCTCGAGCTATACAGAGAGTACCTCACGGGAAGCTTGCATCACCGCCCTTCTGCTCTATGCTACCTTACCCACCTCGAGACCTCGTCCTACTTATTGACCTCTCTTCTTACACGAGACCAGCCTCTTTCGATTCCTTTTGGAGTTGATTTTGCATTCTTCATTTTGAGATTTATAACAGACCGCTTATCGTTCAGACTTTGCCTTTCCAGGGTCACTGTAAGCCACAACTCTCGCACTGTCTCGCCCTCTCGCAGTCGCGGCCATCTACCATTTATTCCTTCTCGACTTGAACTCTCTTGAGCCTCTCACTAGGTTTCCAACCCCAAAACCGACAATCCAGGCTCTGTCATAGATGGTCCCGTCCAGTCCACCTTGAAGCTTGGTCGAGCCAAACACAGCTTCTCATCGTCACAATGATCGACCTCTCGCCACTCGGCGCCCGGCCACCCTCGTTCCTCTACGCGTCGTCCACCACCTCGACGCCCGGACCCAATGCCAGCCCAAGCCCGGCCCAGCAGCAGAGCCAGAACCAGAACCAGCATCAGCCAGGCATGCAGCAGACTTCGCACTTCTCAACAAACCACCACAACCAGCAATTTTCCCAGCACGCATCGCAGCTCTTTTCCCAGTACGCACAGCCAAACGCCCACCTACAGCAGAGCACGCAATCGCCCACGCCACCGCCGCCACCGCCAAAACCGTACCCGCCCAGTGCCAGTTTGAACGGAGGCTCGTTTCGAGTCAAAAACACGGACACAAATGCAAATGCAAATGCAAGCTCAACTGCGGGAAGCTACGGCCTCGGGGCGAGCCACCTGAGTGCGCCGTACTCGCAGTTTTCAAACTTTCCGCAGCGGCCGATCCGGCAGTCGGTGCAGTCGGCACCACCAGCTCCGTTGCCGGCGCATGCACACGTCTCGCACCACCATCGCCGCACATCGTCCGAAGACCTCGACGACCCGTTCCACCGGCTCGACTTTGACACCAACTTTCACAACGAGGCTTTTCCCGGGACGCTGCGGCTCACCAACCTTGTAGAAGTGCGCGAGGCCGAAGCTAGAGCGGCCCGAGCCCGTGCTGCTGCTCGATCTGCCGACCTGCCAGCCCCACGAGGCCAGAAAATCCGCCGCAACCTACTGATGGCCTGGTAAGCACCCCCGCCTTGATTGATGTCAGCATCCACTAACCGCCAGTATCTTAATGGGCTTCTTCTTCTCGCTTCTCGACACTACCGTTATTTCGACGTCCCTACTCTCTACGTCGGAGGATCTCGACGGCTTCCGTGACTCGTCGTGGGTCGTCATCTCCTACCTTCTGACCTACATGGGATTTTCCATCTTCTTTGCCAAGCTCAGCGACATTTACGGCCGTCGCAACATTCTCATCGTGTCGTGGATCATCTTTGTCATCAGCTCAGTCGCTTGTGGCTGTGCTTATGACATGACACAGCTTATTGTCTGCCGCTCATTCCAGGGCATCGGCGGAGCTGGTCTGTACAGCCTGACAACCATCTGCCTGCCCGAGATTGGACCTGCGCACAAGCCCGAGTTCATGGGAAAGATTATTGGTATCACATTGTCGCTTTCGTTTGTCCTCGGCCCGGTACTAGGCGGTTTCATCCCCCAGTGGTCTAGCTGGCGTGTCATCTACTGGCTCAAGTACGTTCCTCTGTAGCTTCCTTCTTTGTCTTACTTCTTGCTGACAACCAGTGCGCCTTTTGCCATTGTGGCCATTACAGGCATCGTTTTTCTGTACCCCGTTGAACACGACCGCTGCCATGGGACCAACAGGACGCTGCGCCGCGTCGACCTTGTGGGCAGTCTTTTGTTGCTGGCGAGCTGCGTGCTCCTGATCGTCGCCATGCAGGAGGCCGGGTCGCTTGTCGTTGCATGGAACAGCCTGCTTGTGCTCGCCAGTCTCACGTCGGCCGCCATCTGCTTCGCGCTTTTTATGGGCTGGGAGACGATGCTCTCGTCTGGCCGGTACTGGGAGATGGAACCCGTGTTCCCGCTGCGCCTTCTCAAGAACCGCGTGTACCTGGCATGCTTGCTGGACAAGTTCCTGATCGGCTACGTGTACCTGTGCCTGATCATCACGGTACCGCAGCGCTTCCAGATTGTCAACCGAGAGAGCGTCTTCAAGACCGGCCTGCACCTGCTGCCGATGCTGGGCGGCACGGCGTTGGGCTGCCTGATCACTGGCCCTCTCAACGCCAAGAAGAACCACACGTCGCCTGTTGTTGTCGTCTCGTGCGTGCTCATGCTGATCAGTGTTAGCCTGCTGGCTACGGTCAATGACATCCACTACCGTGCAGGACCGCTGTACGGGTTCCTAGCAGTATTTGGCGTCGGCTTCGGGCTGTTCATGTCGGCCGGCACGATGCTGTCGACAGCACAGGCGCAGCTTGATGACCATGCAGCATCCCAGGGTGCTATCTCACAGTTACGGATTCTTGGTGGAATCATTGGCATCACGACATTCACCATCATCTTCAATACCAAGGTCATGGCCGGCGGGATCGCGGCGGCTCTGACGCCGATTCAGATGGACGTGCTCCGGCGGTCACCGACGACACTCATCGAACTGTGGCCCGAGCTGCAGCAGCTTGTCGCTGGCACGTTTAGCAGTGCATTTCACCAGATGACGTGTATCCTGGCGGGCGTATCAGGTCTTGCACTGATAGTTAGCCTTGGCACGCTCGAACGCGATCCGCCGCCGATCCACCGCAACTTCAACAAGGAAAAGGAGTACCTCGACCGGCAGAGCTCGGAGGACATTGAGATGGACGATGCCGCCAGCGATCGCTCCCTCGTGGACTTCCGCCGCAACATGCCCGACATTGCTGAGCCCGTGCCGACTCTATACGGGAGTCGTCGGAACCCAGGCTTGCCGAGCGGTCCGAGACGGGCAAACACACGCATCAGTACCCGTTCTCGGCCACGACCAGGCCCACGACCTCGGCCTCGGCCCCAGCGCTGGGACTGAGCTGGTCCTTGATTCGACTCGAGCAGGAGACTGCCATTGGTTACGTTTTTCGTCTGCCCATTACGTTCTTTATCTTGTCCTTTATTTTGTATGGTCTGCGATGTTTTATCAGGGGCTTTGATTGGCGTTGGCGTTTCACGTTAGAATGTTGTGCAGGGGCAGGGCAAACAGACACCAGCCTCGTGAAATAAACTGCAAATTGGATGAATAAGCATGCAGCGACAGCTCAAGTTGCAATTGGTGTGACGCGGTCGTACCGCTCGGCAGTGTTTACTGCATTGGTCGAGGCGACTCGGACGTAGGGGTGAAACAGCCGAATCAAGACAGTGCAGGCGGCAACGCGTGCGCTTTCTAGTGCACATGAGGCAATAAGACGTGTTTGACTGATGTTCAAAGTTAGCAGTTGCATCGCCAAACTGGAGCGAGACGTCTTGTTTCGAGATGGCCGTCCAGTGTAAATATAGGGCAGCACTGCTGGAGGACACATGGGACACTTGTCCAAACTGAGACTGAATTGATTGCAGCCCCGGAAAACAGGCAAGGGACTGTGGGGTGGGCCAGGGTCGGCCAGACCGCCTTCTCATCCAGCCACCGCCAGCCTCGCCAATTGCAAAGTCACTCGGCCACCCTGATGCAATCGTTAATCTATTGGGTATTTCTGCAAAATGCCGGCACCTAGTCCAGCTTGGCCAGGGCCGCCTCGATCGTCTCGCCCGTCAGGCGCTCAAACACCTCGGTGTACTTCTTGCTCGTCTCGGCCGTCACCTCGGGGGTCATTGCCACGCCCTCCTTGCCCTTGAGGCCCTCGGCCACCAGCCAGTTGCGCAGGTACTGCTTGTCGAGCGAATCCTGCTCGCGGCCGGGCTCGTACTGGTCGGCCACCCAGAAACGCGACGAGTCGGGCGTCAGTACCTCGTCCGCCAGCACAACCTCACCCGTCGCCTCGTCCAAGCCAAACTCGAACTTGGTGTCGGCAATAATGACGCCACGCGCCAGCGCGTGCTCGGCAGCTGCCGTGTAGACGGCCAGCGCCAGCTCCTCGATGCGGCGCGCGTGCTCAGGGTTGCCAATCAGCTCGGCCGCCTTGGCACGCGTAATGTTCTCGTCGTGCTCGCCGAGCTCCGCCTTGGTCGATGGCGTGTACACGGGCTTGGGAAGCTTCTGGCAGCGCACCATGCCGGGCGGGAAGCGCTCGGCGTCGGCCTCGCCGTGCACGGTGCCGTGCTTGCTGTACTCGGCAAACGCCGAGCCAGCCAGGTAGCCGCGCACAATGGCCTCGACGGGGAACATGCGCAGACGGCGCACACGCATGACGCGACCGCGCAGCAGTGCGCGCTCGTCGGCCGACAGCGGGGCCTCGGGGGCGGGCGCAAGCGAGATCAGGTGCGTCGACAGTGGGCCGACAGACGCAGGCAGCACGCCCGGCTTGGTCAGGACGCTGAACCAGTAGGCCGTCAGCTGGGTCAGCACTTTCGCCTTGTTGGGCACGCCGTTGGCGAGAACGACGTCGTAGGCCGAGATGCGGTCGGTGGCGACAAAGAGCAGCGAAGTCTTGTCGTTCTCGTCGATGAACATCTCGCGGACCTTGCCGGTGGCGACCTTGGTCAGGCCTGGCAGCGAAATGGTGGTGACGGAAGCCATTTTGTGTGAGGGTGGTTGTCGAGATTCGCGATTCGAACGTCGTGGTGCGTGTCACGAGGCTGAGGTCAGAACTTTTAAACCGGCCGCTAACGGCGTTCAAGATTTGCCATTATGTCGTTTGTCGCATTAAGTCTTTTATTTTAGCCGTCACTTTAAATTGAATAAAGACTCTTAGCGCAACAAGTCACCAAATCGAGTCATGGTGCTGAGGCCATTGTCGCCGTCGCAACTAGCCAACGCCGATGCAAGTGTCATAGTTGGCGCGCTGAACTGATCAAAACCAATCATCTGAATAACGAAGATTGATGGTGATGGGATGCAGTTGATGCTGTGTTGGTTGGCCCCCGCGATTTACCCCGCGATAGATTCGTGCCTGCCAATTCTGGCAATTAGTCCAGAATCTGGCCGTCGTCTAAACGCACACCAAGCGTCACATAGGCAAAACGAACAGTCTGCAAAAAGTTCCATGACAGGAGTGGGACTCGAACCCACGAATCTTGCGATACTGCAATTCACCAACTCTTCGTCGGAAAGAATATTTCTTCTTGAGTGCAGCGCCTTAACCGCTCGGCCATCCTGCCCGTAAGAATGGAATAAGCACAAGTGTGTGTATAAATATCGACCGCGGTGATGGCCCACTTTCACGTGCATTTGCACGTGTAAGCTGCACGAGTCACGCCACGCGTCGTTTTCGTTTACAGACACATTCCAGTCGACTCCAACGAAGCCGGACCAAAAGGAAAGACAAATGCGACAGACAGGGTATTGGTAACCGCGTCGGCATGTGCGGCATGCAACAATCGGCGCGTGCGGGGGACGAAAAACTGCAAAGGTGACTCGGCGCAAATTCCGGGAGAAGCAAGAGTTGCCGAATAGGGAGCTAGTGGCTGGCGGCCCACGAGCCTCGGCATTGTACCTCGGACCCCAGATTTCCCCAACTCGCGACGTGTGACCTCAGCCTTGGCTTCCGAGGCGTCTATTTATTCTCTCTCGACACGATTCTGCGTCTTGCATCTCGACTCTCTCTCCGATCTGCATCATCAGCATTACACACAAAATCAAAATGGCCGAACGTCTTGGATCGATCCTTAAGCACCTTGCGCCCGGCAACGGTGCCGTCTCTGCCATGTACGTTGGACTCCCGCAAAGCATCTACCATCGAATCGCGACTAACCGCCAGCACGGCCAAGAACCCCGACGATGTCGTGATCACGCTGGCGATCCGCTCGCCGCTGACCAAGGCGCGCAAGGGCGGCTTCAAAGACACGTCGCTCGAGTACCTCGTGTACGCCCTGCTTTCCGAGGTGCGCACGCGCAGCAAGATCGACCCGGCCCTCGTCGAGGACATCTGCCTCGGCAACGTGAACGACGGCGCGGCTGCGTACAAGCTGCGTGCTGCCATGCTGGCCGCCGGCTTCCCCAACACATCGAGCGCCGTTGCGCTCAACCGCTTCTGCTCGTCGGGCCTCAAGGTCACGGCAGACATTGCCAACGCCATCTCCGCAGGCGACATTGCCGTCGGTATCGCCATCGGCGCCGAGAGCATGTCGGCGGGCGGCGGTGTCGCGCAGCCCTTTGACGAGGCCATTACCAAGCTGAACCAGGAGGCGGCCGACTGCCAGATGCCCATGGGCTGGACGAGCGAGAACGTCAGCAAGGACTTTGGCATCTCGCGCGAGGAGATGGACAAGTACGCGGCCGAGAGCTTCCGTCGCGCCGAGGAGGCCCAGAAGAACGGCCTGTTTGAGGACGAGATTGTGCCCATCAAGACGCACGTCAAGGACGCCCAGGGCAATGTCAAAGAGGTCACCGTCACGCGCGACGAGGGCATCCGCCCCGGTACCACGTACGAGGGCCTGGCCAAGGTGCGCCCGGCTTTCCCGCAATGGGGCGGCAACACGACGGGCGGTAACGCCAGTCAGGTCACTGACGGCGCGGCTGCGCTCCTGATGATGAAGCGCTCGACGGCCGAGAAGCTGGGTCAGCCGATTCTCGCCAAGTACGTTGGCAGCACCGTGGCCGGCCTGGCGCCGCGCATCATGGGTATTGGCCCGACGGTGGCAATCCCCAAGCTGCTGGCACAGTACAACCTGACGCTGGCCGACATTGACGTCATTGAGCTCAACGAGGCGTTTGCCAGCATGGCCGTGTACTGCCGCGATAAGCTGGAGCTGGACTGGACCAAGATGAACCCGCGCGGTGGCGCCATTGCCCTTGGCCACCCACTGGGCTCGACGGGCGCGCGCCAGGTGGTGACGGGCCTGAGCGAGCTGCGGCGCACGAAGAAGAAGATTCTCCTGACCAGCATGTGCATCGGCACGGGCATGGGTATGGCGGGCCTGTTCGTCAACGAGCAGTAGAGCTCGGGATCCGAGTCGCACGCGGCACGGGTCGCGCCGATGCACGACGCACGTACGAGTGCAACGAGGTAGCCGTGCAAAAAGCCGGTAGCAATAGAGTTTCCAATGATTGTTTTGTTCTGCGCTTTGGATATCAAAAAAAAAAAACTTGTCTTCTTCCAACTCCTTTTTTGTGACGCCCGAGTCCAATGCGCACGAATGTGCACCAACCACCATCCACCGGTCTTAGCTGAGCTTCAATCCTCTGTACCTCCGCGTGCACAGTTTCAAAACACTTATTCCGCCAGTTTTCCTAACTTCGGGTTAGGTGCGGCATTCCTTTGAAGCCCACCTTGGCTGACGTACGCCGTCCTTCATTACGACACAGAGTGCGGACTTCAAACGCCCAGCCACATCATCTGCGCTATTGGCAATCCATCAATGCACCGTCAAAATAGTCGCCCTTGACTCAAGGATCGTTTCTACGTTTCGTAGATTTAATATAGCTTTCCTTATCTTTCACACGATGGCTGGAGCTGTCAGCGAAATCTGAGTCGCTCGAAAGGTTCACTGAGTCTTGGGCTATACATTTTTAAAACAAATATACACGTGAAGAAGTGGAGGTATTTAATTTGATGCTCTCAAAAATCAAGCTGTACGTTCTGTACTATATTTAGATGTACCATTTATACCAACAGTGGCTATAAGAACAATTCGGTCACAAGCTACGCGGCTCGCTCCATAAATATAAATTACACCTGCCGGATAGAGGCCGCAAGAAGAGATTCTATGATCTACAGGTCGGCTGGCAATCTTATCACGTCGTCGATTTGACTTGGAGAAATCGAGGTCGAAGGAACGTTTCACCGCCATCGATCCTGGACCAGGTTAAGCGCCACACTCACATACGAAGCACGACTTGTGTACAGAACAGCAGCCATTTTTGGAAGGCGCCAAAGCATCACATTTGAAGTTTCAGAGCGAACCGGGCATCTACGGACCGCCGCTACGGCAGCGGCGGATCAAAATACCACGCTCACGCCGTTTGAATGAGGGGGCTGTCTCCTGATACCGTCTTGGTATGTTTTCGTCCGAGATCCTTGCCAGGCGTGATGAACACCAGGCACACTCCGGAGCAGTTGCTACTGGTGACCTTCTTCTTTGGGATAGGGTCCGGCCGATTTTGATTTTCAGTCGGAACAACGGAGCGATTCGGGTCCAGGGTGAACTCTGTAAACGCATCGACACAGGCGTTGGATGCAAATGCACTGGAGCGCCCGTTGCATCACTTTGCAGTTGCAGTTCCCGGGACGTCGTAGTCAGTCAATGTCACAAATCGCCAGGCTGCCGCTCCTTCCAAGTCTCGTGGCAATCACAAATACGGTCATCATTCTGCAGTCTGCAAGCAATTTGGATGGTTATATCGAGCGTGTCACGCGAGCCAGAAAGACTCGTCAACCAGGGTCACATCCGCTGTCTCTGGATTTGTGTCATTCGGCGCGGGAAAGACGTCGCATTAGGCATGCTTGTGACAGCCGTATGGGATGTCGTGTTTTGATTTTGATCGAGTGCCCGAGGACCAAAATAGGAACGGAGTATGACCTCGCTATTTCCCCTCGAAAATACACGAGGGGCTTCCGTGTGAAAGGGCAGCTTTTGTCGGCCTTTGGCTTTTGCTCTGTCCAGGGGGTTTGGCTGTCATCGCTTGCGATCCTTCAGGAACAGTGAGATCTGGGCGTCGCCTTCCTTCAATCAAAGGACAGCAGTCTACGGTAACCGAGTGGCAATTAATCACCTACTTTCATGCAGAGTCTAGACTTCTGTCAATGCAATAGAACATGTTTCACAGGTACTTTTGTAAAGGAAACACTCGGGCAATACCCCTTTATTCATTGAAAACTAGTGTGTAAGAGCCGATGCTGACAGCAGGCTGTTCAAGATTCTGATTGGCGCGACGGCGACGGCAAGCAATAACACCAGCTCGGGGCATCAGAGCCACCATTCGACAAATAAATATTTACCGTTCTGGGTAACATCCGACGACTCCGTTTAAATTTTGGAAAATTGCAGCCAATATCAAAAACATTTGCAATAATCGGCAATAATTCAAATCGAAGACGAGGTGGGCAAGAAAAATACGATGCAGCTGAAATCTTTTTGTTTTTTAAAAAATTAAAACAGTTCCAACCCAGGTGCTACCCACTAATTATGAAAACTCATTTGCAGCACTCGCGAAAAGCATGGCCGCTGAATACTTAATTATGCAGACATAATTATACATGTTCGCAACTTGCAGAGCAACGTCACTGTCATGCACGGAAGGCTCTACGAAGAAGGATCGATAAATGAACAGGAGCTCAATGCAATGCATTATGGCCTTTGGCGATCTGTCTAGCCTGTCCCTTTCCTCCGGTACGGAACGTGCACCGGAGCGTTTAGAGCCGAATGTTTCATCGCTTCGTACTCCGTAAAGGACCAGCTATCATATCGTCATATCGGCCCATCGGTACGCTTTCATTCGCCGTACGGCCATTCGACATACCGCGTCCAAAACGTTTCCTCTCCTATCAGTCCCCTGTCTCCTGTAAACGCTTTGCGTTATTCTCATTATGTCGGCCATCATTTGGACCAGTCTTTGTCTGGCGTCAGGGCAGTTTAGGCACTGCCATCCAGAGCCCGTCGGAGGTCTTCATTGGCCGGCCTGTCACACTTTTAAAAAAAAACCTAGGAGTTACCTTGCGCTTGGCTTTCTTCTGTCGCTCTTTCACTGGCGTCCTGGGCGTTATCCTTCAGGCTGCGTCTTTCACCTCAGCCTCGAGCCTTCCGGATCCGACCAGCTGGGCATGTCTCGCAGCGAAACAAATGCCCAGCGAGACAAAAATAAACCAACCAAAGAAGAGCGCGGTATGAAGTTTGAAGCGTCATTTTTCCTCCCAGCGGAATATAGAACGTCGCAAGCCTGAGTATGCGCGTCGACTGTTACTATTTCGGCAAGTCTTGGCGGAGTCTGCTTTAGGCAGCTGCTCTAGAGATGTATGTTCTTTCATTTTGTCAACATTCGCAAGACGTTTTCGCTTTCTATGCAATTGGGGGCAGTTTTGCCAGGGCCGTGCGTCAGATTATACGCCGAGAGTACTATATTTTATTCCCGTTCCGACGAGCGATCTTTATCCAGCATCCCTACTGAATCCTTTGGCTCTCTTTTGTTTTGATATTCGTGTGCTCGACGTCCATTGCAATCCTTTCCATAGGACTGCCCTCACTTGAAGCTCTTTTGCAACAACGTGGCCCCTGCCTAGACGCCCGCGAAGGAAGACGCTATGGGCCTTTTCAGAATAGGCTTACAGCCATTGGGTCATTTTCTTAGTATTTCAGCTCCTGACCCTTGGCTACTGTAACCTCCAGACTCACTGTAAATATAATTTACACTTGTGCTGCAGCCGGCCGAGCTAGCATGGGACTTACAAGTCATATGGGCACCAAAAGGCACGTCGTCCTTCGGTCCAAAGCAGCCAGACTACGGCAGCGGTTGAAACATGCCATCGCCTCGTGGTAGTGAGAAGCAGACGGCCTGGCCCAAGGTCGCAGCAAAGAGAAACTTGACGGAAACGTACTGCGCACAAAATTCTCGAAGACGTCGCGTCTGGGTGTGTGCATTTTTTGGGTTAGTTTTCTTTGTTATTAAGTTCTAGTCTGTTTCGTCGTCTGATGTTACCCCTGCGGTATTGTGTATGTTCTATTTTCGGCGTTTCTGTGTTTCTATTCGTTGAAAACCACCCTCGCCAAATTTACGTCTTGGGCTCGCCAACGACCCGCCCGTCACCACTTTTTGTTCAATTATTCTATTGTTACGCCTTATTGGCTTGATGGTTACGTCCGGACCTATGCCTCAGCGGTCCAGTGTCGTCCACATCTTCCGCATTCGGCATCTAAGCCGCACGCGAGAAATGTCCCTATTGTCGTGATCTTCTCCGTCTTTCAGGAGGCACGGCTTATGATTGTCTATATAACGCGGCTCTTCCTCTTCCTTTTCCTTTTCCCTGCCCATCATCCCCATCAACTGTCCTGGAAGACACTCTGACACTCCTTACCTTGAGTTCACATTCCTTTTGCAGGCCTAGCCCTCCATCCGTTCCTTTCACTTGTGTCTATATTCACATCCATTCTCCCAATCAACTCGGCAACGTCCTATCCTTTGCTCCAGCATTTATTATATCATCGCTGTCCCTCGGTCCAAGTTCTCTGTTCCAGTTATACCACTCTTCATCGATTCAGTCACACGGGCCCAGCCAGACAACATGTTTTCCAAGATCTTCACGACCTCCTTCCTCGCGGCCATGCCTCTGTTGGCATCTGCCTGGGATGCTCCGGCCAAGGATGGCTACACGCGTGTGTGGCAGGAGAACTTCTCGGGCTATACGGGCAGCTCACCCAACACTGCCAACTGGAACATCATCAACGAGTTCCTCGGGTACAACCAAGAGTTGCAGACGTACACCGGCAGTACATCGAACTTGCAGCTGTCGGGCGAGAACACGCTGAAGATTGTGCCGGTGATTGACTACAACGGCCAGTGGACGTCCGGTCGCATCGAAAGCTCATACACGTTCGTGCCTACCCCTGGCAAGAAGACGCTTGCCGAGGCCGACATTCGGTTTGGTGACGGCGCCAGTGGAACGAAGAAGGGCATCTGGCCGGCGTTCTGGATCATGGGTGACAACGGGCGCAAAGGAACGGCCTGGCCGACGTGCGGCGAGATTGACGTCATGGAGAACATCAACGGCGCTCTGAAAGGCCACGGCACGGTCCACTGCGACGTCGTCGGCGGCCGCTGCAACGACCCGATCGGCATCCAGAACTCTGTGGACATCCCGGACCAGGGCTGGCACACGTGGCGCGTCGTGTTTGACCGGACAGTGAGCCACTGGACGGACGAGACCATCACCTGGTACCGCGACGAGCAGCAGTTTCACCAGGTTTCTGGTGGGGATATTGGCGATTGGCACACTTGGGTCGCTCTCTGCTACAGCCCGATGTACTTTATCCTGAATGTGGCTGTCGGCGGGTCGTGGCCGGGGAACCCGGACGGCAGCACGGTCGCCGGGAACAGTGCTCAGATGGAAGTGGCCTATGTCGCCGTCTATAACTCGAACTGATCCTCTCTTTTTCTTTTGTTTTTTTTTGTCTCATCAGATGCGTTTCTCTTGGTCTTTTATCTTCGTCCTTTATCACCAGCTTGCTGAGTTCCATTCTTGTATATACTTTTTGCACTCGTTGTACATATCCCTGACAGCTATCTTTCATTCGTTTCCGTTGTCTCGATATCTTTATTTTACGTGGCTTATTTTACGAACGGCAGTGAGAACAAGCTTTGAGTTTGCGTTTTATTTGAGACTACGCTACGTACGCCAAATGTGACGAGACTCCCTTAGTATTGTAGCATACTTTCGCGGGCCACGATGCTCACTTATACACAACGGTTCAGCCTCGTTAGGTCAGGCAAGGGTCCGTTGCTAGATCCTTGTCCCTGTAGCGCCACCATCTCCTCAGCATAAAGTAATCAATTTAAGGCAAGGCTGTCCGTATCACATCTAATATATACATGTAGTTCTTGCAATACTATAAGGCAGTGTCTATGGGTCAAGACACAGTCACTGCACCAAAAATACATAGGCACGTGATGTCAAGGTCTACAGAGCGCTAGCAGTCGATGTCAACGAAAGTGGTGCATGTGATCAATATTGAAAGCAACGAGATATCAAGTGTAAACCAAGTCCGAACCGTGCATAGCCAACCCGAGGAATCCAACATTGAAACCAAAATACATGGCCGTCAATCCAGGCACATGCCGACGCCATGTGCCGTACCGTCCGACAAAAGCAGACAAAAACGGGATCCTTTTGTGATGTAATCCTCGTAAAAGTACACTCGAAAGGGTAGAAAACTGGAAAGCCAGTGATTATCAAAGTCAAAACAGAAACAAGAAAAGCAAACAGCCGACGACCAGATCCGAGATACAAGAAAAACAAAAAGATAACCAGACAAGGCAGCCGGCCTCGTAGAGGTGAAACGCGAAGCAAGAGGGTGTAATAATAAGAGATATCGGGAAATCAGATGACGGGTTGAAGAGAAGAGGCTGCGAAAAGAAGAGAGACGACACAAGACTGTGCGTAGGAGGAACCAGCCGGAGGAGATTGCCCGTGCAGACGCCGGCAGAACAGACGAATCACATGGTCGTGCTGGCGCGTGCAAAGACCATCAGTTCGGCGCACCGCAGAGACGATCATGGCGAGACGAGAAAACAAAAGACGCACGGCGAAAAGGACAGCGAGATGGAGGGGCGTGCGCAAGAGACAGCCTGCATCTGCAAGGCAAATGCAGTCACATCGAGGGTCTGCATGGAACGAGGCAGCTGGGTGTGGTGTGGGGGCAGCCGGCTCTGATTGGCTGGTGAGGGGCAGCTGACCTGTGGCCCCACCTATTTCGATATCGACGTCCATCGTTTGACGCGTCGCGCGGCCACCAGTTGCCAGTCGTCCACAGCCGTCTCGTATCGACCGCAGCATCATGTGTGCTGCCTGGACACTGTCGTCTGACTCGTCGCCTTCCCACGCACCGACAGAAGCCTGCACAGCCTGCACAGCCTAGCATAGGTGGCTACGCTCGCCACGCGAGGCTATGTCCGTGGCACGGCCTCGGCATAGCCCGTGCTGTACAGGTTGTGGCCCTGGTGCGTGTGCGGCTGCGGCGCGTGGGCTGCGGGCGCGTGGTTGGCCGCATACGACCCGGGGGCGCTGCCACTGGCCACGCTGTAGTTGTCCCAGCGGTGGTTGGGTGCGGCCGTGCTCGAAATGCCACCAGACGACGACGCGGTTGTTGGCAGGGCCAGAGGCGAGTTGAAGTTCTGCGTGTGGTGCGTGTGGTGGCCGTACGAGTGGGCGCTGGCGTTGCTGGCATTGCTACCGCGCGCGTCGTAGGCAGAGGGCATGCCGAGGCGCATGTGCGCCGATCCGGGCGACCCAGGCTTGTGCTGGCCGCTGGGGGACATGGGGCGACCTGTTGTGGCAGCCGCGTTGCCAGCGTATGACACCCACGAGGCCCCGGAGAGCGAGCGCGGGCTGGCGAGCGACTCGGCACCGTTGGTCATGCCGACATAGCCAGCCGATCCCAGCGAGGGATCAGCACCAGTGGACAGCGAACCCGGTGTCGGGGGCAGACCAGGGTACGACGGGCTCATGGTAACGGGCGTGAGAAGGTGCTGGGGGGCGGCCGACATGGCCTGGGCACTCGGGTTGGCGCTGTACTTGCCGATAATCTTCTTGAGGGCTTGGCCGAGAATCTTCCACGGGAACACCTTGACGTCCTTTTCAATCGTGCGGGGCTTGGGAGCACCGAAGCCCATGATGAGCTTGAAAAACTCCTCGCTCTCGTTCTTGGCCTTGCTGACGGTGAAGGGCCGGAAGCCCTCCAGGTTGCGGCGAATGCGGTTCTTCTCCTCAACGGTAAAGCGGTTTGGCGCCGCCAAGACCAGCTGCTCCAGCAGGTTGATGGTGTCGACCGACGTCACAAAACACTCCTGCTTCTCGGCCCAGTAGATGCACGAGATGCAGATGCTGTTGGGCGGGCGCTCGTTGATGGGCACCGGCTGGAAGCGCGCCTCGAGATGGCTGCCGTTCTGCTTCTTGCGGAACATGACAATGCGCCGACGGTTGTTCCACTCCTCCGGCGTCCACTCCTGCGCCATCAGGTCCAGGTTGCCGTGGATGTTGAGCACCGCCTTGGACGTGTACCCGCTCCAGTGGCCACTGCCGTACCCACCGCCCATGCCGTTGACCGAACCGTGGCCCGCGGTGATTGTGCTTGTGCGGATCAGGGCTGGGGCGTTGCCCGCGCTTGTGGCCGACAGAGGGGCCGACAGAGGCGGGCGGGCCATGCCGGACGCGCCGTGGACGTGGGCCAGCGAGTGGCTGCGCATGTTGTAGCGGTCGTGGGGGTTGTGGGCACTGTGCGAGGCGTGCGGCTGGTGCTGGGGGCCCTGGTGGCCCAGGCTGCCGTAGTTTGACGTCGCGGGCCACCCGGTGCTTGCCGGTGCACGCAGCGGCTGCTGGCCAGTGCCGCGGTTGAAGCTGTCCGAAAAGGAGGCGCTGCGGTACGCGCCAAGCATGCCGTTGTTGTCCTGGCCGTACTGCGAGCCGACGAAACCATTCTGGGCGTGGGCCTGGGCGTTGACGGCCGACGCATCGACGCCGGGCGCGGGGTAGGCAAACGAGTTGGCACCGGTGTCGACAGGAAGCTGCGTCTGTGTGTGCGTTTGGTTGTGGTGCTGGTGTGTCTGGTGTACCGCGTGGCTCTGATGTGACTGGTGCGCTGCGTGGCTCTGATGGGTCTGGCTCGGGCTCGCGTGGGTCGGGGTCTCGTGGGCATCGACCTGGCCAGGCGACGCCGGTGTCGACTTGTGCACAATGTCGTGCACCGATGACGCGTCGCCCTCGGCCGGTGCAGCCACCTGGTCTTGGTACGTAAAGGAACGCGCCACCGGAACGCGTGCCAGCTCCTCGCCCGAAGTGTTCTCAATCACCACCGTCAGGGACACGTCGGCCGGGGACGCACAGCCCGTCGACATAAACTGCGGTGCTTCGGCCGACACGACGTACGTAAGGCCATCCTGGATCACCGCCTCCTTGACCACGTCCGCGTGGCACTTGTGCGCTCCAAATGACAGCCACACGTACGGTGCCGGCGGCGACATGGCCATCAGATCGTACTGGCTGCTGACCTTGAGCTCAACCCGCGTGCCCGCGGTACCGGCAGTCGGCCCGCACGACAAAATGTTGACTGGCGCGTGCGTTGCGGCTTGTACTGGGTGTGTGCCGTGTGCCTGGTGTGCCTGTGAATGCGTCGGGCTCGTTGGCGTAATGTACTGCCCCGACGACGGCGCCGTGTTGAAGTTCATGGTGCCGAGCGGCGACGTGGTCGTCTCGGGCTGCTGCGTCTGGTACGCAGGTGTGCTAAAGGCTGGGTATGCCGTGTCTGCAAAGCCTGTCCGGTCAATACCTTGTCCCTCCGTCATCGAGCCTTCTGCTTCCGATCGCGGTCCGGATGGAAAGGACTTACCGTGCAACTGCGCCGGCTGGGTCTTGTATGCCGCCATAGTGTTTTATACACTGGAAGGAGAAGGGCAGGTCCTCGGTTGAGGAGGGCGGAGACGTAATGCGTTACTGCCGTCTACCGTTTGCGTGTTGGTTCTTGATGCCGCTGACAAGTTAGACTGCTGTTGGTGGTTTTTGTGTGCTGTGTTGTGTCGCTGCCGGTGCTCAGGTCTTGCCGTGCAGTCGGCAGATTGGTTCCCGTGTTTGACTTACTTCAAAACACTCGTGTATGAAGCAGTTGTTGCGATATGTGCCGTGATATGCTCTGGCAATGTTGACTCTGGTCTTTGAGCTTGGACTTGTGTCTAGACAGGGAGACGAGAGACGACGGGAAGAAGGAGGAGGACGGGGTAGAAAGGGAAATCGGGAAACGGAAGTGTATGAGATGGAAGACAGAGAGAGGATTAAGAATGATAGAGAAGATACTCTAGACGGGAGACGAAGGGGCAGACGTCAAGATAAAAGAAGCAAGATGGGTAGAGATGAGCTGAGATGAGCAGACAGAGACACCATATAAAGAAGTAAGACGTAAAAGCGTAAAATAAAAGCAGCCCAGTAAAATAGAAATAAATACCGACTGCGATAAATATGTGAATTTACCGATGACGGCAGAGGGAAAGAAAGAGGAGAGGCAAACGCGAGCTCGTCTGTCGCTAGAACACTAGAACGCTGTAAAAATAGCTCTGTCTCAGAAGTGTGGGTAGACCGCCGGCGAAGATCAGACCAAGGCCTGTACACTGAGACCTCTTGGTCTTGCGTCTTTACTGACGACGGCTCTTCCAGTGCCCTTTCAGTGCTCTCCTTCCAGGCGCCGCCCACGACGTGCCAACGCCGGCAAGCCTAAACAGTGGAAACGCAGTGTCTGGCAGTGGTGTGCGTCTACTTGACGGGCGTGGTGTCTTGTGGTGTGTGTGTAAACATGGAGTATGCTGGACCTGTATTATGCTACACGCTGCCGTGAAATTGGCAAGAGGCGAGGGAGGTTGTAAGGGATACTGCGGCCGCTTGGTCCAGAACCGATGATTCGCCACGACCGTTCTCTAAGCTACTGAATGATGGTATAGGGGAGTTTGAAAAGGAGAAAGATGGCATAGTATCAGAGGAGCAGAGTGTAAGGAAGCAGGAAATCACCCCAGTGCAAATGCGGGACGCTTTGGGTTGCCAGGTTTGGAACGCTGCAAACATACCAGGGACCACGATCAAGACGGTCAAATCTTGACTGGAATGCTGTCACGGCAGCCTTTTGCGGGAGATGCGAGCTGCTGGAATGCAAAGCAGAATGCTTGCGGGCGGTGTCAAGTGTCAGAACTCAGAAATGCCAGTAACGATCCTTATGCGTGCAATCTCAAGTCGTCGATGGCGTGGGGGATTTTGAATTCCGCTGGGCGTCAGAATGTCGGCAGATGAAAGATGTGACGCTGTCCGGGTGCGGCGCAAGAATGAGTTGCGGCACGCGCGATCCAGTCTATGCAAGTAAATTAGAACAAGTGTCGGGCAGGAAAAAGCAAGTAACGCAAAGCTGCAGGAGATCTGGCAGTGGCGTTGGCAACTGTCGGGTTGGTGGCAATCTGGGTCTGGCCGTGCTGGTTGTGCTGGTCGTGCCGAGGGGCTCCGTGCGCGTACCCGTCCGTCAATCTTTTATCTGAAATCGGAGATTCCGCAGATATACGAGACTGTGGCTGCCGTTGTGTTTTGCGAGATGCCGCGGTAGATTTCTACTCTTTCTGTTTGATAGGGCTGGTCTGTAAGCGGGTTTCGACAAACGACTGCGCCTGAGAATTGACGAGAAAGAAGGGTAACAAGACACGTAGAAAGACGGGAACGGCAAGGGAAAGTCGAACAAAACGTGCAAACGTGTTGACTATCCGACTTTTGAGACCACCCGAGGTGTTGATGGAAGACGAAGGGCAAAAAAGACGCCGCAACAGACGCCGCGAAAACGCAGAATGCCTACGCGAAAACAAAAAACAAAAAAAGAACAAGGCGGCTCAACGACGGCTACCCACAGCCCCTCGACTCCGAATTGACCGGAGGACACTTACGGTCGGGAGTGATGTATGGAACCGGGCTGGAGCAAACAAGACAACAGTGGGCGAGGCAGTGGACAAAGTGGAATTGGGAGCCACGGCTGCGATGATGGGCGTCACAATGCACGAGCAACAGCATCTTTGTACTGTGCCGGTGCCAAATATTGTGTTGCAGTGCAATGAAAAAAGATAAGGCTGTGTGTGGATGTGAAATCACGTACCGTGGGAGTTGGCTGCCGAAGGACCTTGACTGAGACAGCGCGTGAGCGAGGCAATATAAGAATCAGATTGGGAAGGCAGGTGACAGAAACGGGACGATGGCAAGTCCAGCTGAGCCCAAAGGAGGCAAGAGACGAGCCAAGGTAGCGTCTGCCGAGATCAGATGGCCCGAATAGGATACTCGAGTGTACGGCAAGCGGGCAGCGTCGAGCAAAGGCGGGCGAGACAGGACAGACGCAAGAGTTGGACAAAACAGAGACAGCGAGGAAGAAGCCGTCTCGTGGCAGTAGAACAGTCGGCAGAGAGGCGATAAAACAACAGATAAAAGAAGGAGTGACTGGAAGAAGCAGCACAAGGCCGAAAAGGTAGCACAGAGAACAGCCTGTAGAGGGCGCGCGTAGGCGAGGGGGCAGATGCAAGCACGACGCGAGACGTAGGAGTCGGGGATAGCGGTGGTATTCACGATTTAAAACTTCAAAAGTCATCTCCGACCGGTAAGCAGGGGCATGCACGAGAGAAGCGAAAAAGAGATGAGATGCAGCGAAACTAGGAAAGGGGTGCGCAAGCAAGGAGCGCCCTGGGTCAGACTAGAGCTGCGGCCACAGAGATCACAGATGAGAGGGCCGCTGGCTGACGTTCTTCTTTCTCGACTTTGTCATCAGACACTACATTGGCTGGTCATCGGCTGGAGGCAGCTGGCAAACCGCAAAACTGGCACAAACAGCACGGCTGGGCCGGCCGTTGTGGCAAGCTACGCATGTCTCGACCATGTCGACATGCAGGTCATGCAAGGGCCGAGGGGCCGGGGTGGATGATGGAGGACTCGGGGATCCATCAGCAGAAGCAAAACACGCCGCCAGCGGGTGGGAGGAGCCGGCGAGCAAGATGACCAGAGACGACACGAAAGGACGAGGTGCATGTGGAGTAGGCAACAGAGTACGAGACCAGCAAGAGTAGCTCGATTAAATAATCCAAAATAAAACAGGAAATCAAGAGAAGCACTGGAAATACAGGAAAGAAGTAAATATATATTTATTTGGTATGGCCGAGTCTGTGCCCATGATCCGCGGATGGGGGGGTACGTGGGTACAAGGGCAAAATAAAAAGTAGAATAATACGGTGGTAGGCAAGTATAATATTGAATGCGAAGCCAGGGAGGCTTCGAGATACTTGCTAGTTTGATTTGTCTGGGCGGTTCGTTCAACTGTACTCCATAGATTTGGGCCGTGGTTATGCAGGGCTGTTGCGTGCGTAAATGCAGCTTTGATTACCTCTATTTGTGCGTGCACAAGAGTCGAAGTAAAATGGCGGGCATCCGGCGACTTGGGCAGGCGAGCGCGTGGAACGACACACAGCCGGACATGAAGGATGGCGAAACAATGAGTGAAAAGGAGCGATTCAAAGTACGAAAAGCAGAAAGAAGGATCGCGTGACGGTACAAGTGCTGAACATGCAAAAGCATACGAAAACCAAGGTGCTTCTTTGATGTCGGCTGGTGTCAAAGCTGGCTAGCTCCGTGCTGAGCAGGTAGCTCCGTTTGGCTTCTCTGTTCGAAGACAGCTCCGGCCGGCATTATGAATCCAAGAGTCCTCGTCTTTGTTTCTCCGGTTGGTTGCTCTATTAATCAACATTTTGACGTCTCTGCCACATCCTTGCCCGGCGCAGTAACCATCCGTGTCCGCTCTGATTTTCGCACGATAAAAAGTGGCCTCCGCAATGGCTCCCAACGACAAGCACGACAATCACCCAGCGCCCATCTTCCGGAAAGAGACGCCCCAGGTCTCTGGGGGTGGCAACAAGGTCGCCTGAGTCGACTTCTGCGTTGATTCCGATTTATTTTGTCAGTAGGGAGGGGTGGTTTTAAGGGTCGCTTACGATTGGCTGGAGCCCTAGTCCGTAGTGCAGCTCGTAAACAGATGGTACGCCATCTCTGCGGTGAAGTCGACCCATTCTCTTTGTTGACAATTAAATTTACAATCGTTTAAATTCAATACCTCGATGAGCTCGCAAGCCAGTTTGGCAGTCATCGGAAGCTTTGAAAGCGAATTTTGAAAAGCAAACGTCCACCGGGCACCAGAGATCGCATCTCTCTCGCTGAGATCGGCGGCAAGGATCACTCACTCGCTGACCTACTGATCACCGGCCAGGATGACCTGGCTCGAGCGCCCTTCCACCCATAAATTTATTTTGTTTATTCACTTTTCTCCCTCCGAATTATCCTCCTACCCTTCCTTTATCACCACCTGCAAATATTTCTAAATATACACGTAGATATAATTTTATCGCGAAGCGCAATGCTACATTGCTGCATTTTGGTCACGCACGCGCATTGCAGTGCCGGTGGGGGGCAATGAAACGCTGGCTTCTTCTAAATCGATAGACGCGTGGGCTGTCGCGTACGTAGACTGCGCTGCACCGATGCACCCACGTTCATCATCGATTTTCCTTATTGGCACTTCCAATGACGGATTCTTCGCTTTTTTCTTGTGTCCAACTCGTCCTATCAACGCTGCAACGGCAACATCGGCTTGTTACGAAAGGAGCATCTGAGCGTCGTGTATGCTGTGTTTTTGGTCTTCTGCCTGTTCATGCTCAAATGCGGCCGATTTTTAGAAAAGAGACTACCTCGTCACCCATTTGGTAATGCACTAGTCTTTGCATTCTGCTTTGAACCAATTTATAGCGTATAAGTGCATATTGCTCAAGCGTCCGATGTTGAGTCGCATGGCCATTTCTATTCTTTAAAATATTTAGAGACCGTTTGCGTGCATAACTTGTACCTGACGCCATGTTTCTCTGCCCACGCTGGTGCAGGAACAAAACGATGTGCATAATAAAACAAGCTAAAGGCCGACGCTCGAATTTTGACAAGAGTTTCAAGAATCAAAGGCTTGCCCTCTGCCCACTTCTGATTGCCGCATCCATACACCTGCACATGGAAGTGTAAAAAGACGACAGACGCAGATCAGCCGACGCACCCACGGACCATGCAATGCACAGCGCCGGCACCCTGCAGCGTCCCATGACAGGTGCAGCAGATACACATTTTGTTTCGACTTCGTTTTAGAGAGACGCGAAAGAGCTTGAGTTAAATATATATAATTAATATTAGCCTTGGAAGAGAACCGATCAGAGGAGCAGATGCAATTGGAAAAAAGCCCGGCTCACGATCGTCTACAATAGCGCCACGCATTATGCCCATCCGAGGTGGACCACTGGTACCGCGGAACCAAGCGGGCTTTTCACTGTCGGCAAGAGCATGTTTAACCTACGGAGTATGCATTTATTTATGAATCGGTGTTCGGTGTTTGTGCGATTACAGCACATGGCGCCAGCGCACAATATGCCACAACCGCCACACAATTGCTTCCAAGTCTCCCGTACTCCGTATCTATCATAATATTTTGGCCGCGGTAAAGTGGTGCTCTTTGCGAATCGCTGGCGTAATGGACCAAAGGATCAAAAAGGTTCAGACATTACAAGGGCTCGAGTATCGAGGCGAAACATTCGAGACAGGGCCTCATCTGGTAAGTGTGTGCAAGGGGGCCACGGCGCAGGGAGAGACTGAACGAGATGACGGCACTTGCTCGATACCGGTCACCACGCACAAGTGGTTACTCAATACTCGAATATGCACACAGGCACGGGCAACGAACACGACCGCATTTGTATTGGTTTTGATGCGTATCGTTCTTACTTCTATGGAAATATATATTTTAGTAGAGCCCCTTGCCTGGACTGCTATAAATTTATTTACGTCGCGCCTTGCTTCCTGTTCATTTCACCAGCATTAGTCCTTCATTTTCCTTGCTTGTTTTCGTTTCTAGTCTGTCTTGCTTTTGTCGCGATGGGAAATTTGCCCCAGACGACGGCTGCGGGAGCCACTGGCTAGCTTTACTTGCCACTTTTGAGTCTGCAAGGGGTACGCTGCGAAATGAAGTCCAAGACCAATGATCGGCGCCTGGCCGATGAAGCTTGGACCCGGTGGCTTGTATTTTTTTGACTAAAATTTCGGGACGCAAGAGCAAATGCTGTGCTTAGTCATTGATGTGCAAACGGTTAGAGGCGTTCCTTCCGCCATGCCGCTATGTATGTACATATTAACCTTAGGCTTAGTTTTGTGTCCAATGATGGTAAACTGTATCCCGATAGCTCCTTCCGCCATTGGCACCATAAATACATAATCGAAATGGCATGTTCTTAACGATAGCACATACATACAGTACATATTCACTTACTACAGCAGCATACTGATAACACACGCAATTGCTGTAACAGACGTCGCCAACGGCAGGGCCCGCGCCTTCGCTTGCATACTCCGGGTCAGATCAACAAAGAGAGTGCGAACAACATCCAAGTACTATTGGTCAAGTCCTTGAAGCGTTGATACTGACAAATTTTGAGATACGATGTCAGAAAATATCAAGTTTAATAGAGCACAAAGAAAGTTATAGCTATCGGTCTGTTGGCGCAAAGCTAACTTAACTTGTCCTGTATTGACACGATACATCTACTAGCGCTTATGAATATATATTTAAAATATACAGTAGCTTGATCAATGCATCGATTTCAAAATTTGTGATATTGTTCCGTACGCCATATGTTACTTTTATAGATCATGCATTGAAATGCGTGTCATTGTAGGTACGACGGTTTTTATGTGAATGCCTGCGAATGCATTATTATTTACTTCCTACATAAATGTTGACGCAGCAGTATACGGGTGCAAATTTAAACACATCTCAGATGCATATATCCGAAGCCGTAAATATAGAACAGGTGTGGGTTTCGGAAGGTCTGTAAGAATCCGTACTTGGAAAACTCTGGTAAAAACTGCCCAAAAGACGTCGAGGCTGGGCGAGACATGATTTCCATTGAGCGGAAAGACGATGGTCAAATTCTTAGAAATCACGTTGACTAGGAATCTACCAAAGAAAAAGTATGAAAGAGCTTGGAAAGAAAATTTGAAAATTACCAGAAGTATAGAGTGACAAAGAAATACTTCGTGTCCAGCCCGGTTAGTTTCTTGTCTGAGCCTAGTTGGCTACCAAGGGATGATGAGCTGGGCGACCGTGGGAGCTATCGATCCGGATCACCCACTACTGTAAACATGAACAAAGAGCACTCAAAGCGTGTAGTAAATTATTATATCTAGTATTCCAATAATCAATACAACAACTATTATCCACGAAAGTAGCACGAAAGTGGTTACTAATCGTAGAGCTTCGGCAGTCTTAAAGGACGTTTCGTGGTTAATCAAAAGATTGCATAAGCTTGCTACCTATGGCACGCACTACGAGCTTGCAAAAGAAGAAAAAAGGCTGGTCTACGAAGAAGTGGGGCGTTCCATCCCTCACATAACCTTGGCGGCGCTGTCCTGTCGGTGAAGCAAGGGAGACTCACGAGCAAATGGAATACAAGATTTTCATTTACCAGCAGTAGTCCGTCGTACAGCGCGCACTCGGTAGCCTATCAAACTGCCTTTGAAATGAAGCACGGTAAGGGGGCTTTGTTTTGACAATCAATATGCAAAAGTCATGCACGGCGATATTAACACCCCTTTCGAACTTGTTTATGGTGGCTGCTTCTCTGGGTCCGTAATATACCGTCTCGATATTCGGGCTTTCCTCTCTGTCCCTACCTGCTTCTTCTCGCGACTCAATCTGGACGTCTCGCTTCATATCTGGGGAAGCACTCCCTAGTGTAAGATCAAGACATACTCACTCGCAATATGAGACAGTCACACCCTATATGCCGGTAGATGTAAAACGAGTCTCATATTAATACAGGGCCGAAAGGCCGGTGACTTATTGCAGCCCGGGTATGGAATACGCTACGAGATTCACCGCGATCACCACATCCCGTGCTATCTGTTGCGCGCAGATTCGCAGCAAAACGTGTTCATTTTAGCATAGGATAGCTCAGGCATGAGACTATGCTTTATTCAGGAAATGGAACCATTTTGAAGAATTTTAAAAAATTTACCCGAAGAGGTACGCCTGTTAGGCAGATTTTTCTATTAGGATGGCTTCTTTTTTGTGTCGGATGATGTTTTCAAAAATCCCCAAAGTACCGTCAAGAAACCACAAAAGGCTCGGGACGTTGATGACGTTATGAACGAAACCCGAGATTTTGGCCTACTTGAATGAGAGAACGACGCTGATGAGCTAAGCACCGCAATCATTCTATAAAGTATATCGATTTGTCAACATCAACACCCAACCTTCGCATTACAACAATACGCCGAATTGCGGCAATCCTTCGCCATAAGGCTGAGCAAGGGCACCGGTAGAGACAGGATGTTGCATTAAGATGTCTGAGCCACCAACAGTAGGATGCAGAGACGAGTCAACAGCTTATGATCAAACAGACAAGTATTTGTATTTAAATTGGACTTCTCGGCGGCATGGAGCCGAAAAATGGTGAAATGGTCTGCTTGTACATTTATTTGAGTAAATTCACAATCGAAATTAGAAAAAATGTGAATGAAAACACATTTCGATTCAAGTCGTAAAAGTACTGCAAGGAAATCATTTACCTCTAGCAATTTCCATAAGCGAAAGGACAGGCGACACGAGAGCGCCTCTGCACTGGCCGGCAAGAGAGCGACAGGGAGTTACTCTGTCGCTGCTTTCAAGATCACACCAATGTGTGTTTCCTGTGCTGCCCTCAGTAGTGTACTGCGCGAAGCCAGAAGATATTGCAAATAATAACGGCCGAGAGACGAAGGGCGCAGTCACAGGGAGAATACAGTTGATGCACAAGCCAAACGCAAGGTCGAGGATCCCTGCTGCATGACATTGTGAGCCGGGGCTGCACGGCCGGCGCCTGTGTGATTTCAAGCGCGTACTAGTACTCGAGATGATTAGGGGCAGAGTCGCAATAAACAGACATGCAAAATAGGGACAGGGTGGTGAGCTAAAGAGACTTTTTGTTTCATGACAGGGCTGCCATGTGTTTGCTACAAGAGAGACCCTTTGTTTCGATATGTGAGGCTCGAGACTCGATGCTTCTTTTCGATTACCATCAGGCGGGCATGTGAATTATAACGCGCTTGTTCACTTTCAGAAGCGAGTTTTCGACGCGATTCGGTAGCCGTAAGAGCCCCAGGGCAAACGTCGGGCCTTTTGCGCCTTGGGCTGGACGACGAATGCAACGGAGTAAGCGCGACTGGAGTGTAATGCGTTAATATTTTCAATTACAACGGCGAATATGACAACAAAATAACATATTCAAGGGTGGCCATCACCTCTCAACATCACGGAACGACACCAGGGAGGATCGCCATGGGTCGTGTCAATCTGGGAAAACGACCGCTCTAAATATATATTTACGTCCTCCGTATGGTAGGCAGAAAGTGAAAAATGACAAACATAGCGCGGTTGCGCGGCAGGAGGGAATGCATAACCCGCGAGAATCCGAATGGCCTCTACCGAAGCGCTCAGTAAATATTACTCCGTTTTTCGACTTGTAGCCTCTGTTTGGACCGGCCCAGCCACGGCTCTCCGCCGGAGCTGTCGCTAGGCGGAGATCACGCATATTTTTTCTATTCGTCCGCCAGACCCCAGTCCTGGCTTTGCGTGACGGCTGGGGCCCGTCGAGAGCAAAGAGAAAAAGAAGCGGAATGACACACGAGACGGGGCCAAGCAAATAGCCTCGAGAGAGCATGGATGGTTTCTGGCTGGGTCATTGTTTCTAGTTTTGCTGGTTGCATCAGGACGATGCAGATGCATTGTTACGAAGCCGCAACTACCGTGCTCCATGATCCATAATCACGTCTTTGCACCCGCAGATGCTAATGGAAAAGCAGGCATCGCAACGCCACCAAGCCGGCTTTGACCAGGAATGGCAACGGCAAACGAAAACCTGCAAGAGCAGAACTGGCATGGCTACACACAGGCGCGCCGGCGCCTGAGAACAGGGTGTAGGTTCTAGATCATGCAGGCCAGAGGCGTCTGTTGCCAGATCTCGCTCGCTCGCCAGCATGAGAAAACGACAGGGGCGCCTGTCGTGCTATCCGACTCGCTACGCATCCCGGGATCAACCATGTCGCGGCTCGTCAACTCTCGCCAGGGTCGCCAACACGGCCAGCGTCGTTCTTGCAAGCCGGAACTACGGCCTGCTGTATGCTCTGCATCGTACGTACTGTGACTTGCACTCTGCACTCTGTGGGCTGCGGTCTGTCATCGTCAGTCTGTGACCTTTGGCTTAGGTGTAGCAGCTCTTTTATCATAAGACGAGCCTCGTGCTGCCGTGCTACAAGAGCTCTCGCCATGAGGCATGACCTGAGACAGTACTCGACAACAGAGCGCGATTTCAGAAAGCAAAGGTCTCGAGGCCGGATGGCTCCCGATCACAAACATTATCCAACGGTCTGTTTGTCTTGTCTCTGGTGGGGAGCACATTTGACTGGTGGTTCCCGCTTCCCTGCGAAAGCATGGCAGCCGGTCTCTGTCGTTTGGCCGTTGACTCAGTTCCGATTCAGTTGCGGCATACCTGCGATTACTTTGGACGGACTGAAACTTTCTGTAGTCAGACATTTCGCCAGAGAATGCAAAATCAGACCAGGCGGTAGGGAAGAGGTGAATAGAGAATACAAGATGGCGGAATACGGAAATAGATTCCTGCCGGCGACCAGAACTAACGGTGAGCCCGAGATGTGACTACTCAACGTGGTCAGAGGTGGCACTGGTGCCTGGTCTCAGCTGGCCAGGGCTCAGGCACGCGCTCTAACGAGGAGAATGGCATTCTTGCAGAGATAGTGTTCATGATGAGATCAGAGTGGCGGTCTAGCCATATGCTTCGGTGAGGATCTGGCAAACGTGCTCTCCATCACTTACCGCTTTTTCAAACGAGTGACCCGGCATGAGGGAAGAGGCATACATTTCAATTTCATTGACAAAGCAGTTGTATTCATGGATACACATGTTATGGTCATATGTGCACCAGGTTGTGGTCGTGAGTCTCCGTCGTGGTCAATGCCTTGGAGATTACAGGTCAAGCGACCCCGGGATGTGGCTGCGGTTTAGGGAAGCCCGGCGCTTCTCTGACAAGATGGAACGCCGAGGCTCTAGGCCAGGGCCAGCTATACAGGCATCAATCGTTTGATGCCACATCCAAGCGCGCCTACATAGGCCATACGACAAACAGCATAGCCTCTTTGGGTGTGCGATGGGCCGGATTGAGAAATGCCTGCACGGGCACTGCGTTATGTTGCATCAAGGTGTCTCTGTTTCTGTCTCGTTCTGCTGTCTTGTCTCTACTGGCCTGTCTCTACTATCTCCAGCCTCTGCTGCGGCTTGAGACATGCATAGTACAATATAAACGACAGCGGCCTCGAGTGAATCCCAGGCACTCTATAGCACGTGTAGATGTTTGACCGCAATACCAGATGGTCGCACTTGCGGCGGCCGGTCGGCCTTTGCGATGCAGAAGAAAGAAAGTGAAGTCACCTGGACTCGGATGGGCGGTCGTCGCAAGCACGCTTAGCTTAACATATTTTGACTACCAAGTATGCATCGGAGGTTCGGCACTGCAGACCGCTAAAACACCATTGCACAGACACGTCCAATGTTCTCAAATAATTGTAGGCGGCTGTAAGAAAAGTACGCAAGGCAACGCCTCGACCCACTGCTGAGTCTGCAAGCCCGGCGTGCGATCCCATGCAATCGTATGCAATGGGACGTGTGAATCGGCAGGGCCACGTCTATATGCAAGGATGTACACAAGCACTGCCGTGCATGCACCATACACTGGGCACACAGCGAAGCACAAAAAGACGGAATTGGATAGGGGGTCGCACAGGAGAACAGACTCGCTTACCCAAGAGCAAACAGGAATGTCTTCCGGAAGAATACCAGTGTTCACGCACACACGGTAGGGTCGCGCACGCCACTCACGTTATCCACCGACTCGTGCGACGTGTCGTCTCTCTCGTTTGCCTGCCTGCCCGCCTGTCTTCCTACTACTGTCTGTCTGATTTCCTGTGCATTTACGTATTTGCGTTGTGCTTCTTTCTTTTGGTTTTGGGGTATCCGCTGGCGCCCGCCTGGTTCCAGATCAGGGTGCATCTGCAAGTACCCGACACAGGGCGTATCAACTACTTCGTAGAGTGATGGGTCAAGAGGCTGAACATGCTAGGCATCCATCTGCACATGTCTGTCATAAATCACAAACGAGCACGGCCCTCTGAACAGCGCTGTTGCACCTGGCCTTCTAGAAGAACAATCACGCCGGTGAAGCAAGCAATCTCCTTCACAAAGGCGCTGGGGGCGTTCCGTGGCGTAGCCCATGATGGAGTGGAAGGCGCTGAGTGAGGGGATACCCAGCGTCGCTACGTGCGTAAGATCGGCGGGCTTTGAAATTTGCAATGGTACGGGGGGCGCTGAGGAATGGAGGCGCAGAAGGCAAGCAGAAGCAAAAGAAGCCACAGAAGCAAAAGACCGTACAGCAAACAGAGGAGGCGGACAAGGCGGTGTCGAGGTGCACAAGGGCAAATTTGAGAGAGCTGGCCAAGGCGATTCCAGGAGCAAAGACGCGAGGGGGCGCATTTGTGCAACGGCAGCCTCATACATAATTTTGTGAAAGAATGGGTCTAATGCACGGAATTATGTATTTCACAAAAAAGGTTTCGGCGTCGCCAATAGGGGTCATACAAAAGACGAGGCTTACACAACGTGGATAGCAATATGGAGACGGCTGTGACACCGTTTTGTTCTTTGTGGGAATAAAATGCCG
Source organism: Ophiostoma populinum (assembly GCA_029298855.1). Lineage (NCBI taxonomy): Eukaryota > Fungi > Ascomycota > Sordariomycetes > Ophiostomatales > Ophiostomataceae > Ophiostoma > Ophiostoma populinum. The sequence goes on along the minus strand of JANSLU010000016.1, from coordinate 705,741 downwards.
ATATCCATTTTGTTCGTGAATTCCACAATGCTGCTGCTGCCGGGTGATGATGCTGGGACAAGCACAGCCCCGGCAAACGGCTTGCCACATGGGAACCGGGAAACGCGCGAGTCGCACTGGCAGGGGTCGGTCATTTGCGTCTGGAGATGGGACGAGTCGAGTTTCTCTAGAAACGTCTGCGTCTTGGGACTCTATACATGAAACGAGCGGCCGTTTGTAGGGACCAGGTGTGCCTGTCGTCGACTGCTGGTTAAGCGTGGCCGTCGACGTCGATGTGGAATAGCCACGATGGATCTCTGACGAGCGGAGACTTCCGCTGCTGGTCACCTCGCGTCAATCTCACCGAGGTGTGCTCCGACATCTCTCGTCCGTATCTGCCGCTACCCGCCTAGGCGACAGCATCCACTAATGCATCTTCCCGTTATGCACGACACGTCAAACACCTGCTGCTGCCCGCGGGGAGCAAGGACTAGAAGGCCGAAAGGAAGAGCTCGCAAGACCAAGGCCAACGGCCGGACAAGGGAGTACGAAAGGGTAAGGGCATCATCGCCAGAGCGCGCCTGTGAGTGGCTGCTGTGCCGTGTGTGGGTGTGTCTGGGGCCATGGGTGCTGGCAGTCAGATCCTGTGCGCCGTTGTTACCTCCTAACGAGCATTGTGCCATCGTTGAGGATGCATGGGAGTCTATTTTGCCGTATAGAGCCGGACCCGGCCGTGTTTCAAGTTGGAAAACGACCATGGGTATAGATTACGTGCATATGGAGATTGCAGCTGTTGAAGCCAACGATGCACACGTGCAAACGAGTGCTGCCGGTGAGCAGTATGAGCAAGTTGAGTGAATGGATCACGTCAGACTTGCTGGTTGTTGAGCCAAAACAAGCGTGCCAGCAGACTAAAGGAAAAGGTGAAGCGACCCGACACTAACCAAAACAATACACTCAAGGCAAGAAGCCCTCCAAACCCACCAAACGGAACATGGTAAACAGTATCGGACACGTCGAGCACTGAGTACTCCCGTTCCTGCATTGTCTGTGGGCGGAGCTCGGCAAGACTGCGGCTGTTTCGGCAGTGTCTACGGCCTTGATCGGTGCCCGGCGAGACACATGACGTGCTTACCGCGAGAGCAATATCTGGACGGATAGTGAGCGACTGTACTGACACGCGCAGTCCGACTGCCCGCTAGTGCCTGGTGGTTAGCCGTGGGGCGGAGGATCGCGACCATCCGTGCGTTCACCGCAGCGATTCAGATGCACGAATGCAGCACAAGACCGCGTCTTTGTCTGTGACGTTGCCAATCGGAAGCATCCATCGGTCTTTTGGGCTCGGCCTTGTCCTCTGGAGGATTCTCAGACCGAATGGGTCGTGACATTCGGCGTTCGCTGGCCGATTCTCGATCCGGCCATGCCAGTCCCGATCGAGCATCATGGACCGTGCTTTTGTGGCGAGTGCAGGACCGCCCAGGTTTGTCAATACTCACGTACGCTTGGCTCGCGCAGGACACTTGACGGCAAGCGACTCTCGGCCGCACGGGTGGGTAGGGGCGTGGATTCTGCGCGCGCGTGTTTGTGCGTTGACAAAGAGCAGGAGGGCAGAAAAGAGAGACAGAGAAGCGAGCGGCCCGTGGGCGGTGATCGACGACCAGGATGGACGCTTGAGATTGGCCACTGCGGCAGGTAATGCAGGTGATGCAGGTGATGCAGGCGACGCACCAGCCAGGCCAGGATCATGCAAGGGAGGACGGCCGCTGCACCGTCGCGTCCGCGCTAGACTTGTTTTAGTTACGGCGTCGAGTCTGCTCCTCACTTTCTCGGCGCTTTTGGGGGGAAGCAAGAGCAGGCGAGCGGTGACGACAAAGAGAGCGCTGGCCGGCATACAGTCAGTCTATCAGGCTCAGAGCCCAACGATGGCCACTCTGGCAACAGTGTCCAAGGCCCGATGGCCAGAGACGCAGGGGGCGAGCAGAATAGCAGATGCGAGAGACGAAGCGGTGTATCTGAGGACAGAGCAAGACACTTGACATGTCGATGCAAGCGAGTGCCAGAGTCAACGTCACGTCGTGTCCCCGTCCGCGAGTCGGTGCACTACTCGTGGATAACAATAGACGAGCAGGGAACAGGGATCACGCGCCAGGGAAAACCGACAAAACGACTCTAAAGAAAGCGGAAGACGGAAGGCGAGCGGTAGACGACGATCGGGCTCACCAGGACCCGCGCTGGGCTGTTGGGTGTTGGGTGTTGGAGGCCACAGGCAGGGAGCTAGCTGCCGCCCAGATGTGACCATGCAAAGGCGGCAGGCGAATGCTCTGCTTCTCTTCCCGCCCATGCCATTGGACAAGAACAGCCAGAGACCGGCTGAGGACTTGGACGGCAAAGCGCCACGTGGAATGTCCACTCGGCGGACCGATGGTAAGAGGCCGACTGTTGTGCTAAGAAGATTGGACCTGTCGTGAGGGAAACACTGCGTACAGGGGCTTCCTTGTGGGAACATGGCAAAAGGTCATCACGGAATAGCCGCACCTGTGCCTGTCCTCGAATTAAACACAAAAGGCTAGCTGGCTGCCCGGGGAAGGTGCCTCAACGATGCTATGCTTTGCCAGCTGTACAAAGTAACCAACGCCGGCCTCACCATCAAATGCCGTGGCTACATACATCTGGCAACGGATGCTCTCGTCTGTCTTATCTGTCCTCTGCAGACACAATGCTCCTTTGTGCTGTGCTTCACTGAGCACTTGTTGCTGCTTTCCCCTTTGCCCGGATGACTCCCCCTCGCTGCCGGAAGAGACACAAAACGGGCCAACTCGCTTTGAGTTGTGCTTGGCCACGTCTATCCAGGGCCTCGAGACAGTCCGTGAAAGCTGACGGTGGTCACTGCGCTACGAGCGAGTATGTAGTAGTACCGGATAGTGCTCGGGGTCAAGAAGCGGCCCAGCCCCAGTCCTCGTCGCTTGCTCGCTAGGCCTGTCCGCCGCCCGAGGCACATGCCCTTTCCGGCCTGCATTTTCTTTGGTGCCAGATGGCACCACTATATCATTTCGTAGCCGGAACTATTGTCTTTGCCTTCGCGAAATTGGACTTCTTGCTCGTAGGCCTCGCCTCGTCGGTCGCCCCGCGTAGCTCTCGTGTCCACGGCTTGCCTCGGCTGCAGCCCTCAAGGTCGACACCGGACTCCCTGCTTCCTTCCTCACGCGTTTGTCTCTCTATCATTGTTCCCTACCCAACTGCCTCGCTCATCATTCTCGGGCTTGTTGAGCCCAACTAGCAGCAATGTCTCACCGGCGCACATACCACTCGCCGCTCGCTCGGTCACCCGGACAAGCTCAGACACACGCTCGCCTCGACAACGGACTGAAGAAATATGCTCTCTCGCAGTCCGCAGACCCTTTGAGTCTGTTGCCAGGCTGTCCTAGCTTGTCCTAATTCTGCGCCGAGCGGGCACGATGGGCAGGCCCAGATCGTCAACGCTCATGCACATCGTTCGTACCAAGACTATTCGTTGGAAGTCAGCCTACGGACACGCTCTGGAGTGAAAGCAAGTGTGTATGTGACGTATAGCGAGTACACTGCATTTCTATTAGTACAATACCATGCAGTGTGGTGGGTGATGGCGCGCCGTGAGGAGCAACGAGGCAAACAGCATCTCGTGTGATTTCAGCAAAACGATAGATTTGGCAAAATATGAAACTCAAACAGTGATGCAGCCCGTAACTTTTGTCGTTTCCTACCGAGACGCCGAGCAGTGACAGGTCTTCCCATGCCGACCTGTTACGCGAACCTCAACATCCTCACTCAGACCGAGTCTACACCTTGAGGCCTTCCATCAAGTTCTCGAGCGTTGTCCACCCGGCCGTGCCCTCCCAGCTCGCCTTGCCCTTGCCCATTACGCTGCGCAGCGCCATGCGTGCCTTGGTCTTCCACTTCGAACCGACATTGGGTGCCTCCTCACCGTAGTTCTCGAGAATCGACACAAGCTCATCGGTGCGCGCGACCACGTCGTCCCAAGCATCCGGGTTCTCGAGCCAGTTGCGCTTCTCCTCCTCAGTGAGAGTGCCCGAGCGCGGCGCCACCGTAGTCATCCCAAGCGAGCCGCTGCTGGCACCTCCGATGGCTGCACGCCAGCCCTTCTCGGACGCGTCAATGGCACCACTGTAGTCGCCGCGCCAGACGCGCTCACGCGCAACCAATTCCCAGAGCTCGCTGCGTTTCGTAATCAAGGGCACAATTGTCTCCTCGAGCAATTCACAAACAGCCTTCTCTTGGGATCCGCGGGCTAGAATTCCGCCAGATGGGCGGGCCTTTGTGAGGACAGTCTCGTTGAGAAGAATCCGCAGCACGCCTATGTCGATGGCGTCTTCGGTCGGGCGCACTCGGAAGATGTTGTTGAGAGCCAAGATGATGTCGCTGACAACCGGCGGCCGCGAGCGCGACGCCAACGTTACCACATTGTCCCAGATCCGCCAGTTGTCGTGTGCAATCGTCGCACCACGCTTAAATGCCGCCAGAGCTTGGGCAAGAAGAGTTGCCGCATCACGCTGCTCACCGGCCACCGGGCTTGCATTAGGCTCCTCGTCCTCCTCGTCCTCGGCAGAGACGTGAACAGCAGTCTCGTCAACGTCCTCGTGCTTGCGCTTCTCCTCCTCCTTCTGCTTCTTCATTGCCTCAGTGTACAGACTGTACAGTGCGCTGCCCATGTTGCTCCAAGTGCGAGCGTCCTCTCCGCCCGACGCGTCGTTGGCTGCACCTAGTGCCCGGCCGAATGCCTCGGCGGCGTCGGAAAAGTGACCCAGGCGTAAGTTGATATCTCCGAGGCGGCTCCAGAGCTGAGAGTTCAGGCGGTTTGAGCTGACGGCCTTCTTGTACGCGTCCAACGCCTTCTCCCACTCCTTCTTCGACAAGTAGTGCTCGCCCAGCGAACGCTGTGCCCGAGAGAAGCGGTTCTTGGACAACTCCCATGCACGGTCGTAGTACTCGGGCTTCTGTTCAAGATCACCAAGGATACAGAACAGGCGTGGCGCGTTGGGCGGCGCAGGGTCTCGCTCGGCACCCGTGAAGTGAGCAGGGTCCAGCGACATGACATCCATTGTCTTGCCACCGTCAACTTCCTTGGGCTCAAAAGCCGCATCGGTCGCCTGGAACAGTTGCCAGCGGATGAGGCCGCGTGCCTTCTCCTCGCCACCAGATCCACGGCCGCCCTCGTCGTCGGCCGCAGCACTGCTTGCCAAGCATAGTGCAACCTCGGCCCACAGCCGCAGGCGCTTGAAGATTTCCAGCGCGGAAATAAGAGAACCGACGCCCGCCCATGCAAAGGCCAACTCAGACTCCAGATGCCAGCGGGGCGGTGTGGCCAGGGCGTGGATGAACCGCAGGCGCACCTGTGGTGGTGCCTGTTCACTGGCCTTTGGCGCTGGGAAAAAAGAAGTTGGCTTGTCAACAGGCTCGACATCAAGCTTAGACTCAGGATCGTCTTCTGGGCCGGTGAACGAGATTTCTGGCACCGTCGACTTTTCGGGGGTCGTGGACGACGTGCTCTCTTCAGGTTTCTCCTCCGGCGTGGTCGTATCGACGACGACCTGGTCGACCATCGCCTGCATCTGGAGCACACCACGCTCAACTGTGCGGCTACGGTGAAGCTCAATCCGAGACCGCACAATCAAGGCCTGTGAGTACACCTGCCAATTGGTCGATTTGTCCGACAGGACGCGTGTTGCGTAGGGCAAAATCTCCTCCAGCGTCAGCGAGTCCGCAGGGGAAAATGCGTCCTTGAGGGTGGCCTCGCCCAACAGAATAATCTGGTCCAGCGGTGACAGCTGCGGCTGGTTGTCGGGCGTCAGGCCACGTAGCGACGCCGGCACAGACTCGTCTTGCACGCCACTAGCATCCGAAAAATCGATAGCCTCCAGCAGCGTGTCGTTGTTGAGAGCCAGCGCCTCGGGCACCGCCTCCGTATCTTCGGCGCCCTTCGCGGCGCTTTTTGCCAGAATAATCAACTGGCTTGTGCTCTTATCCTGAAACTTGGTCCGCTTGCCCAGGGCACCCGACAGCGCGTACTCAAATCTGTGAAGCTTGGCTGCCTCTGACAGCGTCTCCCTTGCCTTGGTGTCATGGCCGAGCATAGTGTACACGTTCAGCTTCTCCAGCAGAAACTGCACCTTTGCCGCCGCAGTCCATGTGCTATTCGCACCAATCTGATTGTCCGTCTCGTCCATGCACATTTGAATCTGCTCCTGCAGCGTTGGCAAGTCGCTCCACTGCGTCATCTTGTTGAACACGGAACCCGGACCGGGGTTCGGTTCCGTCAACAGTTTGTAGTGCCATGTGTGCACACGTAGCTGGAGCCACGACAAGCTGTGTTCAGCAGGGTCTGCTTCGTCTCCGTCTGCGGTGGCTGTCCGGCCGGGGAGTTCACCTTGGAGACAGTGCAAAAACACCCATCGTGCTAAGCAGAAGAGTTCAATGTTTGGGATATGGGGGTACACTGCAATACCGTCCACGTCCAGGCTTGTGAGGTATGCTTTTGTGGTGAGCGCAGGGGCACCGGCTGCCTTTTCAAGCTGCCCAAACAGATTTTGGATCTGCGAGGCAGAATCAAGCACTGGGCCCGTCACATTGACCTGTAGGAATGCAGAAAGTGCAGCCGATCCAACACATAGTGCAGTTTCAGCGTCAAAATTTGATGGTTTGGCGTCGGCAGAACTAAAGACAGATTTGACGAAGTTGTCGAGAAGTGGCCGGGCGTCACTGTGGACGAGGGCCTGTGCGTACCGACCGTGGTAGAGAAGGTCGCGTAAGGTCATTTTCGTACGTGGTCGAAAGCGAAACCGAGGTTCGAGATGCAAAATTCAGGACTTTTTAAACTGAGCTGTTGACGTAGAGGTGGGATGTCGATAAAACTTTGATGGCTCTTATCCGCGAGATTATATAAGCGGGGTAGACTAAATATATAAGTACTAAATAGGCAGCTACAGCCGCTATTCGCACTGCCATTTGGCCCTTAAAAAAGCACCAAACACACTTTGGCAACGACAGCAACATTGTAATGATATTTCTTGAGATATTTGAAGCGCTAATCCACAAAACCAGGATGACCTTGGTACTAGATAGCCACCGCTCGCTAAAACAAAACTTCAACCAAGTCAAAGCTTCATCGTTCGCTTAAGATGGACAAAATGCAAATGAAGATGCAAGAATGATGCGAAGAGCAAAACAGCCAAGGCGTGAGAACAACGGTTCCCGCATACATATCAACTGTGGTCGCCTACAGCAAGATAAGTTTGACCTACTTGCGACCTTTCTTGCGGGTGGGCACAACCCTGAACCCAGGCGGCATAGATTCCTCCTTTGGCTGAGTAGCCGTGCTGCTCTTCTTAGCAACCTCGCTCCAGCCACTGCTTGAGGAAACGCTGTTTGCTGCCGGTGGGCGCGCCTCGAAAACTCCTTTCTCTGCAAGCTTCTTGCGGCGAACATACTCCTCAGCAAAATGACGGGCGTCCATCGTCTGAGAAGCACCGTAAACTGCATCAGCAATAAGGCCAGCGTCCGTGGGCAGAGCGCGAAGATTCTCGATAAACTCGTTCACTGTCGTGTTAGCAGTGTTTCTATACATAGTCTTCTCTGCAAAGAGACTTGAACTCTAAAACTGCAACTTACCGTCAATGCCGGCGGATGCGCCGCGGCTGATCTCGCGGAGAGCCCATTTGTTGAACTCGTCCAAGGCAGCGCCATTATCAGATCTTCCAGTACCCGAAACCGTGCGTGAGGCAGCGCGGGCTGTGGCCACCGGCTTGTTTGCAGGCGGTGCAACCATCGGAAAGCGAGATGCAGCCGAACCAAGTGGCGTCTTAACCTTACCGCCTGCACCGACAGTGGCCCAGCCGCTGCCAGCGTTGGCAGCAGCGGCTGCAGCAGCTGCAGCCGGCGAGATGAATGAGGCCACAGAGGGCGACGAGGGCTGGGCACGACTCGCTAGCTCAGCATAACGCTTGCCACCGTTGCTTGACAAGCCAGAAGATGCTTGCGATGCTTGCTGGATTTTCTGCTTGCGGGCCTCCTCCTCACGCTGAATCTCGGCCAACGTCTTCTTTCTATCGGCAGCTTTGTTGCCGGTCCCGGTAGCGGTAGTACTGGCCGGGGTCAGGTTAGCCACTGCGGGCTTACCCCAGGAGATTGAGGAGCTGCCGGTAGAAGGAACAGGCGAGCTCTTTGCCCAAGTCGACGAGGTCGGCAAGCCAGGTGCTACAGCAGCAGCAGCCTTCTCGCGCTCGCGTAGAAGGGCCGCTTCCTGCTCAGCTGCAATCTTACGTGCGGCAGCAGCAATCTCTTCTGCCTTGGCCGCTTTCTTCGCCTCGGCCGCCTGGATCTCTCTTAAACTGGGACCGCGGTGGTTCTCCGCATGTAGAGCCCAGGGAGCAAGCGCTGGTGTCTGCCCGCCGGGAGAAGTCTCCTCCGGTGATTGAGAGCGAGACGCGGTATTGTACTGCTCTGGGAGTGTGGACCGAGTTCGTTGAGCAGTGGGAGCAGCAATGGTGGCCTCGCCTTGAGGAGGAGGCAAGGGCATCGGCAGGGAAGAATGGGGAGCAGGCGATGGGGCTTGCTGCAGGGCCGCGCCACCAGACTCTTCCCATGTCGATGTAGAAGATGCGGCACGGTGAGAAAAGGACCGCCCACTCATGGGAGAAGCAGGGGCAGGGGCAGATGATTCGTTGGTCACCTGATGCTCGGGAATAGCAGTAGCCTCGTCGGTGTCGTTCGATGGGGGCAGGTTCTCGGATTGATGCTCATTCGAGCTGTATTCGGCCGTGTCGTCGTTGTCGGGCATGGACTCCCGGAGTCGCTGGAACTCCAACAGGCGTTCGCTAAATCCCTGGTGGTCCTTCAACAGCTGGTCAGCGGTCGGAAGTTGGGTCAAATTGTTCGGGTCAAGGCTCTGGCCCACCGGTTGCGCCGAAGGCGAGACCTGGGAAGACATCATGTTTCCCACGGCACCCAGCGTCTGCTGCGAGGTGCCTGGGAGTAGAGTGTGATCTTGGAGATTGAACGTGTCGCGCAAAAACTCTGAACTGGACTGGAAAGGGGGCTGCGTACTGTGCGGCATGCCAGTGTGGTCGAAAAAACTGGACGAACCAATCTGGCCGGGAATCTGGGGCGGGGCCGTTCCCATCGGGCTTGTAATGCTACCGAAGCTGGGCTGGCTCTGGAGACTGTGTGCACTAGAGTGGTGGTGGAGAGCACCGGCGGGAGCGCCGATAGCACCGGGGCGGACGGAACCGAAGGAAGTTGGGATGTGAGAGACGGAGCCCTGCATTTCGCGCTGGCGGGCATTCATGTACTGCTCCTCCTGCTTGCGGCGCTCAAGGTTATTCTGCTCCTCGGCAGTTAAAGTGCGGCCGTAGCTCGGGAAAGCATTGACCAGAGGAGGAATAACACTGCCGTGGTTGCCGTACGTGCCGCTGAGTGACGGCTGGCCATGCGGGATCCCCATAAGAGGCACGAGGAATGGCTCACGCGAGTTCCCTATCTGGCGTATGAGTTGACCCAGTGCCTCAAACTCACTGTCTTCAACCTTCTTGACACGAAGGTCGGCAGTGAAAAAGTTGGCCTTGTACCAATCGTTCATCTCGAGGCCAGTGAAAGGACCTTGAATTTGTCCTTGGGGATCGAGGTACACCCAACGCATCCGGTCAGGCATCACCATAGTGCGCGACGACAGAGCTGCCAAGTCACCATGATGGGGCGGGGCATCAAACGTAGCGGCCAAAGATGCAGGGGTGCCCGACAGACCTGGCTGCGAGCCCTGGCCATAACCACGATCAGCTTCGTCAAAGACACCGCGCATAGCGCGAGCGTCACCATTGGCTTGAGAGGCGACGGGATCGCGACCAATGACACTAAGAGGGTTCGGTTGGCGCAACTCAGGGGCCATGTTTCCGTTGAGAGTTCCGCCCTCCGCCTCCTGGTTGTGGCCGCCCATCGAAGCCTGGATACTGTTGGGCAAGAAGGCGTTGAGCTTGCTGGTGGTGGAACGCATCGAGCCTGTCGGGCCTGGTCCAGCACCAGGGGCACCAAAGACACCAGCGCCTGGTACAGCACCAAACCCTGACGAAAGTTCACTCCCACCAGGACTGAATAGCGAGCTTCCAAAGGCATTGAAGGGTGTGCGCTCACGGTCGGGCGTAGTAGTACCTATGGGGTTGCCCCAGCCGGCAATATTGCCTAGGCCAGAAAAGCCTCTACCGGCACCGCTGGTGTTCTGGCTGCGATCATTGGGGTCGTAAGGACCAAACCCGCCGCGCAGAGAACCGAATGGACCAGTGCCCTCAGGGCCGTTGTTGCTGATGGAACCCAATGTGGATAAAGACGGGGCTTGCGGGTGCTGCTCCGGGCCGTTGTTGCCAGATGCCGCGGGGCTTCGGTATGGGTTGGTATCCGGACTGCCGGTGGCCTCGTTGTCAGGTCCGGAGCCAATATTGAGCCCCGACATCCCAAAGTCACCACGGCCACCCCTAGCAGGGGTCTCAAGGGCGGAACCGACAGAAGCCGAAGCCTGGTGGCCGCTGGCGCTCTGGCCAAAAGGGTCCGTATCAGTACGCTGGCGCGATCTCCATGTTTCGACAGAGTCCCCAGCGATGATGCCTCCCCCAATGCTGGCCAGTGTAGTTGACGGTGGGGCCACCGATGTTGCCGACGCAGTTGGCCCGGAAGCCTTGGGGCCAACTGCGACAGGTTCGTTGCTATCCTTGGGGATCAAATGCGCAAGACGGCTTTCACCGCGCATGCTTCCAAAACGTTTGTCACCAACAGGTGTCGGCAAAGCAAAGTTTCCAAATGCTCCTGCAGAGGGTGGATTGGCGCTCGCGTTGGAGCCACCCCACAGCGACGCGGCATTGCCAAGAACGCTGCCTGCGGTGTTGGCACGGCTCAGAGACCCTGGAACAGGAGCGCGCGAAGCAGCAGCAGAAGGCTGTGTCTCTGTATCATCAGGAAAGTCTTTGGTCTTCGCATCGGCAGTCTTGCGGCCAAACCAAGACGACTCGTCTCGCGGCGAGCGAATTCCGAGTGGCGATGTGAGACTGGCCCCTCCGGAGAAGGGACTAGAGAAAGGACTGGCGTCGCTCGTGTTTTGGCGACGCGTCAGCGGGCGCGAGGACACTGCCGCAAGAGGGTTCGAAGCATTGTTGGTAACACTGTTCGCAGAACCAAGCGTGCCGCCTGTGTTGGAAACCGATGCCTTGCGCCCATTCAATCCGCCGACGCCAATCGGCCCTGGGGCAGCAGCAGCACCGCTGGTTCCATTGGCGGCGGTGTTGAAGTTGTTGGCGGTGTTCGTAGTGCCTGCGTTATTGGCGTCCTTTGGTTGCTGGGGCTTAAGCGTAGAGTTAACGTCCGCAAAAAGCTGCTTATGTCAGTAAACCATTGTCAAGTAGGTAATGCTTGGCCTCGAGCACAAAGCAAAATATATCAAGTAAAATCCAGTACGCACCTCCTGCTCCTGCTCTGTCATTGCTTGGATACCCATGGGTCGGATGCTTCCGCTAGGTTCCCAACAGACAGTGGGGTCTTGGGGAATGGTGCCCTCGGCACTCTTGCCCCAGCCGCGCGCGCCTCCGTTGACCTGGTTCGGGTCCCAGTTGTTCACGAAGAGACTGGAAACATCCCTTGGTGTGGATTGGGCACCAGTGGCGCGGTAGATATCAAAAAACTCGTCACGGCCGTAGCGGCCGTTCGCGTCGACTGGCGGCATGGTGTACTGAGGAGACTGGGCGGAAAGTGGCTCCGTCGGGGCAGTCGTCGATGATGCGGGTGCGCCGGGCGTGGCGAAGGGCTGCTGGAGGTTCGAGGCAGTACCTTGACGACGGAAAGTCAAGGTTCCGTTCACAGAGCGACCGTCTTTGCGTGCCCTAAATGAGAGAAGTGTTAGTATCTCAAGGAAGCGATTAGAGGCGCGTGTAATGAAGACAGTGCAAAATGCCAGTACAACCCGGCCGAGCATGACCTTGAATGGCATGAACAACGTAGGTTGGGCAAAGGTATGTCACAAGCGACCACTCGGGAGGGGGGGTTGCGCACCATTCGTCTCCGCGTCCCCGCGACTGTCCGGCTGCTGCAGAGGCGAAGCTCGTTGGTGTTGACGACATGGTTGGTTACGTGGTGTCGGCGGCAAGACCAGAAAGCACAGTTCGTGTGGCTGTAAGAAACTGCAGGCGACTGGAAAAGGTATACAGCAGTTGCGGAGAGAGAGAGATTGAGTTCTCGCGTTTGCGGCTGGGTTGCGTGACAATGAGGGCGTCTTTGAATGGAATCGTGACAAGGCAGGCGTGAAGTAAGCAGACGGGCTGCAAAAGCTCTATATGCGGGCCGTAGAGAAGATGAGTAGGTGTGATTGCAAAGTCGAGTCAAGCAGCGTACGGCTGACAATGCAATGGGTAACTGGCGAGGTCGCTGGGGTTATGTTGAAGATGTTGAGCGGAAGAAGGAGAAGCACTATAGGTTCTAGGAACAACGAAGAGTGCTGCAATAGAAATGTTGCTGGGGTATTTGTCGGGTAAGAACAGAATGATCGGCTCGCTGTTGAAGAGGTGATATGGAGTGAAAATTGACGTAAGTCGCGGGGATTGATAATGGTTCGTGGGTCGTGGGAGTGCACAAGGCTAGAGATGATGTTGCTTCGTGTGGTGGCAGGAAGAGAAAGTCAAATGCCTGGGAGCTTCCCAATTTTTTCCTTTGGAAAAACAAAGACGTAGCGTGGAGCTCCCCTCCCACAAATTTGTGGTGTTCCTGCATGGAGCCGTGACAGGTCAGGTGGTGTATTACAGTGTAAATTGTGATTTTGTATGTGTAATTGCATTGTTGTACTGTGCTGCGTGCTATGTCACATGACTTTTATGTGGACCACACGCGCAACCCGGCCATCATAAATGCAAGCAGGTCGCACAGCCAACGGCGTTGACGCCGCAAACAGAAAGTACGGCCAACTAAATTTAGATCCAGGCATAAGAACGAACAGCGCGGGTCGAGAGAGTTTTGTTTTCGGGTTATAATAGCAACATGCTAGCCGATAATTGAGGCTCTTAGAGCCTCTAACTAGCACCTTCACTACGTCATGTCAATCTTTTCGATCAAATCTTGGGCCTAACAAGGCCGCTATTGGTGGTGTCGATCGTTGTCATTCACCGCTCAAACAGCACGCACTTCGTTTCTAGCGACTTGAACGCCGCTGCAACTAGGCCTGCAGGGCAAGCGCAACTGCATCCTTGCTTAGCATTCAAGTACGGGGCTCTAGCTGGGAGCTTCCAGATCAAGCCTTCACCTTGCCGTGCATCCTGTCACCCGCTGTTCCTCCAGGGAGCCCTTGGCAACTCTCCTCGTAAAGCATAAATATACAAGACAGATTGCCAAGCAAGCACGACCCTGACTCCGCTGCCAATATCCCCTCGAGCTACCCTTTCAAGCTTCAACTCCGCCCGTACGAAGACAGCAATCGATCCTGCGAGTATCTCATAATGGCCGCAAACAACAAAGGCCCGGCCAAGCCGGAGCTTTCGGCGCGAGAACAGGAAGTCCTGATGGCCGCCTGGAACTCGATCAAGGGCGCCGACCCACAGGCGAGTGCTCTTCTTCTCTTGCCTCACGAGGTAATAGTAGAGGCGGTCCGGTACTTATGCTAAGAATTTTGCCCTCCATTTAGATTGACTTCGAAAAGCTGGCTACTATGCTCAATCTAAAGAACGCCCACACGGCAAGCACAATCTTCTACAATCTGAAGAAAAAGGTCAAGCAGTACGGAGAGCAGCACAGCGGTGGCTCGGGCGAGAGCCAATTGCAGTCGCGCGGGGAATTGAACCCTAGCACGGGAGCGGCGGCCGGGTTGTCCCCGGCCCGTAAGCGCGGTCGGCCGGCCGGCTCTACAAATAAGACTCCGAAGCGCATCAAGGCCGGGCCCGCTGTTATTGAGGACGAGGACGATGGTGCGATCTGAAGCAGCGCCCCGGTGCCCAAGGTGGCCTATTTATATGGCAGGGCCATGTCAATGATGAAATACCAAGTCTTGGCCAGGCCAGGTTGAAAATGGAAACATATTTGATACGTTCTGTTTTGCTGTTGATGCTGTGCGTGGTTTCAAATGCCTCTCTTTACAGAGATCTCTGGGTTCCTTGGAATACGAGAAGCAGACATCTACAGCATATCGTAAGTCAGTCCTATCTATATGTGCCTCATTGACGTGTGTCTCAGGCTGACGTGCATACGGTACGCTTCACCGTGGATGGCGCCTGCAGCTATTGCTGCATGCATCCAGGCGATACTTCACTCGTTTTTTTCGAAAGATATAATTTCCTCTACCGGGTGTCATTCGTAGTAGAAAAGACCTGTCCCTCCTTCCCCTGCCATCCACATCATCGCAATACATCTCTACGATCCTCTCCTTTACAACATTCTGACAAGGACATTTCCCATCAGCGCCAAAGCAGGATGGCCGATACTATAAGCTCGGGTCCCAAGGGGATTGAGACTCTGTCGGAGAAAGAGTTGAAACACCTTGCTGGCGCATGGCTCGCAAGCACCTCTGGTAATGTACGGCCGTCATTACAAGCCTTGACGGGGTGTCGGACTAACTGAGAAACAGCTGGATATCGAGTTGTTTTCTCGCATAGTCCATTACCCTTGCACCACTAATGCGCGCAAGCGGCTCAACGAGGTCAAGAACAGCGCAAAGGCTAAGATTTTTGGTGATGGAAGCGCTGCCAGCAGCGCCGCTATTGCTACGCCTCTCCAAACTCCTAAGAAGGTTGCTAAGCGCAAGGGGAACCCTCACGAAGCCGTGGACTCGCCGCCCAAGAAGCGCGGTAGACCGCGAAAGGCTGCTGCCCCCGTTACAACTCTTCCAACCCCTTCTAACGACGATCCCTGCAGCCCTGTAGTCATGAGTAAGCACACCGATACGATTCGCAAGGAAGTGGGTGGCTCTGGCAAGGTAGTCAAGAAAGAGGAGCCTGCCGTCTCTTCGCGAGTTGTTGCCATGACTGAGGCTGATGCTCACGGCTTAATCTAGCCTAAACTGGTGACATCTAGCAGTGAGGCCGAATAAAATACAACGGCCACCGATTCTGATCAGACCGAACAAACGCAACCTATAAACTGAAATTAATCACTTTGAATAAATTGGCAATGTTTTTGAAACGCTCCTGCATGATTGCCACCCATAACGATGTGCATATCCGCCCGTAATGCCCGGTTCGCTAATCAACCAGATACTGTACTCCGTAACCTCAGGTTCAGTCCACCATTCACATAGACTCGCAATTTCGTGTTTAGATCCGCAGTGTGTGTGGGTTTTTCCCAGCTAGCCCCATCACACCTGGTTAGTTTCTACTTGCTGTGATTTAACTCGTCTTGGTCTTCCTCAAGTCCATGTATTGGATCATAGACTAATTCAGCAAGATGGCCAACTCGGTGCACAATATCACGCCACTCGCTGATTCCGATATCACAGGCGTCAATACCAAGCTCCCTGAATGTGTACCGCTCGCCAGCAACTCTGACAGTGTGAGTTATGCTGCCCAGCTCGCTGTGCTGCTTGGCTCGTTGTGCTGATCCCGTTGTACTTGTATGACAGGTCGGCATCAAAAAGTCCGTGGCCATATATGACTCGGCAACACGTCCAGCGCAACAGCCTCAGCAGACTCCGAGTCACGGCCAGGGCCAGTATCTTCAATAACAACGGGCCTTCGACGAAACGCACAAAGGCCACAGACCTTGTAAGCGAAAGGCTCCTGGCACATATACGGAGGCCGCGGCAAAGCGTAGCAAAGTACAGAAGTAAGATATCGGGGATTTGGGGCCAGAGTTGAACGCGGCTTTGTTGGTGAAATTGACCCGGACCCGACTCGGCGAAAGCACAACCCAGTGTACACCATCTCACGACCTTGCTCTCGGGACCAAGCAAACACGAAGTCCCCGACACAATGGAGCGACTATACAATGCAACTAGAGGCAAGCATTTGTGCCTCCTGACAGGATGTTTCGGTCGCACAAACAGCTGCACGTGAAGACGTTATAGATGAGACGTGCTCCCAAACTGACAGGTCATGTATCCGTACAACAGTGCACCGAAAGCTCGGTTGTCGGCGGTTTTTGTTGTGGCTCACTCGGTAGTAGCGTCTTTGTCTGTTCTTTTCCTATCGGTTCCCTACCATTTTCCTGCATTGCCTCCCGTGCGAGTGTAAGTTTGACACTGAGCACGACTCTCCCATGGAAGCTTTGCCAGGGGCACACTTTCTCGGGTGGAGACGTGAACGAAGTGAGCATCATTGGTCGTCTTGGCTAGGCACAAATTGTGCGACAAATCAACGCGATTCATAGACGTGAAATGTCGTACCCGCAACGGCGCAACGGGAGTGTTGGTCGTCGGACAATACACTCGCAACTCGCAACATGCCCGCCGTCTTCCGCAAGTCAGACATTACGGTCCGAAGCGAGATTTGTTGGGTCCAGACTGTGTAGACAAAGGCCGTCGTGGACAACTATCCTGAGATTTTCATATTAAGGTAAAACAGCCAAGAGGACGGCATAGTGGTTGGGGCCTCTCCTTACCTTCAGAGCAGCAAGGGACAACACTGCTCATCTCATATATAGCTTTTCAGGCAAGGATCTACCCGAACGGACCCGTCCACAAGGGAAAGATCCTCGCAGTAGGCAGCTGAAAGATACAGATGGACCCCTGCTCCAGTCTCGTGCATCCTACATTTCTTTATTTTGTATCCCAATCGGGCTGTGATCCAGACTTTTTTCCTTCATTGGCAAATGGCCATAGCCATTATCAATCGTCTGACCCGTCGGGTGTTTTGGTGCTTGTCTTACTCTCGCATTCTCGCACGCTTGTACGCTTGAATTTATCTAGACCAGACGACCTATCCAACTGATTCGTGTGATATGTAGATGAATATAAAAGGAGCCCATTTCGCTGCTTGACATGGTCCTGCTCTCATCTCTATCTCCTCATCAAGCTTCATCTGCCTTCTAGCACTGTCAAACACCATGTTCTTTTCATTCTCCTTTTACAAGGCCGCAGTTGCCATATACATTTTGGCCTCTGCCACCACTGTCTTTGGTGTCTGCTCTCCGGACGATCCGTCCTTCTGTACTGGCACATCTTTTGTTGCCAACTCGAACTCGACTTACATCTGCGGCGATGTACGTCTCGGTCCCAAGGACCTGCCGGCCAATCCCCCGACCGACAGCTTTTATAAAACGTATGACCGCTTGGGTGGCTACTGCCCCGGCCAGTTTTTGGCTACATTTTACGACAAAACCGCCAAGAGCTGGATCTACCCTCCGTACGACGGGTTCTCGCTCAATACCGCCGGCCAGCCCATCGCTTCGGAGATGACGTTGCCTGTTGGTCTGCTGATCGACCGTTTTGGCTCCGAGTACGGATCATACGCAAGCCCGGCTGCTGCTCCGTACATGCAACGCGCCCTCCCCCCCAGCAATCTTAACACAGCTACTGGCAACACCGCGTAAGTAACCGCCCTACAGTGACCAAAGATGGGTTTTGCTGACTATTAGGTACCCGTACAACTACCACCTGTACCGTGTCATCGAGGCCTTTGAGGTTATTGCTGGCCCCATTGCCCCCTGGTTTGGTCAGCCTGGCCAAGGTGTACAGTACATGCTTAACTCGAGCATCCTGTCTCTGATCGAAGGTGGTTTTCTTGAGCGTGCCAATCTCACAGCTCTCTGAGTGGAAGTGTATCGTCTTGTGCCTTGACATACTCGGCAGCTTGACTTCATAGAGAGCAACTGTCTCTGCTCAGACAAGCGGCGATTTACAAGTACAGCGGCTGGTTGTTCATGGCTATACACATATGCACTGTCCATACTCCCCCTTGGGTGGATCTTGATCATTTACACAGGGCAGTGCGCATAGATAGACTTGGGTGACCGTTATTATATTGACTCCGTACACAAACACGAAAAAACGGAAGTCGGAAGGTGAAACCAAATCGGTAGAATCAGAATTGTATGGGTCTATTGAATCTCAGTAAAACACGCCGGGCAATCTCAAAATCGAAAAGAAAGAAAGAGAATAGAGTACAGGAGTACATGTGAACATCAAGGCAACCGAACGCCAGGCTTTCATGTCTACTATAAATCGGCAAGCACCGTTTTCCAACTCAAAGACAATAAAACGCAGCATTAAAGAGGAAACGGGGGAGAGTCTCGCACTCCAAGCTCGCTGCCCTCCTCAACCTCTGTCATCCTCAGCGCATCTTCAACATCGTCCACATAGTGTGCGTTACCACCAATCATGTCAATGATGCCCGACAGCTCCATCAGGTGCCATACCTCGTGCGACTTGTCAGGGCCGCGGGTAAAGAAGACACGCACACCACGCCCGCGGTAGCTGCTCACAATCTCCTCTAGGACCTGTGTCCCCGACCCGTCCATGCTAGTAACGCCGTGGATGTCGAAAATCACATTGCGGTTGTGCTCCTCCCTACGCAGGCGCGGAAGTGCTGGGTGGGCCTTATTCGTGCCGTAGAGTTCCAGGCGTCGCAACCGCGTCTTGAGCTCGCCCGTGTTGGCAAACGTCAACGGCTCGGGGATCTTGACAATAAGGCAGCCCTCGATGAATTCGAGACGCTCAGGGTGGTCCTCGGCATTCTCAAAACGCTGCGTACCCGGGATGCGGCCCAAAATCTGAATGCGTGGCCGCGTGGCGTGACGAATAACCTGCAGCAACGACAGGCCAATGCCGATGGCAATGCCAAGGTTGAGCGAGAAGAAGATCGTGGCCAGGACGATGATGAACATAAGACCAATTTCTGGCCACGCGTGGATGCGTAGAAAGAAGGAGATATCGTGTGGCGCTTCCTCAATCAATGACCAGGCAACAACGCTGATCATGGAGCATAGGACAGGCTTGGGCAGGTAGTAAAAGTATGGCAGCAGAAACAAGACAGATACAAGCGCGATGATGCTCAAAAAGATGGAGCTCATAGGGCTCTTGCCGCCCGTCTGTTTGTTTACCTTGCTTCTCCCGTAGCCACCAAACGCAGGCAGCGCCATGAAACAGGCGCCAACAAAGTTGGCCACGCCTAGCGCAACAAGCTCACGGTTGGGACTGAGCTGGATGGCCGGGAACGTCTCCTGGCCACCCAAGCTCTTGGCCGCCACAGACGACTCAAAGAAGCCGAGCAGCGCAATCAAGAAGCCCGTACTCATTGAGCTGCGGATATGTCTCATGACAGAGCTCTGGAACGGCCAGCGGAACGTGAAAGGGTGCCCCGACGCCGCCTTGACTGTCCCCAGGATTTCAACACCCTGGCCACTCCAGTCCAACCGCCACGTCAGGTAAGCGGAGAGAATGACAACGGCCAGGCGGTCTGGGATGTAGGCAACGCCGGGGTAGCGAGGCTGCATCCGGCGCTTCATTTCTCGAAACGTCATGATAACCGCAAAACTCACAAGGGCAATAATCGCCGTGAGCTTGTGTGCCTTGTCAAAGTTGTTGACGATAAACCGAAGCTTGTCGACTGTGCTGCCGTGGCTGACACTAGCAGACTCGCCAGCGAGCGCAGCCAGGCCAAGCTCAGGAATCAGCTGGTCGACAAAGATGACGAAGCCAATGGCAGAGATGAACCCACGCAGAAATGGGCGCGACAGTACACTATCGAGGAACCCCAAGCGCCCAACACCAGCCATCAACACGGTCGCACCAGCAATGCCAGCAACGACACCACAGATCCGTGCGTGGAGCACGTCGTCCGTCTCCTGGCCCTCGCCCGAGTCGACGCTCGCGCGGACAACGGAACCGACAAGCAACGACCCAGCAGCCTCGGGCCCGACCACCATCTGCGGGCAGCTACCCAGCAGGGCGTAGATAAAGGGGCTGAAGACGAACGAGTACAGGCCGTTGATGGCCGGTACGTGCGACAGGTTGCTGGCAAGCGAGAGGGCCATGGGAAGATAAATGCCGGCAATGGTGACGGCGGAGATGAAGTCGCCCTTAAGGTAGGACAATTTGTACTGGCTCATCCACGCAATCGACGGGACGTAGTAGGCAAGGTACCTGCTTGTGTTAGGACGGGCAGGAACGAGGCCTGGGAATACAACCAGGCGACGAAACAGGACAAAACTTACATGGTCCCCGTGTCAGTCAGGCCGTGGCGCTCAGCCAGCGCGCTCGAGGTGCTCATCTTCTTGCTTCGAACTCTCTTCACCAGGCTGCGCCGCCAGTTGCTGCCATCCCGGCTGCCTGTGATGGAGGTAATGAGACTGTCGAGGATGGGCATAGGCTCGGTGGGTGCATCGCCGGACGAGCCGACTTCGGTGCCATAGCTATGGTCACTCGGAGCCGGGCTTGAAGGTCGTGGCGAAAACGTGCCGTGTGTGCAGGGGCCGTCGTGTGTGCATTCGTCGTTGTCCAAAGTGCGCCGGAGAAGGGCGGTCGTTTCGGAGGCTTCGCCGCTGGCGCCGGCCCTTGACAGGTGCAGGTCTTCAATGCTTCTGCCGCTGTGGATTGGGCGGGACCGGGGCGATGGCTGGGGGCTTTCTTCGCGAGGCGGCGCGAGACCGTCGCGCGAGGCTGAGGATGGCGCGTTGAGGGAGAAGCTCGGTCGAATGCTGCTCCCGGCGGAGGAGGATGTACCTCCGGCCATTTCGTTGACCAGTTTCGCGTCTGTCGTTGTGTTGACGTAAAACCTGTGTTTTGCAACGAGCGGCAAGGAGTCTGCTTGGAGAACGGATAGCCGAGCGAGATCGGCCTCAAAAGCTATCGCGTGCTCGAAGAAGTAAAGTGGCCGGGGCCTAACTCGTGGTACACTGTACACTGGATGCGAAAAGGCGGCGAAACAGTGTACACAGATGGGCGGCCAGCAGAAGAGGACACGACTTTGAGATCAAAAGGAAGCGGATGCAAACCCAATGTCGCGGAGGTGCAAGGGAGAATGACGGTGCCAAGTCAGGGTAGACCAGCTGTGTAATTAGTCCGGCGTGCCTGGGGAAAAGCTTCGAGACCCAGCCAACTGGAAATAAGTGCAGGCTCAAAACACTTTCGCACGGCGGATGAGACACGGAGCATCGTGATGTAGACTTGGAGAGTTGCCTCGAGTGCGCTGCGACTTCCGACTTCCACAGCAATCAACTAGCGTTGCGACGGAGCACTAACTATAGTACGGCGTGCTACGCGCAAGGTAGTGGAGTATGCTGCTTTCCGGGCAGGCTAGCAGGCCGAGCCCCTGTCTTTAAGTGCCGAATCACCGATGAGCTAGGTCATCGCATGTGGTCAGCGCCATTCCGCCTCATCAGGATAAATGCCAATCAGCATCACTCGATTATAACCCGATTATGTATATATAGATCACCACTGTGTGTTGCAAATATCAACGGCCTTGTAAGGGAAGCGAGCCGAACGTATACTCTTCTCCGTAGTCATATTCGTGCTGTCGGCTTAGCACTTGTGCTCCCGTTTTCCTCGCATGACGATTGCTGCACAATCATGTTCTAATATGCAAACTAGCCAGGTTTCTTGCTTCGGCCACCGTCAGTCTCCTCACTCCGCCCGGCTCTCACTGTCCCTGTGTGGCCTGCTTGCCAACATTACGAATGCGACCCTCCAGCCGCGGCGCAATAGCCTTGGTCCAGTCGACTTCAAACTCGCCATCGGCCAGTGTGTCGGCCGGCTGGCTCTGCACACCTGCAAGACGCATCCATTTCCGTGCGACTCGCCGCATTCTCGACATTTGTCGCTCAATCTCTTGCATCTCCTCGGCATTGCGCAGCGCCGTCGCGTTGTCGACAACCCGCTCGTTGAATGCCATGACAGCAGCTCGTCTCTCTCTGAGATGGACAGCCGACCAATCGTTCCATGCCTTGAAGTTGCTTCCGTCCTCGTCTGCGACGAAAGCTGGACCGGGCTGAGTCAGTAGTTGGGGAGAGCTCTGTTTCAATGGGCCAGGTCCAGAGACAGGACCGGGGCCGGGCTCAACATGCGGATGGCTGGCATCAACGCCAGTCACGACGCGGCTCCAGTGTTGCTCCATCGTAGGGCTCCAGTGCGTCCACTGGTCGAGGACCTTCAGCGACATGAAGTATTGCCGCAGAAGCATCGATATAAGCACACCGCTTTCTTCGTCGACAATCTCTTCCGCAACACCGCCCTCGGACTTGGCGAGTAGACTTGTGAACCCGTCTTTACCGCGGGCCATGTAGCCTCGGGTGCAGAGAATGTACATCTTCTCCAGGTCGACCGGGCTCTGCCCTCCAAGCTCCCACTTGGTAATCCGCGAGCCTGCGGGGCGAGATGGGTCAAACTCGAATTTGATATTAGAAACCTGCGGAAAACGCCCTATATTTGTAGCACAGTTAGTGTCGGAAGCCTGGGCGCGTGCGGCCGTTTGGATCTTGGAAAACTCACCCTCAAGGGCCGGGTACAGCGATACGCCGTTTTCCAGCGCATCTAAAATAGCCTGGCCGGTGACCCGAAGGACCACGACGGGATCCTCGAAAGGGAAGCAATCGGTGATGTCCTTGACACGGATCGGTCCAGGCGGATACACTTGGTCGCCGCGAATCGTCCCTGAGGCCATAATAACACAGTCAGCCTCGTAGTGATGGCGCATAATATCACACACAAAGTTTCCCATGTTGCTCTCCTTGAGACGGACTGTGACGAAGCGTGCATCCAGGGGTGCTGCTGTCCACCCAACCGCCTTTTCCAGGCTATCCTTGAGCTTCGACGTCAGCTCCTCAATGAGGTCCACGGTCGGCTGGTGAGCCTCAATCGACCCAACAATGTCCCGCCGGCGGATTGAGAAATCCCACTTCGATATGCCGCCGTTTTCCTGGCTACCACTCTGCTTCCACGCCTCAATATAGCTCAGCTGCTTGAAGTCGCTTCCAGACCTCAAAACATGCGTGCCTTTGATGAGCTGGTGCGAGTAGTAGTGGTCGTGGCCGCCCAGGATGAGGTCTGCTTCGCCGGCGAGATTTTCGGCAAGCTTAACATCATTGGGCTCACGCGCGTGGGCCAATATGATCACCATGTCGGCTCCGTCTTTGCGCAGCTTTGGGATGAGCTCCTTGGCCGTTTCCGTGGCCGACTTGTAGATGAGATTGGGTGGTAGGGAGTTGATAGTGTCCAGCCACTCGCGCTCGCCAAGCCCCAGAAGCCCAATTTTGATGCCATTGGACAATGTGATCATGTGCGTCTTTTTGGCATGGCCAATGGGCACATCGTCACCTAGCGCCGGATCGAGAATGTTGGCACACAGCCATGGAAAAGTGCATTTTCCGACGAGGTATTCCAGCTGCTGAACACCGAAATCGAGATCGTGATTCCCAATTGTCGAGCAAGCGGTCCCCAGGTTGTTGAGGATGGGCACCATGTGGCTGCCTTTTGTCACCGAGCTTTCCAAGCTCGGGTTGAAGGCATCTCCGGAGAACAGAGTGACCAGCTCGGATTGGCCTCGGTACTGTGCCCCCTCCCGATACTCGTTGATGACAGTCTGAAATCTGGCAGCGCCGCCTACGGGCTCGGCGGAAGAAGGGTCTAGGTGGTAGACGTCATTGTAGTGTACAAGGCGGACGTCCGGAGGTGAGCTGGTGTCCCGCTCGGGTGTGAACGTTGCGGATTCGCCGCTTTTCGGGGTCGGGGAGGCGGTGCCCATTGCTGTATTGTTTTCCGAGTTCCCAATGACCAAGACGAATATTGTCTGCCGTATGTTGCTGAGTCGTTGCTAGTCTGGGGTTGTCGAACGGTGAAAACTTGGACTGACTAGGTTTGGGTCGTAAAGCTAATGCAGCGGGACGGGAGGTTGCATTCCTTGGCACCTGAGCTGTGGGTGCACGAGCACATCGGTAGCCTAAATCTTTAGTCCAGGGCTGAAAGGGTTTGAATGCTGTCGTGGCTTGTCGCAAGTTTGGTGTTTATCTAGAATTCTAATCAGCACATCATGCCATGCCCACCCCTCGGTAAGACTAAATCAGGCAAGAACGGTCGGTGCTCTTTGCCACCACGTGGTTCCGAGGCTACCTGTTGGACTGCGGGAATCCCTTTTTAAGCTGTGGTGACATTATACTTATATTTATATCATATTTTAACGAAAGTAGAGAACTAGATATTTCCAAAGGTGATTGTCTCTTTTTTCACACATTTTTCAGTCCCTCTTTTCTTTTCCATCAATATGAAACCCACGTACAGTATGCACAAAGTTATAGGGAAGTCTTTCTACCTGAAAATGGTTCGACGACAAATCAATTTCTTGGACATGATAGACGAAATGCTCTCTCATAAGACGATAAAATGTCCCGTGACAAGTCCCAATGCAGTAAATTTAGAGGACACGCAGCGCACCAATGACAGCTACTGTATTAGTTGGGCAGGAAGCGCGCCGAGTTCGGGTCACGTGAGTATAGGAAATTAAAGCACGTGACTGAGAAGAGAGCCAATCAGAGGCAGGCAGACTCCCGAACGCTCATCGCGACCATATACGCTTACCACAGTAATTTAATGAGAGAATAATACAACGTATTACATACGGCTAAGATATTTATATTAATATCGTAAAGGGGTCGACAAAAACCCTTTCATTGTAGTCAGTCCTGCGTGCTAATGGCACTACGGAGTACCAACCCAATTAAGAATAGTACTCCGCGCATCGGCCCGCTATTCGTGTCAATGGGCGCGGCGAGCGATGTCGACGACGTACTCTCCGTATATACAACACATTTATCCTAACTCAAGTTGAGCAATCCTTTATTGCGAACAACTAGTTCGGGCTTATACTTTACTATCAAATCTATGCAAAATGTCGGACGCAGAAGCCACGATCCGTTTTGCTCGTCGCGAAGGTGAGGCCGCCGATCCCAGTCCGTTTACCACAGCTAACACTGTAGACGTTCAGTCAATCTTGGCGTTGATTCGCGAATTGGCCGAGTACGAGAAGGAGATTGAAAGTGTTGAGGCCACCGAGGAGAAACTGCTACAGACAATCGCATTCGCCCCATCTGATGCAACCGCTGGAGCGACTACTGAGCCGACATCGTCACAAAAACCGGCCCGATGTTTCCTTGTCATCACGCCCGAGGATGCAGTTGGGGGCATGGCACTGTACTTTTACAATTACAGCACCTGGCGGGCACGTCCAGGCATCTATCTGGAGGACCTCTACGTTAGCCCTGCCTACCGAAAGAGGGGGTACGGCTACAAACTGCTGAAGGCGCTGGCCAAGGAGGTCGTGGCTATGGGTGGCGGTCGTTTGGAGTGGAGTGTGCTCGACTGGAATGAGCCCAGCATCAAATTCTACAAGAGCATTGGTGCAAAGATGATGACAGGTTGGTCGACTATGCGCGTGGATGGCGAAGGCCTGATCAAACTCGCAGAGAACCAGTAGGCGTCTCAAACAATGTTTAGTATAGCATATTTAGTTCTCTATCCCGATTTCTTAGATCTGCATCGAGTCGTGGTCTTTATTGGTGAAGGGTGGTAGTAAAGGCGCTGAACGCGTAAACTTGGTGCTGGGCAGGCACAGTGAGAAGAAGCAGGAAGCACGCATACACTCGGGACGGCAGCTTTACTTTGCGACGCGGCTCTCCTTCTGGCGGTCTACACGTATTGGTTCCTGCCCCGGTCTGTTCAAGCTCGTCCGTACATCGCGATCCGCCCTGCCCTGAGACTTTTGGCCTGCTTTTGATACAGAAGTATCAAGGTTGTCTGTGCCCTCGAAAAACTTGCTATAAGCTTCGGTTGCCGGCAGCGGCTCTGCCTGGACCCCGCCCCATGTGATGTCCCAAGTAGGTTTGGAGTCGTTGCTATTGGTCCCCTTCTCTATCATCGCCGTCATATCCCAGATGCTGGAGTACATCCGCCGCCAGAGCCGAGCAGTGTACTGGTGGATGCCAACGGCTGGCCCGCCAATTGCCAAATTCTCGTCCTGGTCGAGACCCGAGTAGATGCGCAGCCGGCGCGAGTTTGCCCGCTCAATGTCGCGTATAGGCCGAGTCGCATACTTTTGCCAGTCCCAAGCGCTAATGATGTCTTTGGCATCGCCGGGCTGTGACGCCTCGTCTCCAGCTAGTGCTGATGCTGGAGCGCGTCGAGGCGGAACTCTCCATTCAGGGCCGGCCTGGCCCAACGACAGCTTCTTCAGCAACTCCCATTCACTCCGAGGCACTGGAGGCAGCAGGCGGTACACAGTCTTTTTCCACCAACCCTTCACTTTGGTACGCGCCACCGTCTCGTGCCACGGTTTTCCCCAGATATTTTTCTCGGGAATCTGTTTGGTTGGATCCAAATTGGCCGAAGTCACCTTGGGCCACGGCGACTGCTGCGGATTGTGGCGAGCCTGGCTCTTGAGAAAAAACAATATTTTTTCCGTGTCCCATTTGTCTAGCCAATCGCCCTGTGGCGGCCCGGCGGAGAGAGCTGCCTCGAGGTCATCGGAGTTGCTAGGCTGCTCACGCTGGCAGAATTCCGAGACAAGAGCACGTCGCCTCCAGCCGACGCGACCGAAAGAATGAAGCAGAAGACGGTGCATTCGATCCCTGTTTCCCATATTTGCTGCCCTTATATTTCGAAATTCATGTTGCGCCGTTCGTATGCGGGCTGCCGGATTTTTGTCGTGCTGGTGTTTTCTGAACCGGCTGGCAATCCGGGGTTGAATGTGTGTCCTGCATGCTGGTGGTAAATATGACGCCTCTCGAAGAAGGTGCCGGTATACATGCAATGCAGTCTGTGGTCGTGCTGGATTTATTCTGGTGCTCATTGTGTTGTTCGAGTCGCGATATGCTGCAATGAGGCGGGTAGGTAAACTGTTCACTCGTGGTCGTCTCTGACAGTGTGTCATACTTGTTAAGCACTGAGTACTTCTATACAGCTGGATTCGCACTACAGTAATACGCGTCTCATGTTGCTTTTTAGCGACACAGTGCACACCTTTTGCCCCATTGTTTTATTTTTAAGGGTATTTGATTGGCTCGGACGTCTAGGTGCCCTGGCTTCCCCTCGCGAAATGAGGCAGGCGCGTCGTGTCGAGTACTGCGGACACGAAATCACGAAACCGACACGTCCGCGTCTCCCAACCTTAATTGAATTTCCACTCCCTACGAGTTCTTTCTCGTGGCCAATGTCCGATCCGCCCAAAACTGACTCTCCGGCAAATTGTTCGTCACCCTGGTGCGCTCGCAACATCGCGCAAATACATTGTCGTAATCTCGCCGACCTTCTTTTGCCAAACCCAAGTTGAAGAGGTGAAGCTCTCTCGACATCGCATCGCTCCCATTTTTCCCGGCCATCGCGCCGCCCCCTTTTAATATAGAGTGCGCGTCCCCTCCACCCCGGGATCGCATCATCACCAGATTACTACTCGAGATCGATATCGTCTTCTCCGCATCATCCTTCTCAACAAATCGACTCGACTGTCCCACCGCGACCATCGCCGTCCGCCATCGCGGCCGTCTTCCCTTTCTACTACGGCTACGATACTTTACCGTTATCTCGTCCACATGGCATCGGCAACCGTCACGACGTCTCTCCAGCCTCACCGCGCATCCTTCTCGGCGGCCGGTAGTGCTCCGCCATCGCAGCAAACCCAGCCCCATCCCGTGCCGCATATACAACAGCAGCAGCAACAGCAACAGCAGCAGCAGCAGCAGCAGCAGCAGCAACACCAGCAACACCAGCAACAGCAACAGCAACACCAGCAACAGCAACAACAGCAACAACAGCAACTACATCCAAACCCATCTCCCTCGCCATCGGGTCAGTTCGCTGCCACTCCCGCACCGGCCCAACCTTCCCAAACGCAACAGACTGTCCCTGGAGGGCCGTCCGAGCACCCCAACGGTACTCTCACGCAAATGGCCTCAGTATCACAGCATTCGCAGTCTTCCCAACAGTCGTTTGCCATGAACCCTCCCTCGCAGCAAAACGTGCCATTGGCGTCATCGGGGTACCATCCCTTTGGCGACTCGTCACAGGCCAAGGCCGAGAATGCAGACACCATGAGGATCTACTCTGTAAGTCGTGATCGGTAGATGAGTATATGTGCCTACAGACATGCTGACCAGAGCCATAGGCCGTCTATTCCAACACGAATGTCTACGAGATGGAAGTCAACGGCATTGCCGTCATGCGCCGTCGCCACGACTCATGGCTCAATGCCACACAAATCCTTAAAGTTGCCGGCGTCGACAAGGGGAAGCGCACCAAAATATTGGAAAAGGAGATCCAAACCGGCGACCACGAGAAGATCCAGGGTGGATACGGGAAGTACCAGGGTACGTGGATCTGCTTCGAGCGCGGTGTCGAGGTGTGCCGGCAATACGGCGTGGAAGAGATCCTTCGTCCCCTTCTGACCTACGACATGGGCCAAGACGGTGGTGTTGCGGGCCAGGGCAACTTCAACACTCCGACAAAGGAGCAGGCCATGGCAGCGCAGCGCAAGCGGCTTTACAACGCCAGCAACGACAACCGTGCGAATGGCCCGTCAGGCACCTTTTTTAAAGGTATCTCAAGCACAGCATCCAACATGGTCGGAATCATTAGCAAGGCTCGCTTCGACTCGCCCGGCCCAAGAAATCGCCCCGGCAGCGTTCAGGCGGACCGGAATGGTCTTTCCCGTGCCCCCAGCTTCACTCGCCAGCCGTCCATGCAGGGTGACGAGCTTCCCAACTCCCAGCAGAGTTACATGTCCGATTACAACCGCGAGGACTCTAGTACCTACCTTTCACAGCCGCCGAGCACATTGCCGGCCAGCGGTGGCGACAATGCCGAGCCGCCACGGAAGCGCGCACGGATGACCGCAACGCCGGCTGAGAGCTTCTCATACGCAAACCCGGTGGAGTGTTATGCAAGTGCCGGCACTTACCCCCCTGCCTCTCCGACCGAGCCCAACGAGTCCTTCATCTATAGCCAAGCTGGCCTGGACATGAATGGCATGTCTGATGCGTACGGCCGGATCCTAGCGCCTCTACGTTTTGAAAACACGCTTGAAGCCGAGAACAGCAGAAGCACGCTCATGTCGTTGTTTATGGACTCGACAGGCACTGACCAGTCTCGGGAAGAGGTTCTTCGGCGCTTCAAGCCCGGCGAGCTGGACATGCCCATCGACGCGCAAAGCCATACTGCTCTTCACTGGGCGGCTACGCTTTCGCGCATGTCTCTCCTGCGCCAGCTAATCGCTTGTGGCGCCAATCCTTTCAGAGTCAATGCCGTCGGCGAGACTGCCCTGATGCGGGCTTGTCTCGTCACCAACTCACACGAGCACAACTCCATGCCTGATCTACTTGATGTCCTCGGAAGCACGATCGAGGTGCGGGATGCCAAGGGCCGCACGGTTCTACACCACATTGCTGTCACGAGCTCGGTGAAAGGCAGAAGTGCCGCCAGCCGGTACTACCTCCAGTGCTTGTTGGAGTGGGTGGTTCGGCAAGGTAGCGCTCCCAGCAGTCAAGTTGTGCAAAATGGCACCCTCGGGTCAACCGCTCCTGCAAAGCTAGGGCTAGCTCGTTTTATGAGCGAGATAGTGAACGCTCAAGATAAAGCCGGCGACACGGCACTGAACATTGCAGCCAAGATCGGAAACCGAAGCATCATTTCGCAGCTTCTCGAGGTCTGTGCCGATCCCAACTTGCCCAACCGTCAGGGCCTTCGGCCCTTGGATTTTGGCGTCGGTGGCAGTGCTCCCGGAGAGGGGACACTTGGGGAAGGCACGGAAGGCGAGCCGGCTGGTGCTGTCAGTAGTAGCCAGAAGACCCGCGAGAGCAGCGACGATATCGTTTCCTGTAAGGCCTTCTTCGCACTGTACGACGATTGTCAGATGCTAACAGAGAACAGCGATAACACACCTTCTGACCGAAACAGCCTCGGCGTTTCAGAGTGAAATGAAGACAAAGCAGCAGACGGTCGACTCTCTTCACTCATCGATCCGCACCACAGCATCACAACTTGGCGAGGCACGCCGCACGCTTGACACACTCGAGGAGAAGGCCAAGGTTCAGCAACAGCTTCGCCAGAAGGTGGTAAACTTGACGCGTGCGCGAGAAGAGGAGCAAATTCGCATCATGGAGCTCGAGCAAGCTCGCGGCCAGCCGCCGGACACAACCTACCCTCCGAACTGGGATGTTGAATTGCAAACCCTGTCTTCACTTGCTCAAAAGCTGTCTCCTGATGCACCCAACGGCAATGGTGCTGGTCTGGGTGACCAGCCTTTGCCCTCGGCGAGCATTCTCCGTGCGCGTATTCAAGCTCTGCGGGCACGAACAGCCGACACAAGGCTAGCCGAACAAGCCTTTAAGAGCCGCAGTCGCGATATCGAACTCAAGTTCCGCCGCCTTGTGGCACTGGCGACCAAGTGCTCGGACTCGGAGGTTGACAGCCATCTCGATAGCCTTATGCGCGCTGTTGAGAGCGAAAAGGGCGACCTTGAGATAGGCAGGGTCCGCCGTTTTCTAGGCGGTGTTGAGGCCGTGGCCCACTGAATTGACATACAGACCATGGTTTTGTATGTCATATAATATGGCTTGTTCTTTTGGGCATCACATTTGATGACGGCCAAGGGCGGAGTTCTGGGTTCGTTTCTCTTGCTTGCACCGTACGCTATCATGCCTTGGGTTCTGATATAACAGGGTACTATTAGTGCTCCAGAATTTTGGGCGTTAACTAGGGGTGTATGGGGTTTTTGATCTATTTCTATTGTCAATATATATCACATTTCACAGTTTTATTGCTAGCGTAGTTCATATAATTTTGGTCCCGATATGGTCAAGCATACATCAAGAATATCAGAGTCTGGAGGAGCGCCGCAAAGTGTGAATGTCAAAATGGACTATGATATCAAAACATGCAGTATACTTTCCGTAAAGCAAAGTATACTACACAAAGAAAGAGCTGCTGGCAATACTCAAAAAACACGAACGCCAGACGCCATGCATGTCTCGCAAATAAAACAATCATGCTGCGCATTCGTTATGCTTCCCCTGCTGCGTAAAGGCCTTCCCACCGTTCTTCAACGTTGTTGACCTGACTCTTGATACGCTCAATTTCCGCGTCTAGTTCTTCGACGTTTCGTGTAAGGGCCCCGACTTCTTCAAATCGGCGTGATCCGTGAGCATTGTCCACCATTTGCTTGACAATATAGCGTTGCTCTTCTAGCACGATAAGCTTCTCGCGCAGCTCCTTTTCTTCTGTCTCAAGCAGCGAGACGGCCGTGCTGACTTCACTACCAGCAACGCTTGCTGAGTCCATCGGGTCCCCCACAGCCTCGCCATACCTCAACGGAGATGCGCTGCCAGACCCATTCAGGCCGGTAAGAAGCCTTCTGTGCGGCGAAGATACTTTTGATGAGGGAGGCCCCGCCTGGCCGGACCGAAGCATTTTGGGCACATGCTTAAGGGGCACCATGTTGGCGTGTAAGAATGTGGACGCAGCTGAGTATACAGCTTTCTGTAGTCGCTTCTGCGAAGCACTGTCTGTTTTGAGATCGCGCATCCGCACTGCTGCGAGATTGTACTTCGTGAAACTCTCCATCAGCCGCTTTCGAATCTTGGCCGCATCTCGTATTTGGGCACGTGTCGCGGGTGTTGTGCTAGGACCTGTTTCATCGGCCTGAAGTGCAAGAAGCGACCGTTGAAATAACGGCATCATCTGCCTTATGCCCCATTCAAACTGCCGAAGAGTCTCAAAGGCCTTTTGGTCCGCGGGTTTGTAAAGAAGCGCTTCCTGGAAGTCTCTCTTGGAGAAAACAGTTGATTTGCATTCGCGGCAGAGGCGAATGTCAACGTCAACCTTATCTGCAGGCCCGGCCTTTTCCTGTCGTCCCGGGCCAGACCGGCCAGAAGAAGGCGAGGCGCTGTTCGGCAGGTTCCGAGAGGACACGCTAAACCCGATCTCAGAAGAGCACCCTGTTTGTTGGTCGGCGCACACCACGCGTCCACACAGACGACAGTGGTGACGACGAAACGTCCACGTTCCAAAGTCTTGCTGACAGAATGGGCAGCGCGGCACTGATGCGTCATTCTCCCAAGCAACGATGGACTGTTCAATAATCTTTCGTAGGTTCTTCTGTCCGGAGAGTGCTGCCATGGGAGACAGCAAGCTCGATCCGGTCCCATTGCCGCCACCCAGGCCAGCGGCAGCAAGCATCTCGGGAGGTGGGTCGGCTAGTAGTTGGGTCAAGCGGGTGAGTCGCTTTTCTAGACGGGAGATCTCGAGATTCTGGCGCTCAACGCGTTTTTTTCTGATGGCCGAAAACTCTGCTGTCAGTTCTGCCTCAGCGCCGTGGTGGTCGTTGTAGCCCGGGCGTGACTTGTAGCAAGTTTCACACACGCGGGCCCAGAGCCCTCGCAACGGCTCGTAGTTTGCTGAACGCGACAGCTTCATCTGGTACATGGTGTGGGTTTCGCAGAAGAGCTTGCCACAGCTGCGACAGTTGACGTTCCCGTTGATGGGGCCAAGCCCCTTGCCACAAGTCGGGTCAGTGCAGGAGTCGTGGGCCGTTGGCCTTTGCCAATGCCTCCGAGTTATGAGTTCGTCGGGATCGGCACTTGGTTCAGGTGTATGCCGCGCAGGGCCGCCGCTGTTGTGGTATGTCGGTGTGGCGATAGAAGACGAAGAATCGTTGGACTCAAAAACCTCCAGGCCACGCAGTTTTTGGTTGATTATGGATAGAGGCTGGAATTTTTTGGCCTTCTGGACCTGCTTGTCGAACCAAGTCTTGACTTCATCCTGTTGCACTTCGGGAAGCTCTTGGTGGATGTCATCAATGTGTCGGTTCAGCTGTAATAATGTGACCTGGGCTGTGTTAGCTACCCAGGCAAGTTGCGGGAAAGCACACATACCATTTCCTCGTTACAAATCGGGCATTGCAGCTGGCCTTCGTCGCGGGCCGATGGTGCCGCTAGGCTGATGTTTGCCGTCAGATCCTGTCCCGCGCTGAGCAGGGGCGTCGGTAATGGAGACGACGATAGTCCCGACAGGTCGTTGGATGCAGTCTGTGATCCGAGCGAAGGGCTACTTGTATCGGAATGCAACGCCCGGCTTGACGGGCTTGGTGACCGTGGGTGACGATGGGACTGCACCGCATCTTGAGGCGGCGCAAGCCCCTTGCCACTGCCCAGAATACGGCCACCTCCGAGCTTCCGCAACGACATGTTGTGAGCGTCGCAGCGGCGCCAAGGCCCGGCCGCCAACGGGCTCGCTCGTGATAGTGCGTAGATCGGCGGTCGACGACAATAGACCGGTATTCGGAAACGGGCGGGTCGGCCGGCGAAGCCCCGGCACGCCGGGTGAACGGTCGAGTATAGGCGAGGGTAAGGGGTCAGTCGAGGTGCCCCGTAGATCTTTTCGAGATTTGGCCGTGTATTATACGGAAGTCCCGATTCCAAAAAAGGGCGAATTCCAGCGGGGGCAGGCGAGGCTGGGATCTATCGAGAGACCTTCCAATGAGGCCGTTCCAGGACGACGTTGCCAAGAGCTTACATGATTATGTAACGGCTGTGATATTACAGCGACGCGTTCCAAAGTTCTTACAGCGGTTACAGCGGGTACAACCTGCTTGCACATGCTAGACCGCGTCCGATTTGCACTACCATGAACGCTAGCACGATTCTCTTATCGTTATCAAATGCGTCAGACGTGCTAAAAAAAGAGTTACAGCGGTTACAGCGCGTGACAAATGAGGAGGCAGCACAAACAACGCCAGTCGGGGTTTGCGACAATGGCTATTGCCTTCTGCAACGCTTGCTAGCATCTGATTGACGACACCACGCAGCTCTAGCAGAAATGGCGCCCATTTTCCCAGAAGTCCAAGGCGGCGGCAGCTTGATACTCGCCTGGCAGATCCGAGGGAAGAAGGTCGTGGTTGTCGGTGGCGGTGAGGTAAGTCCCGGTACAGACGCCTCGGGGCCGGCCTAGATGCTGGTGCCGGCACTTTGCCCAATTGCTTCTAACGTATTGCCATTTCTAGGTCGCTGCCGGGCGGATTCTCGGCTGTCTCAATGCAGACGCAGCCGTGACCGTTGTTGCGCCGGCGTCTGGTCTTAACCCGGAAGTCGCGTACCGCGTGAGCCAGAAACAAGTCCAACACGTCAACCGACTGTTCGAACCTCAAGACCTCGACGGCGCCGACATGGTATTAACAGCTGTCGACGACCCCGAGGCTTCGACCCGGATATGGAAGCTGTGCAAAGCACGCCGGATTGCGGTCAACGTCGCCGATGTGCCCCCGGAGTGTGATTTTTACTTTGGTAGTGTGCACCGCGACGGCCCGCTACAGATCATGGTCAGCACCAACGGGAAGGGTCCGCGGCTCGCCAATGCCATTCGCAGGTACATTGCCAAGATGCTACCGAAGCAGGCCGGCAAGGCTATTGAATCTGTGGGCGAGCTTCGTGTCAAACTTCGGCGGATGGTGCCCGGGGTCGAGGAGGGCCCAAAGCGCATGGCATGGTACGTCAGCCGGCTGGGGAGGTTGCTGTGAATAGCGCGAGACACGCAATACTGACAAGCGCAGGATGATCAAGGTCAGCGATGCCTACAGCTTCGAGGAGCTCTGTGGCCTTACCGACGAGGACGTGGACAACCTGCTTAGCTTTTATGCCTCGAACACCGTCCCTCCGCTGGACATTCTTTTGTCGATGCGCGGCAACCCCGACCTGAGCAAGATTGACGTGTTCGATGGCTCGTTCGGCTTTAGTGTTGGCGGATAGTCGACCAATGATCCGGTCCTGGCCTGCACCTTGTCCCGCAAGATTCTGTTCAAGCGGATAGCGAGAAGCAGGTCATGCGGCCAAATAAGACTGTGCACGTATGGCGCTGGTCGCGTTTCGGCGGTATCGAGCACAAGTCCTTTGCCAAGTAACTCTGACGATGCTGGATTTGCAAACCAGAGGCCCAGCCCCTGCGTTCTCGGTGCTTCTCTGCGAGTTTTCTTGTCTGATATGATTACCTCCGCCGCGTCAGTTTCTCGGCTTGTTCGCCATATTCTCGGACAATCTCTGGTAGCTTCTCGGGACGCCTGCATTCGCAATGCGCCTTACCATGCACTGTGTCCTCCCAAGCGGTAAGCATGCTTGGTCTGCCAGGGGTGCCTGGAACTCAAACATGGTTTGTCCCTTTTTGAATATTTTTTTGTATTTATATCCATGTGCTGAATTTCATATTACTCTCGCGTCGCAGGTTCGCACATACAGGCAATTGTTCTATTTCCGTTCTACTCGTAGCTGGCCTCGATATAAATTTATACGGAGTATTTATATGCTGGGTGGCTTTTGTCCTGTGTCTTGGACCTGGTGCCGTGTTGGCATCGATTGGTTGGTGTACTTGCGGCTTGTACGGCTGACTCGGCTTTGTCATTTCGTCGGACGAAGCAGATGCCAAGGGATCGAAATATTCATTCTGAGCTTGATTTTTTCTGGTGGCTCGGCTGGCACACGTGCCTTTGAGACGTCGGGTTTGGTTAACGTGTTAATCCACATATTGTTCGTACCTGGGAAGAACGCCGTTGTCGCTTTACTGCCAACCATGAAAGTCACTAACTACCTCGTACAAACCTCAATCGTTTGCATGAATACAAGGCATTGTGCAAACTCAAATATCGGTATCTAAAAGATGGACGACTGTATTCGCAAAACACATTTTCGCTCACGCAACACCCCAGCTCGCGCACGTTTATTTAGATGCTCTTCGTCGCCAACTGCAGCTTTAGTTTGTCGGAGTCTGGGCCGTTCCACACTCGGAGGAATGTGCTCGGATCGGCTGCTGCTATTGGCCCAGACAAGCTGGACGTGACTTGGGGGAAGAACAGGACGTGCTACGTACTCGTATATTTACTAAAATTCAAATAAATGTATATCATTTGCAAGCGGCACAAGCATAAAAACGGCCACCCCGAACATTTACACTTTGCAACAAATAATCGCCTCCAATAAGCCGTGGTGTGAGCTCTGTTTACGCCTTCGGCCGCGGCGTCCCAACTGGGCTGTGTTGGTCCCACACTCGACGTTCGTGGATCCTCTGTGCAAGTTTTCGTCTCCAGCCTCGATGTCCTCGCTTGCAAAGTACTTCGGATCTTGTTGGCACTTTTTGAAGGGTTTTTGCTTTCTTGATGCTTTCTCTTGCTATCCAACCGAATTGCAGATAACTTGAGGCGTGGGTGCAACGTGTGCAAAATGCATGTCCAGTCCATCTTGGCTAGTCTGGGTAGCGTCTCGGCATTGTCTGGGCATTGGTGCTAGTTTCCACCAAGCAAGTCGAAGAAAGCCTTTTCGCTGCTCAGAACGCTTCCACGTGCTCTGGGCAGTCTGCTGTCTTTTTCCGCAGCGTCTCCCAGTTGGTCGTGGAGCCGGTTGCATTGCAGCTCTTGTCGTCGTCTTGTCTAGCTCGGCGCATCCGCATCCCTCCACACCAGCCTGCTTCTAGCGCCTGTGCGTCCTGGCCCGTTTAAGCCAAGTGCTCTAGGTAGCCTGTCGCGCGTCTTGGCGTTGTCTTGTCGTTGTCCACCCCGGCTAGTTTTCTACATTTGGACAGCCCTGTCGGAGTGCGCTCTGCATGCCATGTGCTCGAATGGACGAATATAATAGGCCCGTCCTGACCTCATCCTCTTCGAGATGCCAAGACCGAGTGCGTGTTTGTCGTTTTCACCATGCTTCTTTCCTCGGCCGTCGAAGAATCAAACGCATGCAATGCGAGGGCAGCGGCGAGGTAGCTGCAGGCTTCTACGGCAGAAAGAGGATAAACGAGGACTGGCCAAGATGGATAGACACGGTTCATGCCATCTGCTGCAAAGCGACGCAAAGGTATATATAGCGGGCGGGCGATCGTTTTCTTTCGGCTCGATTTTCCTATCCCAGGAACCATCACCAAACCGGACCAGTCCCTGAAGCTTCTCTCGACTTCGACGCAAGCTCAGCAATACCGCCAAAATGCTGGACGAATACACCTACGTGTTTGCCATTGGCACTATGTTTGCCCTCCTTGAGGCTTACAACAACGGTGCCAGTACGTCTCTGATCTTCCGGCCTTCGTGCCGTTTGCCCTTCTTGGGTCAAACTGTCTGTCGCACTACTAACACGCCTGCCAGACGATGTTGCCAACGCCTGGGCGACCAGTGTGTCGTCGCGTTCCGTGTCGTACCGCCAGGCCATGATCCTGTGTCTGGTCTTTGAGATGACCGGTGCCCTGGCTGTCGGTGCCCGCACTGCCTCCACCATCAAGAACGGCATCATCCCCATTGATGCTTTCAACGACAACGCCGGCGTCCAGCTGCTTGCCTTTGCCTGTGCCGCTGCCGGTGCCGCGACCTGGGTCATGTGGTGCACGCGCCACTCTGCCCACGTCTCATCGACCTACTCGCTCGTCTCGTCTATTGCCGGTGTTGGCATTGCCACGGTCGGTGCCAAACAGGTCCAGTGGGGCTGGAACAAGGGAAGCGGCCTCGGTGCCATCTTTGCTGGTCTGGCCATGGCTCCCTTCATCTCGGGCTGCTTTGGTGCCATCATCTTCTCGCTGATCAAGTACTCCGTGCACAAGCGCGCCAACCCTGTCCCCTGGGCGGTGTGGACCTCTCCCTTTTTCTTCCTGATTGCCGGTGTCATCTGCTCGCTGTCGATTGTCTACAAGGGCTCGCCCCGCCTCGGCCTCAACAACAAGCCCGCCTGGTTCATCGCCACCGTCTCTCTGGGCACCGGCTTTGGTCTGTTCCTCCTGTCTGCTCTGTTTTTCGTCCCCTACGTCCACTGCAAGGTCATCAAGAAGGACTACAACCTGCGCCTGTGGCAGATCATCTACGGCCCCCTTCTGTTCCAGCGTCCTGCCCCTCCGGATGCTGTGGACGCCCGCGTTCCCAACTACGCCGTCATCCAGCACGGCGATGAGGACGAGGACCCCAGCTCTGTCTCTGCCCCGACTGCTGTTACCTCGAGTGCCGAGAAGGGTGCCAACCTGAGCGTCAACACGGGCAGCGACGACGAGAACGCTGCCCAGAACGCTGCCGTCCCCACTGCTGCCAATGCCCGTGCCGTCGGCGAGGTCAACCCCCAGGAGCAGTACAAGCTTCTGCTCAAGCAGGCTGAGCAACGCCACCACGCCGAGCTGCGCAAGCTAGGTGGTCCTTTGGGCTGGGCTATGCGCACTCTGCACAACAACCCCATGGGCGCCGGCTCCATCTACGAGCTGCACAACCTCAAGACCTTCATGATCCGCATCCCTGCTCTTCTGGTTCTCCCCTTGACGTACGGCGTCAACTACGACATCCACAAGTCGCAGGTTGGTATTCTGGGCACGCCCGAGGGTCGCCGCATGGAGCGCGTCTACGCCCACGCCCCGAAGTACCCCAACGAGGTCGAGTACCTGTACTCGTTCGTCCAGGTTATCACTGCCTGCACTGCCTCGTTCGCTCACGGTGCCAACGATGTCGGCAACGCTGTCGGTGTCTGGGCTGCCATGTACTCCGCGTGGTCGACCGGCACTGCCGTCGCTTCCAAGGCCGAGGTTCCCCTGTGGCAGATTGCTGTCATGGCCCTGACCATCTGCATTGGCTTCATCACCTACGGCTACAACATCATGAAGGTCATGGGCAACAAGATCACCTACCACTCGCCCTCGCGTGGCTCCTCCATGGAGATGGGCGCTGCCATCACCATCCTGGTCTTCTCGCAGTACTCGTTGCCTGTCTCGACTTCCATGTGCATCACTGGCGCTACCGTGGGCGTCGGTCTGTGCAACGGCCACTACCGCGCCGTCAACTGGCAGCGTGTCGGCCTTCTGTTCTTCTCTTGGGTCATGACCATCCCCATTGCTGGTCTGATCGGTGGCTGCCTGATGGGCCTGCTCCTGAACACCCCTCACTTCTAAGCATAAGACGCTTTTCTCGTCGACAAGGCTCCTCATTGAAGGTTAATCCTCTGAGCGACGCCCTGTGGGATCCCGAGCAAAAAAGTCATTCCCAGTTTCCTTTTTCTATGTTTTATCCAAAATACCCAGTCCCTTATTTTTGATGTTGCCCATTGGCAAGGGAAGGGGCACATGCACTACTGTTACTCTTTATAATGCCATGACCTGCTTTCACTGTGTCCTCTTGCCAGTATTTTTAGACGTCCATAAACTCATTTACACAAAATCGTGCACTTGTGACATCAGATCCTGTCTTACTTGTAGGAGGATTGAATAGAACGAACTGCGCATAACATCACGGAGCCAAATTGAAAATGTAATCGTTTGATATGTTTGACATTGCTTATCAAGCGTCTTGCTCAAAAACTCTAGTCCAATCAAACTTCCTCCATCGCTTTTTGAAGTCTGCCACCCTTGGGTCGTTCCTCGTCCATCGACCCTGGCGCTTAATAATGCTTGGGTCGACATCCAGCATGCCACCGACAATCTCACGTGCAAACAGATCACCCTTGGGCCACCGGCCAGAGTCCTCAACAATATGCCCCAAGCCTCCGTCTAGTGTAAACCAAGCATGAAAGTAGGGCATCTCCTTGGCAATGCTCTTGCGGAACGCCATTTTGCCCATACCATTCCGAGAGTTTTTACCCGTGTCGATAATTTTCTTGTGCTGAGTCCATTCTTCGTCCGCAGAGAGAATCGCCTCTCTGAAAAACGCAGGCGCTGTGTCACCCAGTTCGTATGGGATAGGGACAGCAACGAGAGCCGCATGCATGCGCCGATGGGGTGCAGCGGCATTCTCGTAGAATATGATGTCTCTTCCTTGGTCGTGGTAGAGGCGGGTCAAAGACTTCATAAAGTTTCGAATTTCCTCCCATTCGTCGTCGTTGCACTCGAGCAGGTTGGTGTGGTGGTCGACAGGCACAATAACAGCGCCGCCCTCGGCACCAGTGAGCTCGGGCTCAGTTGCAAGTGTCAGAAAGACCCGTGTTGCCCGGGACACCACTGGTGCAAGTGGGAGATCCTGAGGCGATTCTCGATCTTCATGGTGACACAAGGGGCAGGACTCGAGGATCTTGTTCATCTTGCTGAACTCGCTGATGGCAGCATTCTTGAGGTTGCCTTCCGATTTGTGAACGTGCTTGGCAAGCTTCTCAGCGTTTTCATCGAGGTATTCCAGGTCATTGACAAACTTGCCGTCCTTGGCAATGCGTTCAGCCAGGCGACGACCCTCACCTCCAACCATCCCACGGGTACGACGTTCCTCGCGCACCATGTCTTCAACAGACATGTCCTCGTTTGCCGCAACGAGGCCCCTCTCGCGGCCTCGTCTCGTTTCCACGCTCTTGACCTCGGCGCGGTTGCCTGCCAACATGCGGTTATGAGACGCGTCAAGAACCACATCACGCTGAGCACTGCTGTGCTCAGATGCGAGTGTAAATTCTTGCATGGCAGCACTGTACTCTTCCTCAAGCTGCGCAGTGTTTGGTGCCTTGCGCAATTTTGCCTTCATCAGCTGGGCCCTAAGGCGGTTGAGAGATGTTTGGTCCATTCGCACGACGGGGGCACTTGGCGCTTTTCCGATGCCTTCGTCCTCCTCGCTGTCGCTGGAGTTTCTGGCTGCGCTTGTTTCCGCATGTCCGTGGCTCTCCTGCGCACGTTCCCGGTACAGATCGCCTGTTGGCTTTTCCTTGACGGCGTAGCCCTTTCCGTAGAGCCTTCTGCGTTCCAGCTCGGCCTGCTCTTCGCGCGCCTCATCAAACTCCTGAAGGCTGCCAAAACGCTCGATAGCGATTTCTTCCACCGACTTTCCATTCTCTTTTGCCATGGTGTAAACGCCCTTGAGCTTTGTCATGCGCCACTGAGAGCCCTCATCGCCGAATGTGTATTTCGGTGTAACGCCTATTGTGGTTTGGCCGAGTTGGTCGAGGGTCTTGCCGTCATTTAAGCTTCTCAGCGCTTCGCTGTTTAGTTCACGCTTGTTGATCAGATGACGCGGCGTTTGGGTAGGCGGGGGCGTTGTTTCTTTCGCCTGTCGATGAACGTAGTCGATGTCGAGGGCCGACGGGGCAGTCATCCAGGAGTCGCGAGTAAGCCCAGCCTTCGGCTGTTCGGTGTTATCGCCCGGATCGGCGTCACGGCGTTTTCCGTTCGTGCTACCCTCTCCATGCTTGTGTGGTTCTTCGTCGCGTTTTGAGTGTCGTGGGCGTTTATGGCGATGGCCTGCTTCGTCTTCAGACTCCAGATGACGGTCTCCCCGAGACGAATGCTTGTGGCGACGTTCCCTTTCGCTCACGCGACCATGACCGCGTTCGCGGTCACGTTCGCGGTCATCATGCCCCCTTCTGCGCTCTCGGTCGTGGTCCTTTTGGTCGCGGTCGCGGTCTCGGTCTCGGTCGCGGTCGCGGTCGCGGTGGTCGTGGTGGTGCCGGTGTCTGCGCGCCTTGCGCTCGTTTTCCCGTCTCTCTTCCTTTTCCCGAGCAAGCTCCTTTTCGAAATCTGCGAGCCCGTCCATATTCAAGACGCTGTCTATAGAGTGCCGTTCGATTTGCACAACGCTACATGACAAGTGAGCTATGCAGCCTGAAATACGCATTAGAAAATGTGGATTCATGACAACAGTGTATTTAACAACGCGCGCTTTTACCCCACTGAACAATATGAAACTACCCTGCCGTTACTGTATACACTACGGACAAGCCAGTTTCCTCGAGCCGTCATTCGCAATCAGTTTTCTATCAACGTTTGCACCTTCACTCGATCCATCAAGTCTTCGGTAACATGCAGACGTAATGACTTCCGAATCATCTAGCGCAGAAGGCTGCCCATTTTGCAGTATTGCGGCCAGCTTTCCCCCATTCGACCCTCTAAACCCGCCAGGCGCGACAGATCCCCTGGTCAGCCCTGGGCGCACAGCACCCAATGCCGAATCGTTCATTGTCCTCTCAACACCTCTCGTCATGGCGTTCCTCGATATCGCACCGCTCTCAGAAGGCCACGTCTTGCTCTGCCCACGAACACACCGCGAAAGGTTGACGAATTTGCAGGAATCGGAGGCCGAGGAAATAGGCCGATGGCTGCGTATAGTGTCTCTGGCTCTGATGCGCGCAGTCGGCGTCGACGACTGGAACGTGGTTCAAAACAACGGGGCGGCAGCTGCGCAGGTTGTACCGCACACCCACTTCCACATAATTCCTCGGCCCGACATCAGGCGGCAAGGCCGGTGGAGTGAGAAATTCACAATGTTTGGGCGAGGACAGCGGACGGATCTCGATGAAGAGGAGGGTACAAAACTCGCAGAGAAAGTACGGGCTAGCTTGGCCAGGGTCCTGCGGGAACAGAGACCAACCGTACTCGCCGGATCCAAGTTGTAAAACAACGCAATGTCACAATCACTCCTACCCAGGCGCCTCGAGTTCATTCAGTTGAAACATGTGTCTAGAATTTATACTAGTGAAGTCACTCATCATCACCGAAGAAAACCTTCTCGGGGAGCCAGCTATCGCCACAGACCTTGAAGCGGCTCTGAATAGCTGAGATCTTGTCATACTCGTCGTCTGTGAGATCGAAGCTGTCCAGTGCAATATTAGCCTCAATCCGCTCCTTGGTGACGGACTTGGGAAGAACACTGGTGCCATTCTTGATTCCCCACAGCAGAAGGGCCTGCTGGGGCGTGCAGCCCTTTGCCTTGGCAATCTCGATAATGGTGGCATCCGAATACAAGGCCGAGTCGGTGCTGCCGAGAGGCGAGTAGGCCGAGCAGTGGATGCCCTTGTCGGCACAGTACTTGAGCAGTTTGGGCGAGGGATTCGCGGGGTGAAGCTCAATCTGATTGACGGCGGGTGTGATCTTGCAGGTGGTATCATTGAGCAGCTTCTCAAAGTTCTTGATGCCGACGTTGCTGACGCCGATATTGCGGACTTTGCCGGTGGCAGGCAGCTTCTGCATTTCGGCCCAGGTGTCAATAAAGGTCCATCCCTTGACGACCTTGGAGCTGTCGTTAGGGTCAACACTGCAGGGCCAGTGGACTAGGTACAGGTCGACGTAATCAGTGCCGAGGTTCTTCAAGCTCGTGTCAATGGCCTCGGAGACCCGAGTGTGCCAGGCATTGTCCAGCTTGGTGGTCAGCCAGATGTCGGCGCGCGGAACGCCAGAGTCCTTGATGGCGTCGCCGACCTCCTTCTCGTTGCCGTACGCAAAGGCAGTGTCAATGTGGCGGTAGCCGGCAGCAAGCGCCCACTTGACGGCATTGTAAACGTCCTGCGGCTTGGACTGCCATGTTCCCAGCCCAATGGCCGGAATGGCCGCACCGGTATTGAGCGTGAACGTTTTTCTGTAGTTGTGAGCAGGGCTTCTTGAGTGTCTTGCGCTCACGATTGGGCATTGCTTCCTTACGACGCGATGGGGGTTGTAGGCGCCATGGTGAGACACTGTGGTTCGTTTGTCAAAGTGGTCGTTTGTCAAAGTGGTCGTTTGTCAAAGTGGCAGTTGATTGAGGAAACAAGAGACCACCGTGAGGCTTAATATTTAATGCGGCAGCATTGGCGTGACAGATCTATCAGGGGCATGCATACGGAAATGGCGGAAGAGGATACGGTGGGACTACGGCCAGCTTATCAGCAGCCATCCGGGTGGATGTCGGGTAAATATATCCGTATGTCGAGCCGGTGCCGGAAGCCGCCCGGGCCAGACGCCAAGCGCCTTGTTGCTAAACCGCAAACGTCATACTAGTGGAGATTGTCACGTCTAGTGTGGCGCATACAAATCTGTGGCGAAGCAATACTGAACGATGACCACTGTGATTGAAACTTAGTATGTATTGTTTTTCGCATTTCGCAAGGCAGTTCTATTTTATGCCGAGGCATACAGCGACAAAGACCCTGCGAGAACATATTTTTTGGTGTTCTGGCGTACAAGGGCAAAAACAAAGTTGGTTTGAGCGGTTGGCAGAGTGGAAGCGGAAAGATGACAGAGAAGTTGCAATATCGCTGCGCCGGGGTATTTCGATGATGGAAACCAAATCAGGGGTGTCGGGGAGACGGTTCGCAGGGCTGAGAGCCAAAGGCGTCAAGAAAAACGGCACCTATCTACGCCGAGGGGCTGTCGACAAAGACTGCGATTGGGCTTGGGCTTGGGCCTGTTCGTACATCCTGGCAGCCTTCTCAAGCTCCTCTAGCGAATCACGGCCGCCGTATGCGTCAAGCATAGCCATACGTTGACGCTCCATGCGCTCTTCTTCGGCAGCCGAAAATGCTTCTTGTGCCTTAACCGTCTGGTACTCGTATGTGCCAACGGCGTATGCGATGCACGCAGCAGCGGCAACCACCGGGAGTCTGTACTGGTCAGCAAATGCTCGCGTGGAAGTAGGGCCATACAGACCTTTTCATCGACGGGACACGCATCGCGGGCGCTGGTGTGTGGATGAACGGCAGAATATTGGGATGGACCTGAGCAGACGTTGCCAGGCGACGAGGAGACGAGTAGTTGGGGTACGGCATGGTGGCAGGTGAGGGGCGGGGTGATAAGGCTCTGTGGCTGTCTGGCGGTGCTTCGTTGTTGACGATTGCGCAGTGGAGGTTGGCAGGGCAGGCGTATTGGGGCAAAGATTGAAGTGGCCTGTGTCTCTACGTTTTATGGTAATTGGCGATGGTGGCTAGGGGTGTCGAGGCTGTCTGGTGTTTCTCAATCAGGGAAGGTCGCAAGAGACAGGTCGGGGATGACAATCTTTTATGTTGGGCGGCACGACGGGTGGTGGCCTGACTTGCGCCGTGCCCTATCACGATCGTTTCGTAAAGGGTGTTATGTGTCGGGCCAGGAACAGGAGACTGCTGTGGCTAATGCATGGGCTGTCAGGACATATTCGCTGCACAATGGCAACGGCCGACCTGGGTGAACCGAGGCTGTCTC
The DNA here is from genome assembly GCA_029298855.1 of Ophiostoma populinum. NCBI lineage: Eukaryota > Fungi > Ascomycota > Sordariomycetes > Ophiostomatales > Ophiostomataceae > Ophiostoma > Ophiostoma populinum. Next base: position 660,959 of record JANSLU010000016.1, on the reverse strand, counting down.
CTGACTGTTGCTCGCACTTTCCCTCTTTGGTGATCACTGCTGCTCTTTTTAGCCGACGGTTGCCTTACCCCAGATATTTCACGTCATAGCCCATGTACTGGCCACTGTACATTGTGCGGACTGTACATGCGCGGCGGTCTCCGTATGGGGTAACTGTTGATACAATGCCGTGCTAGTGCTTCCTAGACGCTGATTGGGCCCAGCATCGGGAATTTATGGGGCGACAACGGTGCTTGCACATGACAATGGCTGATGGTCAGGAGAGTCGGGGGCTGTCGCGTGCTGGTGGCTTGATTTGTGGGGTGGTTAGGAACCAGGGCTCTTTCCTCGGGGTTATATTTACGGCGGCTATAAGAGGACATGTGATTGGCTCGGCCGGTGCGAGCAAAGGTATATCTCGGTTGTCGCAAAGAAAACGCCGTTAAACACATACATTTACATTTAACTACCGACTTTCATGCGGCTGGTGCCTATTGCTTTATCTGTCATATTTTAAATCTGTTTTTGACGCCTGTTTTGAGCATCGGTTTGTTCGCTTTTAGTTTTCTGTCGGTTTTGATAAACAATATCGAAAACACCCCAAAAGAAGAGTGCATAAGGCAGTGTACATTTACAGGTAAGGTAAACCCCAAAGTCGGAGTTGGAATATTATCACATGCTTGGTTTTTGTTCATAACTCTATTTTTATGCCCTCACTGATACCCGATCGACGGCGAGACAGATTCTAATTCCCATCAGTATCGCAGCAAAGTAACGATAATTCACGTACCCCAGGATAGTATATTTACAGAGCGAGTTGACCTGTCCAAGGAGGATTAACAAATGTTTTGAGATCTCTGAGGATTAACAAATGTTTTGAGATTCCTGAAGATTAACAAACGTTTTGAGATTTTAGAGGACGAAGGAGCGGGATACCCTACGGAAACACATATTTCGACACATGTATGAAAATGTGCGCTTTAAGAACGTGCCACCCGCTACCCACACTTGATGTAGGAACGTCGGCGATAACGTTGAGGCATGGAATGAAACAATTCTCACTCCCTCGCTTCCTCGCTCTTTAGCCGAGGGCCTTTTCTATCGATACGCCGTGCACATTATGATACTACTCCGTATAAACTCGCTGCATTGGCATGTAAATACATCTATGTATGTAGCAAGTTATCGATGCTAGTATTAAACAAGCGACTGCCGCGACAAAAGGAAATGAGAAACTGACGCCTGAACTTTATTGTCGTTATGGTTCATTGATGCACGCGGTATCTGAGACTAAATTTAGGTGCTGAGCACGTGCGCATTACAAAAGGATGTGAGAACTGCCCAGATTCCCACTACCTATCGCCAAGTCCAGCCCTAAGCCCAGAGCTTTACAACCAAGGCTCGCGTAACATCCTCTATTTCCAAATCAGGAATGGTCAGGCACAAGTGCGACAGCACACGACTAAACTTAAAAGGGTAAAAATCACATCAGCAGTAAGTCTCAACCTCACAAGATAAAAAAGAGAAGATACAAATCCAGATTATCAGTAAGGATCTGTAAATATATGCTGGGCATACTCTGCAAGTGCCACGACTTGAACTGGAATGTAGTTGGCACTCTTGTTCTCTTCGGAACCTACAGTCAGACAGCACTGATATGTGGCTGGAGTTTTCGTCGCGTCTAAAACCAAAGAGCCAGTAACTATCGCCACCTTGCTCTGGAATGCTGCTCGCCTCCCAGCCATACATAATGACCAAGCCGCCTCAGAGACCAAGGCATGCAAGCCTTTAGCAGGCCCCTTTCAAACATGCAGCTCTATACGTACCTGCCTCCAGGTGGCACATGATGCACACTGTCATCAGATCCTCTGATTGAGATGCCTAGTCATTGACGTGAACTTGGACACTGACACGCAGGAGCCACGTCCCACCGTTTTGGCCACTTGAAACGCCTATACAACCTGCCTTCGTCACCCAGACTCGCCGACGAATGTGCTCGAGACAATTATCTCTGATCCAGAGATCCTGTAGAGGTTTCTTCTCAAATCCTGGCTCGTGTATCAGCTGTTGTATTCATTGCACTTGCCTTGGTTTTCCAGTCCGGCTCGCGTTCCTGGCGGGATACTTAAACATCATGTCTGCACCCTCTCTTCGCACCACGGCGTGCCAAAGCACATCATAACCCTCATATTTCTGCTATTCGCTACTCGAAGTCCGAGGTACTCGTGGCATTTTTTGGCATAGTTTACAGAGCCTGGAGCCTGTACACCTGCCTAGTTTATTGCGCCACTTTAGCATACGGCCATCATTTGCAGAAGAAACTTACAACAAAGTCGTTCAGGTAACAACTTAAAGCCGGAGCTATGGTCAAGGGATCTAAAATGTCGGCCGCAATTGCAGCAGTGCTGCCGCTCTTTGCAAGGCTAGCTTTCGCCGGATTCAGCGCGTCGAGCTCTTCCAATATCGCCATATATTGGGGCCAGAACTCAGCCAATGTCAAGACCGGGTCATCGGGCTCACAGCAGCGGTTGTCATACTACTGCTCAAGTAAGTCTTCTCTGTGGAGGGGCATTTGACCGTGGCTAACAACTCTTTGCAGATAGTAACATTGATGTATGTCATCGCAACGTTCTCCTCTACGTGCGGCCCGTCATCTAACGTAACAGATCATTCCTATCAGTTTTCTGAACGAGCTCAAGACTCTAGGCATGAACTTTGCCAACGCTGGGGACAACTGTACGGCAGTTTCCGGCTCTACCGTTTTGAGCTGCCCAGAGATCGAGTACGTTACCATACAGTTTGTTGATATTGAGACTAGAAGCTAACGAGTCTAGAGAGGACATCAAGGCATGCCAGGAGCAAGGAAAGACCATCATGCTATCTATCGGCGGTGCAACTTATAGTGAGGGTGGCTTCGCCTCTGAAAGTGAGGCTACAGCAGCGGCTGATGCAGTTTGGACCATGTTTGGTCCTAGTTCTGGCAGTTCTGGAGGCTCTGGCAGCACCACAACTGCCCCTAACTCTACGACAACAACAGGCCCTGTTTCCGAGCGGGATAGTACCCAGCGCCCTTTTGGTAGCGCTGTCATCGATGGCTTCGACCTCGACTTCGAGTCTGCTGTCACCAACATGGTCCCCTTTGCAAATGCGCTGCGGGCCAAGATGGATGCAGCCACCTCTGCAGGTGGCAAAGCGTACTATTTGTCTGCCGCTCCCCAGTGCGTTTTCCCCGACGCTGCTGGTAACGAGATGCTTGACGGGGCCGTTGCATTTGATTTTATTATGGTCCAGTTCTACAACAACTTCTGTGGCGTTCAGAACTTTGCCTCTGGCTCGGATACACAGAGCTCCTTCAACTTGAATACTTGGGACAACTGGGCCAAGACAGCGAGCAAGAACAAGGACGTCAAGGTGTTGATTGGAGTGCCTGGAAGCACCTCCGCTGCCGGGTCCGGGTATGTCGAAACCTCAGGCCTGGAACCCATCTTTTCATATGCAGAGCAGTACTCAAGCTTTGGCGGCATGATGGCATGGGATATGTCTCAGGTCTACAACAACGATGGCTTCCTTGATGGTGTTGCTGGTAGTCTTGGCCGGTCTGGCTCAAGCCAGCCTGGCACTGGCACCACTCCAGCTGTCTCTTCTGGCCCTGCTAAATCCAGCCCGGCCAGTTCGACACCAACTATATCCCGCCCAGCCACTTCTACGTCAACTACATCCGGCCCGGGTACGCCAACTGTATCCGTCCCGGACGCTACCAACCTCGTCGGCACTGCCACAAGCAGCGCATCTGCACCCCTACTGCCAACCAGCACCTTCACTACAGTTACTCGAAGCTCCGACCAAAGCCAGCCCACCTCTACGCCTGGGGGGTGTGATAGCGCAGCAGCTCGCCGAGCTGAGATCCTTGCACGGTCAGGAGTAGTCCTCGGAGTGGATAGCAGCAAGAGAGACGCCAGCACGGCTGGTAGATGGGACCAGTGCGGCGGCCTCAATTGGGGGGGCACCACGCAATGCGAAGAGCCGTATACGTGTGTTGTTTGTAGCGAGTGGTGGTCTCACTGCCAGTAGTGCAGTGTTCTGTTTTTTCTAGGTCTTCGGTCGGGTACCGCTGCAATACCTAGCCAACTTGGCTGTGTTTTGGTTTTGTTCTTTTCGAGTTTCCGTTCTCTTCACTGTATATATTGTTCTCACTGGCTGTCAGGGTACATTGTCCTCTCTCTTATGCGGATAGTATTAATCCATGCAGTGGCCATCCTCGCTTGACGTCGAGACGTGATGTGAATAACAGCTCTGAAACCTCGCCATTCCCAGGCCTGACTTCCAAGACTTCGATCCACCATGGCAAATCGTAGATTCAGCGATGTACATCCGGAAGCTGATACTACCGCGTCTGTATGTAGCATACCCTCCCAACCGCTTTCTTATCCGCACCAGGCACGCTCTACGGCGGCGGCCTGTCTAGTAGCACCATTGTACGTCTTCAGGGTTTCAATTCCCGTATCCTAGCCCATTCATTCCATTCATTCTGCGGCGCGCAAGACAATGTCTTCCAGTACACGTGCTATTGCAATGCGGTGACGCTCCGCATATATGTCCATGCTGGCAGCCGGCACACCAAAGAGCTTTACACGCGGTTCTGCAATAACAAATCCTCCGCAAGCGATGCGAGAGATTGCGATAGCAGGACTGGCGAGATCGAGGGCCAAGTGCTGTCTAACATATCGTGATAGCGCCACAGTAAATGGCCCAGGAGTTTTATTCGCGTCTAGGGAGTGTTTTTGCCGCTGGCCGACCTTCAAGAAGCCTCGTAGATCGTCGTTGGGGATGAATATGTCGATGGTTTTGAGGCCACATGACATCGAAATCGACGAATCATCTGGGGAAATGTCTGATGCTGTCCGGGCCGGGCCTGCACCGCGATCGTGTCCTTGTTTCGGTAAGTTGATCGTCAACGTCAACACTGCATCTTTTGCAAGCGGTCCGCTGATTGGAAAGCCCGTTTCACGAGCCCATGTTTCCCAGCTGCGCGTAATGTCGGCGCTCGACAGCCTCATAGAGCTTATATGGCAGTCGAAGTTATCGGACAAGAAGCCGGTCACGACAGTTTTCAGAATCGTCGGCATTCTGAGCAGGAGAAGAGGCAGATGCAGAGAGTCTTTTGTCAAAGTGGTGTGCGAGTTGACAAGTTTCGAAGCCTGCGGTGACTTTGGGAAAGGAAGGAGTATCCCATGGCAGTTGGAGTTTTCGTAAGTAATTGTGATTTGCAGAGCTTTCTCGTGCGTATTCAAAAGACCATCGAGAGGGACCAGCTCGATGGCGACTGACTCCAGCGCTCCAGCGCTCTCCATGCCTGCGTTGGAACTGCCGTCCAGGCCAACCTCAACGCCGCGCACAACATCGCCGACTAGAACGTCCCGCAGCCGCTGCTCGAGGATACGCAAGCGGCTATCCGAAAGCCCCACGGATCCCAAAAACAAGGGCGATACTCGGTACATCCCGAACGTCGTGTTGAAGATGTCGCACGTAGAGGGCGCGGATGAAGGTTCACTAGCCCGTGAGGCAGAGTTCTCGCGCGACTCCATTATGTGGCAGTATGCCGCCTAGCAGCGTTGCGGCTGAAGGCTTTCGTGGTGTGTGTTTTTCTTTGGCGTAACGACGCGATCACTCACTGGACGCGTGAGACGCGCCGTACCATCGGGCTTAGCCCCACAAAATCCCGTGATCTCGCCTATGACGTCGTGCCTCATGCTCTCTCCCGATGCTGCATATATATAATCGGCGTCATCAACCGTGCAAAGGATACTGATAATTAAAGATCATCTATTCATGGCTGATTTTTGGTTCCCCATATCGTAGGTATTGAAATGCAAAGCAAAATGGCAAATAACAATATACAAAAATGCTGGGTAAAATACACACGCAAACCCATTGCCTCCAACACCGCACAAATCACAATCTTACATTAACTGGCACGCGTTTATAACGCGGTTGCGTTGTCAGTTGTCTTTGTCACAGCCCAATCTGCAGATGCAGGACTGGGCAGCTTCTGCTCTGTCTTCTCAGCAGCAACAACCTTGCCCTTGCACTGGTCGATGCCCATGCTCTTCAAGAAAATCAGAGAGTCAGCAAGCTGGCTTTTGCGGGTAGCATCGTTCCACTTGAGCTCATCGCCCATAATGTCGATGACGCGTGGCAGGGCATCCCGGGCGGCATTCACATCGAGGAAGGCAAGGCGCGTGCGGCGTGCAATGACATCAACAGCCGTGCAGGCAGACTCAGCACGCACGCCGTAACGGACTTCGGCCTCGGTGATGGGCCACGACGCTAGAATGCGGCTGTTGAGGGAGGTCTTTGCGGACTCGAGGATCGACCAGGCGCGGTCACCGTAGTTGCTGGCCAAGTGCTGCGCAATGTCGGCATCGACTGAGGGGTATACCTCCTTGAGTTGAGCAGGCAGCTCCTTGGAATAGCCATGAGCACCGATGAGGGGAATGTCACGGGTGACACAAGCGCCAGTAGTAAACCCAGTAGAGCTTGCAGGAGCAACAGCGCGGGCATTGCCAACATCGGCCAACTCAATCCGGGCAGGGGTAAGCTTGAAAGCCGCGATAGCCTCGTCAACTGCATCCTGGGCCATCTGGCGATAGGTGGTCCACTTGCCACCAGCGCACGTCAGCAGACCTGAGGCAGAGACCGTGACGAGATGACTCCGGACAAGCGACTCGGTGTTCTTGGAGTTGGGGTTGCGAACGAGGGGGCGAATACCTGCGAGCTGTTAGTCCTCAATCGGGCAAGATGTTACCAGGAAGACGGCGTGTAACTTACCAGACCAGGTGGAGAGAATGTCGTCCTTGGTCAACGCTACAGACGGCGTAATCAACTTTCTGACCTCCTTGAGAATAAAGTCGACCTCGTCGTCGGTGGCCGAGGGTTGCCTCTCAACCGCACACGGGTTGTCGGTAGTACCAGCAACTGTGTGGCCCTCCCAGGGGAGAACGAAGACGACGCGGCCATCCGAGGTAGCAGCATCGAGGAGGCCCATGCCATTGGGGCAAATGTTGCCAGGCAGGATGATGTGGGCACCCGACGACGGAGCAACAATAGTCGGGCGCGAAGGGTCGTCCATCTTGTCGATGGCATCAGTAAAGGGGCCGGTTGCGTTGATGACACCCTTTGCGCGGACAACAAAGCCGTCGCTATCCGAAGCGTCGCCAAGAACGTCACGCACACGTGCACCGCAGACCTTGCCCGAGGCGTCCTTCTCAAGGGCGGTCACCTCGACGTGGTTGACGACAGTGGCGCCGTACAACATGGAAGTTAGCGCCAGGGACACATTTGTGCGCGCGTCGTTCTGCTGGCCATCATAGTAGACGAGGCCGCCCACAAGGTGGTCAGCATTGAGCATGGGGAAGGCCTTGGTCGCATTGGCCTTGGAGACGTAGTACGACGACTGCAGCCCCTGCGAGCCAGCAAGGAAGTCGTACGCCTTGGTGCCGGCCCAGAAATACGGTGCCTGCCACCAGCGCTGGAGGGGCAGCATGATGGGCAGCTCGCTGGACAGGTGAGGGGCGATGTTCAGGAAGGTCTTGCGCTCGGCCAGGGCCTCCATGACCAGCTCCAACTGGCCATAATCGAGGTTCCAAACAGCCTTCTCGAGGTAGCGAACACCGCCATGGACGAGCTTGGTGCTCTTGGAAGAAGTGCCGGCGGAAAAGTCGTCGCGCTCGACGACGGCGACCTTGAGACCGCGGGTGACAGCGTCCAGGGCAATACCAGTGCCCGTAGCACCACCGCCGATGATCAACAGGTCGTATTCCGTGGAGTCGTCGCTGCTTGCACGACGAAGCTCAGCAAGCTGCTCGGCGCGAGACTTGACGGCCGGGAAAGATGGGGGCTGGATCTTGCCAGCAGTGTCGCGCTTGAGCGGAACGATGGGCATGGGGGGCGCACTGCGCTTCTGTGACGCATAGAGACCGGCGCCAGTGGCCACGGCAGCCACGGCGGCGGCCGAGTACATCAACGGCCTCCGGCTAAGGAGACGGGAAGCCATTTTGAATGTTGTAAAGTTATGCGGGTGTGAGTCGGGATACGGATTATGCCGGGATAATCTGCTGCTGGACGAAGATTGGAAGCGGCGCGGGGCGGAGAAAAAGGAAGTGTGTGCGCGCTGCTTATGGCCGAAATCGGTGCGGTTGGTGTGTTCGTCTTGGCCTTACGCCTGCGCTGGTATTCTCCGAAGGATGCGGAAGTTCGAGGCTCAAGCTTAGCCCAGCAAGTGGTTGTTGCCGGTGAGGTGACGCGCAGGCAATGTCAATATATGTGTGGTGTACGGAGTATGCTGCCTCAAGTTTGCAAATGACAGAAAAAAGATCGATTCGTAAGAATAAGGAAGCACATGTCTAGATAAAAAGGAGCAATGACGAAACGGAAAAACCGGTGCGTTGCCACTCATGTTCGGGCGATTGACGTAAACCCGCGACGTGCGCGTGCGGCATTCCATCTCGTGGGAGCTCAAGCCGCGGGCAAGGCGTCGGAAATCGCACCAATTGGGGCAATGACGCAGATCGACTGGACAAGAAGCTGTCTAACACAGCTCGGTATGGGGAATGCGAGACAGCCGGGGAAAATATCGAAGAAACGAAAACGACCCATGACAGCCATTGCTTCTAGGACAAGGCTGGATGGACACATGCATCTCGGTATAGGGGGGCCGAGATCTTATTTTCGGTAGTGGGGCCTCCGACGCACATCGTTCTCGCTTGCTCGGCACTGACCACCGAGAAGAGGATTCAAATCTAGCTTGGCGTCATCCGGGGTGTAAATATACAAACGGGCCGACCTAGCTTGGCCAATCCTTCACACCTTAAGTAAATGAATTATACGACGCAAATATGAGATAAATTGTATTTATATTTACTCGGTACTACGGAGTACTCCGTAGGCTTTGATCCCGTCTCCCATTGGCTTTTTGGAGTAGTTGGGGAATTGGAGACGCCGTCAACAGTCAAAGGATTCTCTAGCGGTCATGGGACGACTGGGTGGCACAGCTGTAAAGACCACTCTTACAGAATCCCCCCTTGCTTGGCGGTCCTTTCTTCACAAGGCACATGCCTCATGTGCTTCTATCCGAGCCTTTGTTGAATAAATGTAAATATATATCTAATGAATTTGTTACGGAGTAAATATAAATATACAGCTGTGCCCCATATCCCCAAATTCGTACCACCATTGTTACGGATCCTACGGCCCAGAGAGGCAGCTGCTCTCCGTGAAGGGGAGACCTTGTGATACCTTCAGGCTCTGAGAAATGTAGTAAATATGCATATTTAGATCCGTAAACATATTTACACAGGCGCGAGCCACTAAATTACCACCCAGGTTTCAGGCCACAGCCACAAATCGCTTCCATCTACGGAGTATATTTACCAGGCTCGACGACGTGGCGATGTTGATACGAGCGAGACACAGCTTGGAATGCCACTGCATTCGGAGTTCCCTACGCGATATATTAAAACCCGAGAACGACAGCACCTATTCGTACGGATCCGTACTTTATATTTACTGAGACATGTCCAGGAATGCGGAGAATCTATAAAGAGGAGTTGTTGGAGAGGCAAGGAACTTGGGGCCGGACTACGGGGTAGTTGGCCACAGATCCCACTTGTTCGATTGATATCCGACAAAGAATTGCGGTGATTTAATGCTGCAGAACATGCCCGTCGGTACTCCGTAGGTTACTCAGTGCATGCCTGCGTTTCCCAATTACTTACTCCGTACAGCCGTCTACTCCGTAAGAACAATGATGATCACGTCGTGAGAACTTGACGCGACCACCTCGCCCCATTTGAAAATCCTGTCGTGCCACGCGCACGCGCACTCAGATATAGACCGGCTTGTGGGAACAGGACGAAGCTATAAAAAACCGCCACACTGGCACGTCAGTTTGTGCCCACTAAAAAAGTCGCATCCTGAGTCATGTGCCCTGTTCGCGCGGTTTCCTAGCTGCAATCCGCCGGTTCCGACGTTGTCATAGCTCAGCACTGTATTTCTAATTCATACCGAAAGGAGAGTCGGTGGCGATGGTATATATTCATTTTAAGTAAATATTAAATATATTGCCAAAGCTGCCGCGAAACAATCTGTATATCCCATGCCTCAGGAACCCATGCCTCGGGTAATCCGGTCTCATTCCGTATAGTTATAGTGGAGGTTGGGGACGGTTGCAGAACCGGGCCCAGACAGAATCTGACAAAGCTCATAATCGAGGTCTACGAGGTTGGCAGATGTAAATATACTCCGCAGTCTCTGTTTTTCTCGAATAAATACGCACTGGCCCTTTGTAGGGCTAATTTGAGCCCCATCACGAGAACGATTTTTCATATAAATATAATGCGTAATATGCGACAAGGTAAATATGTACAAATATATTATTTTCCAGAGTATGCCCAATCATCCAACCAATATAAAAAAATCTAGAAGACCTTCTAAGCTAAACCAAAAATTCGAACCGTTGAGTAGTGTAGACTAGGAGGCGACAAACGCCACCAGCATCCTCTGTCCCGGCCCCACAAGTCTGCTTTCCGATATGCCATGCATTCTATGCTCTGGACTCGAAAGGAGAAGGCGTCTTTCTGGGGTGCAGCAGGCGCTTCAGGCCCATGAAGGGTGTGTTGATGGGACTCGGGCCAGTGTAGATAAGCGTATCGTACAGGAACCCGCCAAACAGGCAGCCCAGGAACGGCATGACCATTGGGATCCAGAAGTAGTAGCCACCAGCGGACCAGACGCCAGGACCGTAGCCGATCATGTAGCTGACCAGGCGAGGGCCAAAGTCACGCGCAAAGTTGATAGCGTAACCGGTTTCCCAGCCAAAGCAAGCGCCAATGCCGAAAATCAGGAAGAAAAGGCAGAGAGGGGTCAGCGGGCCTGCGTTCAGGTTGTCGGCGTCGGTCAGGGAGAAGATGACCATCTGCAGGATCGCGCTGGCAATGAACTCGGAGAACACCATGCCGGTGCGCGTCATGAAAGACGCAGGGTAGGTGCAGAAGATGCCGGCCGTGGCGTGGTCGCCCGTCACGGTGCGGATGTCGCTGCCGCCCTCAAACATGTCGATCGCAGAGCGGTAGTTGGCGTACACAATAGCAGAGCCCACCATCGCGCCGAGGATTTGCGCCACCGCGTACACGGGGAACTTGCTCCACGGGTGTCCGCGGTACACGCAGTTGGCCAGCGTCACGGCCGGGTTCAGGTGTCCGCCTGACTTGCCGCCGACGTAGACACCGAGCATCACGCCGATACTAGACAAGAGTTAGTATGTCACATCAACGCGCACGGCTTGAGTTTGGGATTAACTTACCCCCAGCCCCAAGAAATACTCTGGTAGTCGCCCTTGGTGCCTTCGCTGAGCACGACCTGGGCCACGACACCGTCGCCGAAGAGCAAGAGAACCATGGTCCCCAGGAACTCGGAAAAGGCATCGCGCATGTGGTAGCGTATCTTGCTCCAAAGGAGAGGCTTCTCGTCGCCGACATTCTCGGCCGCGTACTCAGCAGCATCGGTAGTGCCCATTTCGCCTTTGGTGTCGTGGTGGATGGGAGCGTTCTTGGTGCGCACTTCGATGACAGAGTCCTCAGAATGCGAAGCGGACATTGGAAGAGTGGGAAGAGGGAATATGTATTAGGGCAACGGCCAGCAAAGAGACCGATTGATTGGGGATGGAGCTAAAGTGGATGACAAAGTTCGAAGGCGAAAAAGCGATCGAGGACTGGGCTAAAACACCAGCAAGAGTAGTTAACAGACAAGAATGAGAGAATGGAAAGATTGACGCATCCCCATGGGGAAGGGGACGGCCATATGTATTTATATTCAAAATGCTGTGATACAAATCCGGGGGCTCAGGATCCAGACCAGACGACGAGCGATGAGGGGAGGCAAAAGACTGGAGTCGACGAAGCGGCTAAGCGAAGACGAGCAGACCAAACGTCCAAATGACCGCTCAAGGTCACAAAGGGGGTCGGGGTACGGGGCAGACAACGGGGCAGAGCCACGACGAGCGCGAAGGAAGAGGCTACGAGATGGGAAGATGGAGGCGAAATAAGTTTCGAAAAGGCCAAGGCCGGACGGAGCGGAACAGCGAGACGCAAAGGACAAAGCCACGCGAAAAGGGAATAAAAGCAAAAAGAGAAGGCCCAAAGCGTGGGCACAACGTGGAAATGCCAGCGGATCTGCTGTGTGGAAGTAGTGGATTCCATGCCAGAAGACCAGAGCCAGGCCGGGTATGGCGCGAAGTGCGACCCATGGGGTGTGTGATCGGGGTATCGGCGGGCAAGTGCTTTCTTTTGCGGGCGAGACGGTCAGATGGCAGCAAAACTGGAGACCCCGGACGGCCGAGGATGCCAGAATCTCGCTGTCCTCGCGCCGGGCCTGCCATCTCTATCCCCGCTAAATTCCCATTTTGGCCAAGCTTCGGTTGGTAACCCCGAGTTCTCCAGGTCTTGGGAGGTGGCGCGGCGGATCGCGTGGAAGACTGCATGGAAGGCGTTCCCCTCACCGAGCTAGCATCCCGCAATCACCCCAGTGCGATGAAGCCATGTGAGCAACATGTGGGGAGCGGCCAGATTTTCGGGGTAGCAAATTCTGGACTGCTGGGGGAGCGCGGGGAAGACTGGGGCAGCTGTGTATATTTGAGCAATATTATACAATGTTATGCAACCCCGAGTTCCCCGTGTTTCGGTTCCAAAGGCCCGAATCTCCCGCTTACACGTCGGAGCATGTCCTAATTCAGATACAGAACCCGCAACCCCAGACGACGCGTGACAGGCGACGAGACAGGCGTCTTTCTTCCCTCCACACTTTGTGGAGTACTCCACACACTGGGTGATGGAGAAATGGTTCATCCACGAGGCAGCCGCTGTACGGAGTACTCCGTACTGGTTTCTTCCCCAGAACGACTCGAGAAGGAGGGGGAGCTTGGAGAGGAGGAGGGGGTGGAGGGGCTAGTTGGACATGTGTCTACGCCTCATGAAGTCTACTGACTACGGATACATGCAACGGGCGAGTTAAAGGTACAAATATACTCCTCCCCTCGTCCTGTCTAGCCAGAGGTCTCCCTTGGCCTGCCATATCACTTTTCTCTTTTCATACACATACCTCACTTGCAAAGCTTGACAATCTTCTTGGTGACTTGGACTTTTGCTTTTTTGGTTATATCACATCCAACCCTACCTTCTGCATCTCTCACAAGATACACCTTGCCGCCAACAACCTACCAACTGCTCGCATACTCGCCACAATGTCTACAAGCGAGACTGTGTTTGTCGGAGCCATCGACCAGGGCACTACGAGCTCGCGGTTTTTGATCTTCGACAAAGACGGCAGCGTCATTGCCACGCACCAGATTGAGTTTACTCAAATCTACCCTCACCCTGGGTAAGCTTTCACAGTTTTATACTCTTCCACCTTTGACTTTGCTCAAAAACTGACTGGATGTAGCTGGCACGAGCATGACCCCGAGGAGCTCATCACATCTGTCGAGAAATGCATCGATGGCGCCATTGAGCAGTTTGAGAAGCAAGGCCACTCCCGCAACCAGGTCAAGACGGTCGGTATCACCAACCAGCGTGAGACTACTGTCGTGTGGGACACCACCACGGGCAAGGCCCTGCACAATGCCATTGTCTGGACCGACACGCGCGCCCAGGAGCTGGTGCGCAAGCTTAAGGACCGCCTCGGTGCTAAGGAGCTGATGTCGCTGTGCGGCCTGCCGCTGTCTACGTACCCTTCGGCCAGCAAGCTGCTGTGGCTGCTCGAGAATGTCGAGGCTGTCAAGGACGCCTACCAGCGCGGCGTTCTGGCGTTCGGCACGGTTGACACCTGGCTGGCCTTCAAGCTCAACGGCGGCGTGTCTCGCAACATCTACGTGACTGATCCGTCGAACGCGTCGCGCACCATGTTCATGAACCTGGAGTCGCTGACGTACGACCCGCACCTGCTCGACTGGTTCCGCATCGACACGGAGAAGGTCAAGCTCCCTCAGATCGTTCCGTCGTCGCACCCCAGTGCCTATGGAACGCTGGCCTCGACGCTGCTCAAGGGCGTGTCTATTACAGGCTGCCTGGGAGATCAGTCTGCCGCCCTGGTGGGACAGAAGGCTTTCTCTGCCGGTCTGGCGAAGAACACGTACGGCACCGGCTGCTTCCTGCTGTACAATGTCGGCCCTAAGCCCGTCATCTCCACCCATGGCCTGCTGACGACAGTTGCCTTTGACTTCGGCCCGGGTCAGCGCATGTACGCCCTCGAGGGCAGCATCGCTGTTGCCGGCTCCAGCGTCAAGTTTTTGGTCAACAACTTCGGCTTCATTGAGAACTCGACCAAGCTGAGTGCACTGGCTGAGACGGTCGAGGACAACGGCGGCTGCACGTTTGTGACGGCCTTCAGCGGCCTGTTTGCCCCGTACTGGATGGACGACGCACGTGGCACCATCTTCGGTATCACCGCGTACACGCAGCGTGGCCATATTGCCCGTGCCACTCTGGAAGCTACCTGCTTCCAGACCAAGGCCATTCTGCTTGCCATGGCCAAGGACAGTGGCCAGGCTCTGACTGAGTTGGCCGTCGATGGCGGCATGTGCAATGCCGACCTCATCATGCAGGTAAGTTATTTTGGCAGTTGAAGCGAGGCCGAGCGTGCAGTCCAGTTGAAGGCTCGCACCAGGGAGGGGGGCCTCTATCTTAAGGCCCAGCGGCTTGGGCAGACATGATACCTAGTCCACCCCTGGCCCCATGCAACGCACCTCGCTACGAACATCCCGAAGCCAGACTAACCGTTTTCCCACCTACAGACACAATCCGACATTATCGGCATTCCTGTTAACCGTCCTGCCATGCGCGAGACGACCGCTCTCGGTGCTGCGATCGCCGCTGGTCTCGCTGTCGGCGTGTGGAACAGTCTGAAAGACCTCGAAACCGTCAACACCGAGGGCCGCACCGTTTTTAAGCCGCAGATCACCAGCCAAGCAGCGGCCGACCGTTTTGCTACGTGGGAGAAGGCGGTCCAGATGTCCAAGGGATGGGCCAACTGAGTAGGTGCTGAGTGGAAATGAAACGAGATACGAACATGCCTTACCCAGTGCTACTAGTAGCCTATCCTGCGTCCACGTCTTCTGTTTCGCCGTACGGTGAAGCGATCTCGTGGGTTTTGGCGCGGCGTCCTATATTTATTCCTATAGTTTTGAATGTAGCTTTTGTATATTACGTGTTTTGGCCATTCTTTGTACGATTGACATACGATTGCACTACAGATCGCTGCTCTAATGGATTGCTAAGAATATGTTTCAGTCAGTTCCGCGTTTACTCGTGTGCTTGTTGGCTACACGTAGTCTCGTTAACAGTCACAAAATAGTACCAGACACTCGTAACGTAAATATTATGAATGATTGACCATGTAAATATATACGACCAGGTGCACTTACGTGTTTAATGCGGGAAAACTGCCGAGTCGCAGAGAGGTGCCCGTTATTTTTCAGGAGCCTTACGTTTCCATGCACTTGGTTTGAATATATTTACAAAATGTCGCACCGCTATCGACGATGAGTTGGTGCTCGCAATGAGTCGCTTTGTTCGGTTCATCGTGAGACTGCCAAGTCTTGTCACTCAAATCGGGTAAATATATTTTCAGGCTTTCTTGCTCCGTATATTTATACAGACTAAGTCGCAACGCTTATCCGTAAATATACAAGACATAGTAATATTAAATACAATATTCAGATGGTCCGCTAGTGCTCGCTATTCCTGCCCGAGCATGACCGAGAGGCGGGGCGATGACCGAGTGACCCGAGCAAACCGATCACAGGCCGCCGGCAGCCTTTCAAGGAAAGACCCACACCGGCCCCCCGCCCTCGATTGGAAATAGAAAAAAAGAGTCGAAATCAAGATGACAAAATACTCCGTAGAGACAACGTAATGAAATTCCGTCGGTGGCCGTTGTGGCGATAAGTCTACAAAGATGAGACACATTACGACAAGCGGCGCATCTTAAGTTACAAGTCGTCAGATAGAGACGAACACTGGCGGGTCAGGAGGGACCTACCTGGCGAAGGTCACGGACGGCGCAACATACGCAATTATCAAGGAACCAAAAGAACCAATCTGCCTCAAAGCAGTACAGGAACAACGCTCGGTTTGAAAACAAAAAGCCGAGCTGTATTTCAAGGAGCCTTGGTCTGAAAAGCCCGAGTCAGGCCACGCCGGGACACCCACAGCCGACCGAGCAGCGGGGGATCCAGTCCGACGTTCAAACGGAGTATCAGATCAGATCCGTTTTCTCGTTGATTAACTTTATCGGCCCATCTCAGTATCTGGGCCTTGTTATCAGAGGCTACAGCCTGCGGAAGTCTCACAGCGGCACCTGTGCATTCGTGATTCCGGACGCGCACAATGCCTGGAGACGACGCTGAGTTTACGCCGACCCACGATGGTGACCGCATCCCGTCCAGCTCGGTGATCACGGCGCCGAGAAAGCGGATCCGTGAGATGGACGACACGACAGATCAGACAATGGGCCAGGCAATGGATCAGACAATGGACCAGATGGACCAGGCAATGGACCAGGCAATGGACCAAACGGCCAGCCAGTCACCGGACCAGCCAATGGACCAAGCGTCGGATCTCAAATTGGACCAGAGAGACCAAAAGACATCGTGAGGCTACCCGTACACCCCTAACTACCGCCTGCCTGCGGCCGCAGAACCGACATCCCGCCATGAGACAACGCCATGAGACGAAGTCTCATGCGAGTGGGTGTGATGGCGACAAGGACAGGCGGGCTCGGTCACCAGCTGCTGGTCGTGCCGGTGCTAGGACGAACACGAAGAGTTAACACCATGCAGATGTGAGCTGTGCAAGACGCGCAAAGTTAAGTGCGATCGCGGTACGTACACTCATTCACAGATGCTCAGTTCTCAACCGGTCACAGCATACAAGTGTCTGCAACAAAGCGTGGCCACATCATGGGCTGCCGAGCCTCTTCCCGGGACGACCATGGTCGCGACCGACTGCGAGCGTGGATATGCCTTGTTGCTGCTGCCCTACCTCTCTCGCCAGATCGTGACGCTGGCATCTTAACCAGCCGAGGTATCGCAGACTAGGGAATACGACAGCCTCGCCCCTACATTACGTGTAACGAGAACGTTACCATTCGGGGTTCTGTTGTGCCACCTTCCTGCCACCTGTCGTGCCACGCTCTCTACATGCCCTGTCTGCCACTCCGCTCGAGGCATGCCCACTTGAAAGCTCTCTCTTGACATCTTGTCACATCACTCTTAGCACGCTTACAGATCGAGACACGAGAACACGGCGCTAACTCTTACCAGCCGAGCCCGCCTGCTCGTGGTGCGCGCGCCATAACCGACAATGTGTGTATCTCAAACGGCAGCCGCCCGGCAGCCGCACTCGCATCAACGCAGAGCTGGAGGCCAAGGTCAACCGTATCGACGAGCTTCTCCACGCTTTGGGGCGCCGCGTTGAAGAGCACATTGCTCAAGAGCATGCAAACAACAATACATCTACCGACGCCTCCGCTATCACCTTTGGCAGAACACACTCCCCTTCACTCGTCAGCCAAGGCCTGTCATCACCACGGAGCACCTTTCGAACGGACGACACCCAGCGTCACTCCTCTATGTTGTCTCGTGATGGCGACCAAACGCCGCGGTCCCAATCTACCGGAATACCATGGCAAAGCTCTGGTGACAGTGGTATTGAGTTCTCGACCTCTAACCGGAAAACCGCCAACACCGCCAACGATCTCAACACTACGCCACCTTGCAACAATGGAGTCGGAATTGGTGGACTTCACGAAGACTCGAGGTCATCTGGCATACACAATCATCAAAGGTTCCCCTCCCTGCGACATCCCAAGGCCGACCTCCCCCCGCACGACATGTTGTACACTCTCGTCGACTTATATTTCAAGCACTGCAATACATGGTGCCCTATACTTGACCGAAAGACGATATTCGCAACCTTCTTTGGCGCTACATCGCTCGAAGAGCAAGACCGTGTATTGTTGCACGCTATTGTTACAACGACTCTCCGATTTTTCGACGACCCGCGTCTGACTCCCGATTCCCGAAAGCACTACCACTCAAGCTCCAAGCAGATAGTCCGCCTGTATGCAATGGACCATGTCACAGTACCAGCACTACGCGCCCTGGTTATCGTCAGCCTCGACGAGTTTGGCGTATCGAACGGGCCCCGTGCATGGAACATGCTTGCCATGGTTGCCCAGAACGCAAAACAACTCGGTCTGTGCGAGGAAACCAGTGTCTACTTGTCTCCTTCGACACTGGATGCGCCCCAGAGGGGCCATTGGAATCAACTGACGGCTACTTTCCGTCCGGATTCGTGGATTGAGGATGAAGGCAGGCGCAGGCTATGCTGGGTCGTCTACCTTCTTGACCGCTATGCAACAGTTGGCTCCGTCTCTTCCAACTTCCTGCTTGAGGACGAGAAGATGCGCAGGTTTCTTCCATGCTCTTACGATCTCTTTTCGAAAAACGTCCCAGTACAGACCCGGTCATCGGTAGCGTGTCTGGCTGTCGGCGGAGCTGCACCAACCGATTGCGCGCCCGAGACAGCCGGCGGTGCAGGAGTTGTTAACAAGGTCGAGCACATGGGGAGCTTTTCGTACCATTGCGAACTTCTACGCATCCTTAGCAGCATCCATTCGTTCCTTCAGACTCCCATCGACATCTCATCTACGGGCGACATGGCCCACTGGCGCAACACATACCAGGCCCTGGACAATACACTTGATGCCTGGTTGCGCGGGCTGCCCAGTGAGTTTAGCAAGATTTCGGCTTTATGCCACTCAGACCCGGGCAGTCGCGTGTCCAATTGGTTTATGCTACATAGTGCGTACGTCACTGCCGTTGTACGCCTTCACTCTGCCGTGGCCTATCCCATTGTCCGCTCTACACTTTTTCCGACTTCGCAGGTATCTATACAGCGCTGTCTGTCTGCCGTGCACAGTCTTGCCGATATTGCGCGCGACTTACGAGAGTCCAATGGGCTGCATTTGCTCGGCCCTCCATTTGCCTTTTCCCTCTGGGTAGCAGCCAGCTGCCTACTCGTGAATGCGTCTACTGCCGAGGGCGGCATGATCGATAACCGCATTGACGTTTTTATCGAGACTTTGAGATACGTTGGCCAACACTGGGAAGTTGCTAACGGGTATGCCACTGTGCTATCACGCGTCGTACAAAGAGCGCGCCAAGGTGAGATATCTCTTGCCAGCATGAGACGGAGCGCGTACGACCTTCAAGCCCTCACTTCAACGAGCCGTCAATCTGGGTCGGAGCAAATGTCTACACATGTTGCTTCGCTTTGCGAGCTAGACAGTATCGATGTATTTTCTTTCTTTATGTTTCCACGACTCCCGAACCCTCCTCATGTACCTGCCAGCACAGGGACTCTACATGGATTCGGGGCAGGCCAAATGGGCAATCTCTGGGCTTCATCCCAAATTCCAGGCCTTGTCGGCGGCGGTTACAGAACGCCGGCACACACCTTTTCAAGACCCGACTGGGTAAGGCTCAGCACCCCCGACACTTCTTCACTTCGTAGCGAAGATAATCGGACAGCGCCTGAAAGGGGCCCAGCAGAATACTGGAGTGGATCCGGATCTATGTACAATGACGGTCTTTAGGTCATATAAGATTCTGTGCTTTTTTGAATAGAATATTCTTGTCTTGTCGCAGACTTTAAAAGAGTTTCATGGTTATTGAAAGAAATTGCGGGACAGTACCTTCTGTGTCAGATATCTACGAGTATTGGCATGGCATTATAAATATCACAAGATGAACCCCATATAAACCTCGATAAGTTCTTATCGATTCTTATCGATAAGAAAGCAAATAAATTTCCTTATCTGCCTGCCATACTCAGCGCATTCTGAGTTTTCCTGGACAGGCTTCAGCAACCGTCTCTAAACCACAGCCGAAAACGTTGCACACCCTGCATTATCACATTCCGGTCCTTTTCACACAGTGTATCGCCACCACCTAAAAGTCGATATCTCGCACAATGGCTAAACGGCGCACCAAGAAGCGCACGCATGTCGCGCCTACGAACCCAAACCAGTCCAAAGTTCCTCTCAACACAGGCAATGGCTCGGTGCGGAACCCAAAGAGCATGGTCATCCGAATGGGGGCCGGAGAAGTCGGTTCAAGCGTCAGTCAGCTAGCTGCGGATGTGCGCAAAGTCATGGAGCCGGGCACAGCGAGTCGTCTCAAGGAAAGAAGAGCAAACCGCCTTCGCGACTACGTGACAATGTGTGGTCCCCTAGGCGTGACCCAGCTCCTTCTTTTTTCTCGTTCCGAGTCTGGAAACGTCAACTTGCGTGTTGCTGCTGCACCGCGCGGCCCTACTCTTCATTTCAGAGTCGAGAAATACTCTTTGAGCAAGGACGTTCAACGAGCCCAGAGACACCCCAAAGGTGGTGGCAAGGAGTACATTACTCCGCCCCTGGTAAGTCGTTTTCGCAGAGTTTTTTCTCTTTTCAAGTTCTTTGCCAATGAGTACGTCTTCTAACTACAAACAGCTCGTTATGAACAGTTTCAAACTCGCCGCCGATGCGAATTCAAAGGTTCCCAAGCACCTGGAATCGTTGGTTACGACCAGTTTCCAATCTCTCTTCCCCCCCATAAACCCTCAGGCGGCTCCACTCAAGTCCATGCGAAGAGTTTTGCTGCTAAACCGCGAGCAAGATGAAGGGGACACTGACTCGTTTGTGATCAACTTCCGTCACTACGCTATCACAACCAAAGCAACCGGGCTGTCGAAGCCTCTTAAGAGACTCAATGCGGCTGAGAAGCTTGTACACTCCAAGAAGTCGCGGAAGGGTGGCCTTCCCAATCTGGGAAAGCTGCAGGACATCTCAGACTACATGGTGGGTGGTGAGGATGGCGAGGGTTACGTTACAGATGGTGCTACCAGCGGCAGCGAGGCAGAGACGGACGCCGAAGTAGAGGTTTTAGACACTACTGCTAGCAAAGTCCAACCGCGCAAGGCCCGCCAGGCTGCCCCAACCGGCGACGAAGAAGACGAGGCCGAGAATGCGGAGGCACATGCCGATGACACGAGTAGCGGCGTCGTGAAGCGCGCAGTCAAGCTCGTCGAGTTGGGACCTCGCATGAGATTGAGACTCGTCAAAGTGGAGGAGGGTATGTGCCAGGGCCAGGTTATGTGGCACGAGCATATCCATAAGTCCAAGGAGGAGATTCGAGAGTTGAGGACTAGATGGGAGCAGCGCCGGAAAGAAAAGGAGGAGAGAACCAAACAGCAAAAGGAGAATGTTGAGCGGAAGAAGAAGGCGAGAGCGGACTCTGGGAAGCCTCGTGCAAGTGGCGACGGCGAGGTTGAGGAGATGGATGTCGACGGATATGGGAGCGACAATTACGACATGTACGGCAGCGACGACATGGCCGGCGATGCCTCTGATACAGGCGAGGCGGAGGATTTTGAAGACGATGACTAGGTAGGAGGGGTTTCTGTTACTGTCGCATTTTTGTGTTTATATAGTTCATCCTCTGGCCATTAATTCATATCAATACTACAGCGTCAGTTCTCTGTCTCAGTTTTTCTGCCTCATCGAAACGCTGCGACCCCCTCCGAAAACCATGAACGGCGTGAGGTGGTGTACCGTTGATTATATAATCATGTGCGATAAGGGTGTCCTTATCGGAAAATATTGGGTATGACGCGGGGACTTTTGTGTTACAAATGTGAACTCAAGATACAACAATTCCCAACCTCACACTGAACCTAGAGGATAAAGAGTATCCCAAATTTATACGATGGCGACCCCCGAAGTGCCCAAAAAGCCAACGGCAGTTGTATGCGTCGGTATGGCAGGTAAGTTTTGGTTATTGCTCGATAGGTAGCGTTGCAACTTGCATCTGCCTATCCTTAGAATCGCGAGTCCTAACATTCTGGTAACAGGTTCTGGGAAGACGACTTTCATGCAGCGCATCAATGCCTATCTCCATGGTCAAAAAGAACCCCCTTATGTCATCAACCTGGACCCTGCTGTCTTGAACGTGCCTTTTGACAGCAATATCGACATCAGGGACAGCGTCAATTACAAGGAGGTCATGAAACAGTACAACCTGGGACCCAATGGCGGTATCCTCACTGCACTGAATCTCTTCTCGACAAAGGTCGACCAGATCTTAGACTTGGTCGAGAAGCGCACCGCCCCAGACCCGGCACACCCTGACAAGCTGCCAGTCAAGCATATCTTGGTAGACACGCCCGGTCAAATCGAGGCCTTTGTGTGGTCTGCATCCGGCACCATTCTTTTGGAGTCCCTTGCTTCTTCATTTCCTACTGTTATCGCCTATGTCATCGATACACCCCGTACTGCGAGCACGAGCACGTTCATGAGCAACATGTTGTACGCATGCAGCATCTTGTACAAAACGAAGCTTCCCATGGTTCTGGTCTTCAATAAGACCGATATCAAAAGCGCGGACTTCGCAAAGGAATGGATGACGGACTTCGACGCCTTCCAGGCAGCTCTGCGAGGGGACGAGGACAGAAACGCATTCGGGGGGGTGGAAGGAGGGGATGGGATGGGCGGTACGGGGTACATGGGAAGCCTCCTCAACAGTATGAGTATGATGCTCGAGGAATTCTACGCCCATCTCAGCGTTGTGGGTGTCAGCTCCATGACGGGCGACGGGGTTGACGATTTCTTCGCCGCCGTGCAGGAAAAGGCCGCGGAGTTCATTCGCGACTACCAGCCGGAGCTGGAGAAGAGACGGCGGGACAGAGAAGAGGAGAAAAAGGAAGTCAGACAGCGGGAGCTGGACAAGATGATGAAGGGCTTGAATGTTTCGGCTGGTCTTGCCTCAACGAGCAAAACAAGCGGCCAGTCCGGTACCGGCGTCGAGGACGAAGACGGAGTGGAGGACAACATCAGCGATATCGCGTCCGACGGCGACGACGACTTTGCTGACCCTGACGAGGAGTACGACCGAGAGGGGCTCCAGTCGCGTTACGAGGCGGCACTATACGATCAAAAGGAGCGCGTCACAGACGACGCGAGCTTTGCCAAGTACCTCCACTCCCAGCGGTAGCCAGAGCAAAGCAGACATGGTCAAACGCAGACATCAACCACTTTGTACTATAGATAGTGTATGCTAATGATATATGCCTCACCTACAATTAAGACCCTCGGCGAGAACAGCGGATGCCAAAAACATCCGACTTCGTACTCCAAGAGAGAACCTCGCCCTTCTACTGCTAAATTGCCAATAGATGCAACGGCTCTGATACGGGCTTCTGCACCCGGTACCGTCTGTTTAACAATTTGCCACCGGCAAACCCAACAGCCACCAACTTCCCCGTGCCGAAGCAACTCCTTGTGGTTCCATCGAGCGTGGTTCCATTACACTGGTCCCTGATATCATACAGGCTTCGTATTGTCGCTAGATGCGGGTTGATATATAGCAGGCAGTTGATACCGTCCGCTTCGCTGGCGAGAAACACGCCAATAAAGCGCTAATTCTCATGCGCAGTTGGTAGTCTTCATCTGGCCTCAAACTGCACCATTCTTGGGGGTATGTCAGCATGGTGTTCGCAGCTTGGTCGGGGCACTGAGTACAACTATACATACCGTTTGGTGCGCTGCTTGTAGAGGACGCGGCCGCCGCACTCTCTGCAGCGGACGGGGTCCGTACGACGGAGGCTATTCGCCGTGCCGCAATCGGCGCACTGGTAGCCGATAGCAGCCTGTGCGGCCGGCTCGGCATAGCCATTGGTCTGGCCCGCGGCCGAGGGAACAACATACTGTTCCCGGGATGCCATTATGACGGTAATGTCGGGGTGTAGATCTTTTCGAGTACTCGTTTTCGTTTGGGGATGGAATAGAGTATTGGCTATGGTCTTTTTGAAAGCATTCGGCGTGAGTCGAGACAGGATTCTGAACGGCAATAGAAACCTGACAGGCATGAAAATTTAAGCGGGGCAGCAGTTGACCCTAAATGGCGACCAATGATATCATCCACGTAGCTATGTTAATCAGCCTCGGTGGGACGAAACCGACGCTACCCAGCCTCGTTGAGATTTATGGGCCCATAACATCACTGGGGCCCACCAGCGTAGAGTAAAACAACCGATACTTGAAATTTTATTGAATTTGACTCTTTTGACTCTTAATGAAATAGGCGATAACACTTGCTGGCTGTCCCCAATAATCCCACGAGGGATGGATCGGACGTGGCTTAAGTAGCTTAATATTGAATATGCCTCGGGTGTAAGTTGGAGTTTTCTAACAAAAATTAAAGTCACGCCCTTCGTAGTATCATATGCACTACGGTGTGCGACTGAGTCGTGGCAGCTTTTAGGTTATTGGATTTTATTCCACGTACTATAGTGTCTAGTATGCCTTCCTGGTCACACGTTCTCGATCACTTCCGATAGATGCTGCAAGTTAGCTAAGTACCTGTTCGAGCTGAGCCTGGTGGGGTCTGTAGTTTATAGTAAGAAAAGCAAGGCGACAACAAACTCTTAACAAACCCCCACCTCAAAATCTATCTGCACTATTGATCTGTAACAGTATCATCTTATGCACAGAAAACAACGTCTCGGATTATCTACGGCATTTTTCAATGTACTATTTCCATTGTTATTAGGACATCGTACATAAAAAATAAAGTCCAGCAACATTACGGCGGGACATACTACTTACTCTTTCTTGCATCAATCAGTGCTTATAACTATCACAGCCTGCTCGCTATAGGTATACGCAAGTTTATGCTATAAAACACTTAGCGATGTTTCCATTACCAGATTTTTTATTACTTTCTATACTTTTTAGTAGGAATATTAATAAACAGCGGTGAAACCCCCAGACACGGTGCTGTAATAGAAGAGTAAAGAGTATACTCGAGATACAAGGTAATATTTCATACATCATTCTATATACTATCGTGATATAGACGTCTGTTGCTGTTAAAGCAAATAATGTATCAGCCAGGACGTTACGAGCTCTAAACTGAAAAAAGTGTTGGTCCTTGCTTCTATGCTTAGTAAAATCTTCCATTGATTTGAGTTAAATACATGAAAAGACTTACTTGGACTTTGTAGTAACGATTTGAAGCAGGATACTTTTAGATCCTGGAGCCCGTGTCATATATAGAATCCGGACGCCTTCCAAGCTAGGCTATCTGGTCACCTACGCTAGCGCGCACTACATGTATTCCTCACGTAAAAAACAAATACCCTAAAATCGCTACAGCTAAAAACTATAAGTATAGCAACTGAAAACTAAGGATACTCTATAATACTACTATTTTATCTACTGTATGCTTTATACTCGAAAAATTTACCTGTTTACTAGTATTTATGTCCGTAAGCCCTATACATTTTAGTTTACTATAATTTTTTCTTATACTACAAACTGTGTAAATATTTCGTGATTTAAAACTACTTTTAGAAGCGCATAAAGTCTGGTCATGGATTGTACTGTACTAAAAAGTCTTGAAAACTTCTAAACTTACTTTTCAGCCGTCGCCTATTCTCTACTAGGTATACGGACCATGGGTACTTACTATAATATAAGCCTGTATACGTTCTTATATATATACTTATTATATTCGACATCTTTCTACTTTATAAGTTTATATAACTAGTAAGTTATATAGTTACATTTATGTCTAGTTAGTTTATATTTCATATCTATTAGTATAGCCACTACAAGAAGTAAAAGCAGTAATCGATTTTAATATACTTTTACAGAAAAAGACTCGACCGAAAAGCTAATACTAGGTGGAAGACATTTTCTAGAAATAAAAGCCTACCTTTTAAATAAAGTATCGAAATAGGGATCTATATAGTATCTGAAAAGTAAGAGTATAAGCTGTTAAACAAGTTTATTTTAAAAAATAAATAAAACACTCCATATATTTTATATTCGATTTTATAAAGTTTTAAAGAAGTTTTACTAAGAACGAAATAGGCGTATAACGCCTAGTACTACGATTTAATGGGTTTAGTTTAGCTCATAAATATATCAACACAACTAACTAAAGCGTAAGTCTAAGTATATAGATAGTATTTTTAACTAGTTCTTTTTTGGAAAGCAAGTAAGAACCTATATAGCTTTCGTTGCGCTAAAAAAACGGCGCTTAAAAGTCGTGCTTTCGCTAGTTTAGGGTTTTACGGCTTTTAATTTTACTACTTTTATTTCAAAGAGCTACCCATACTTTTCGCATAATGTTCTATGACGTATATTTTACTTTTACTCCGTATAGTAGGCACAAGACTATCTTACGATTTAGCAGAGGAGTAATCTTTCCTTACTAAATATAATGTTCGTTATACGAAGTTAGTACATAGCATAGATCCTTACTGCTTAAAGTTGAGAAAGCTACTAAGTACGGTACTAGCAATCTAGTGTAGCGGTATCAAATTTAGCTTGTTACTTAAGAAACGTCTAGTTTGGACTTGCATAGGTAAGTCATATTATGCGGAGTACATGAGCTCATTCATGATACCAGGAACTATAAGAAATCAATTTCTGTACTATGCAGTAGTTGAATACTATGTCGCAATTGTTCATAGAAAACTAAGGACTATTACTAGTAAGATACATACTACTTTCGCCGCACTTGTTTTCCAGGCATATATACTTTTCCGTTGGTAGCTACTAACCATATACTCTTACTACAAAAATGCATATATCGTAAACGTATATATTACCTTATACTCTACGTCGTATATATGCTTCTTTAGGAGTTACTATTAATATAGAGAAGATTCATTAATATAGAGAAGATTCAGCTTATAGTAGTTTACATAGTAGGACTATAAAATATACAGCTTTAAATAAATAACACTATCGATACCTTACGTTAATATATACCGAAAAATATATAAGACTTACTAAATGTATACCGACTAGATTATGAAAAAGTGAAAACGAAAGCCCGTATACTATGCTTACTTTAGTTAACATATAGCAATGTTTCTGAGTAAGAGTAGTACTAAAGTATTTATTTAGTAAGTACGTTAGCTATCTTATATTTCGGCTGCCTTTTTATTACTTCTACAGACTTTAGTCTTCGCTTATATACTAATACTTAAAAGTAGAAACCGACTTTATAAAAAAAAGAATACTCTACACTTTAGTCTTGCAATTTTAAAAATATTATAGCTCTAATAATTTTTCCGCTACTCCTATATACGTTCTTTAATAGTTAGGCTATACTTCTACTTAATAAACATAACTATATCTAGTTTTACTCGGATATATATCTTGAGCCGATGTAAATAGAGTTAAAAAGTAAAATACGAAAAGTCGAGATATTACTACGTAGTTAATGTGTAATTTCTCTATATACAAGTAAGTTGAGTTCTAAGTAGTACAGTTTAGAAGCTGGTAACTTTCTAATAGAGTCTATTTTTCGTCGCGATTAGAAAGGTAATGCGACTATAACAGAAGAAATAGACTACAAATATGTCCATTCTCTATCTAAGGTACTAATACCATAAGCTCGTAGTTCATAAAGAACTAGGTTAATTCTTAGTAAATATAGATGTATAAAAGTGGTGGGTCGCTATAGACTTAATACTAGTCAGAGCACGTGGTGTTACTTTTGTGTGGCTAGAGAGTTAAAATATTGAAAGCACAAGAAGATTCGCAGCACCCGTCTAATATATAAGCTCGTGGGTTTAAAAAACATGGGTCTTATCTTTAAAGGATTCTACTTAGTATATCTGAGTGTCATTTTCAATAGAAGTTCAATGGCGTCATCCATACTCAGAACTATCATGGGGAGAAGTTCTATACAACTCATAATATAGTGTATTTCCTGAGAGAGCACATGAACTATACGTTTAAGCAGAAAGTGTATAGGCTAGAATAAGCTAGCTATAACAGCGGCTGTAATACGTATATTTACTCCTAGATTAACCCAACCCGTAAGTAAAAGGGACTAGATGCCATTGAACGCATACTGTTTTATAGAGATGGCAAGCTCCTAAAAAATCTAGCCCGACGAGGGCTGTACAAGCTCAATATTGACTGGAAACTATATACTTACATCTCTTTAGTATAATAATAGTCGTTATACCAATTATTTGACCTCTCTTATCACTTATCCCAAAGATAATATATGTAGTTGAACAAGAGCACTTTTAAACTTCTAAGATCTAGCGAAGGATGAACAAGAGCACTTTTAAACTTCTAAGATCTAGCGAAGGAGTTACACGGCCAGAAAAAGTCCTGACTAAAACTAGTATCATCAGTAGATGTGCTGGTAGGCTACTAGGCAACCCCAGCTTATGGGTAAAACTGCCTGTTAAGATACGAGGCTGAAGGCTTTTTACATCCGTCTGTCTATACAGTTGTAAATGAGCTACCGTGGATAGTATAAATAATATTAATTGACGCTTACCACTGCTTACTGTATTAAGGCACTAAGGAAAAGCTTTAAGAGGTATGATGCTGTGCACATTCGGGATTGAGTATAAAACAAAGCAGTAGCTTAGTGTATTTAAAACTCTCGCTCGTTATCTAGCTTTCCGTACATCGTGACCTCAGACTTTGATAGCAATACCACTGTGACTCAGCTAATAGTAGCACTTTATATAAATATCGAGTCACTGCTAGTTTTAATCTAAAACGCACACTATTTAAGAACACTGCAATAGGGGAAAGGCCAAAAATTATGGAGTTTTAGATGTAGTCAGTATATCAGTATATATCTATGTCAGAACGTATAGGGCCTACTAGCATAGCTAAGTGTATATAGACAATAATACTTATAATTCCAACTTCAGACAAGTAGAACTTTTGACCAAAAGTATATAGTAGCTAGTGTAGTGACATGATAGAATCTGTCGGAAATTTAAGTCGCAAATATACTTAGCTGTAGCGTTCTAATAGTACTTCATATGAGGAAATCGTGTGAGTTAGTATGCGTTAAGCTTAACTACTGATAAGCAGGTTTTAAGCCCGGCTAAAGGCTAACCTACTACTTCAGTGCTTATAGTAGAGAGCGGAGAGTAAAGGGTAAGTTGCAATACGGCGTTGTAAGGTATAGCTCGACCCAAGATCTACGTATGCTCTATAGTTACTATAGTACGTACGAAGAGCATGTCTGAGCTTGAGCTTTACTATTACGCTAGGTAGTTCGCTAGGAAGTATATGACTAGGTGTTAAACTTTCAGCTCACTAAAGCTACTAAGTAGCAGTGGAAAGCCTAGTTAGAGGGGCTAAGCACTAACACGTGCTATAGAAAGCTAATACTATACCAGCAATACGACCCTCGTATATACACTTAATAATCATGTTTATTAGATAGCATTTCGAAGGAGTTATACACCTACCATATTAAATAAAGTTAACATGATTAGGGACACCCTGCGTTTATCCTAGACAATGGCATAACTCTGAGAACTTCATATGAGACTTCTGGTAATTTTCTTGCTTTTTTTTACCCAACAACTACTTTTCTAACGGCCTGTATAAAGAGTTTCTGAAACATTAATCGGCTTACCTCCGTCACTACAAAGTATTCTAGCTGTATAGAAGTTGGAAGGATCGAAACTAGTATTTAATATACTAGCTATGAACTACGTAGCATATATAGTATGTAGCCACGCCAGTATATTGATGCTAGAAGTATCAATAACACATAATACTATGACTACACAGCAATGACTCTTAAAATATCAACGCTGTTAGTTGTATTCTTAGACTCATCAATATTAGTGTTACTACGCTGAAGCAGAGCTATTATTATGCGGCTGTCTAGAAGGGGCTCGATATCGTAGACTAGCTACTTTGCTATTTTATGGCTTGTTTTTGCCTGCATAAAAAAATGTAGTGTCAAAGTACAATCAAAGACCTTGTACTACCGTATAGCTTTAAATTATAGTACCGTCTTTTAGCTCTCTATTTATATCCCGGGCTACAAAAAGAAGCCCGCTCCCGGCAAAGGGTGCCACCCTATACTGCTGATTAGTAGCCGGTTTAACATATAGGCAAGATTATATAGAGCTTAAAAATACCATTACGAGACCGTATTTAGCTTCTCTGGTACTGAAAATCGCCACGACCGAAGGTTTATCGGGAAATGTCACCTCTTAACACTATCCGGGGGTTCAAAAAATGTTAGGAGACCTTGAATATACGTTCAGCTACTAGTTACTCCCTTATATCTCTAGGGACTTGTAAAGGCTTCCTTTTAAACGAGATATTGTAAGAAGAGGTAGGGTTCATTTCAGAGAAAGTTATATAACTCTGAGATTGAAAGTACCTCCGTAAAGTATTACATCTTTATTACCGTTACGAGCGTACAGTACCAAACCTAAGGATAGAAATGCAGTAAAGGGTTTACGTGTCAATTGTTTTTATCACAAAAAAGATTAGAAGTATATCGTTACAACTCGGTAAAACGCCGGAGTCTCGACTACACGAACCACGGCTGGTCTCACACGCGTTGTTGATAGCTAATTACCACATCTCGAGGTATATAGCATAGTAGTAGTAGCCATCCTAGTTTCTTTAAGGAGCTCTATATCACCTTTATAGCTAACAGCTACGACGGTATCTAAGCTCACTAACTTGGGTTTTAGGCGATAAAATGAAGCGACGTAAAGTAAAAGGGGTAGAAATTCTTTGTAAAACACGTATTAAAACACGTCGCACGTAATGTAGTTCTAGCTTTAGGTCCCTACTATATAGCTTTTCATTACGGTAAATAGTTAACTTACCCGGATAGTAGACTTATAGTAGTAGCTCTTGATAATATAGGTAGTAGAATCAAAATCCGCAAAGTCCCAAACCAGCAAGAGGACGGCTTTTAAGCGCCCTTTTTGGGAACAACTATAGATGTAGAACTATACTTACTTTCTTTAAAAGCGAGCCACTTAAAGATGCCGTCTTTGTACTTAGACTTATTAATAACTAGTATACATACATATGACTTGGTGTTGAGTTAAACCGTTCAAATCGTAGTACTAGTAGCTATAGTACGCCGACTTCGTTCTTAGGAGAAGTTCTTTATGTTTCCATAAATCGCGTATTGAACTTACGTACTAAGAGTATGCTACTTAGTTTATTTACTAAGAATTGTATTCTTACTTCTGAGCTAGACTTAAAAGACCTATTTCTTTACTTTACTTAAATGGTCGGTTTTGCGCTATATATCAAAAGTTTTATAACTGGTATTGGCGTTTCGCTCGATTCGCTTTTTCATACAAAGTGTAATAAAATCAATCACTACCTACTAATTCGAGTAACTATAGCTACTGATTTTCGACCTTGTCCGCAGAACTACATACATAAATGCGCCGTTCTTAGAGTATCTAGAAGCTGAATAATTATTTGTATACTCTGACTTGTCTTAGAATATATTATAGGTCTATTAAAGTATTAGTCTAGATTTGTCCTCGGTATATTAGCTACGGTTCTTTTCATAGCGCGTGATACTTAGTAGTATTAGCGTTTACTTGAAGATACTAACTAGTAGTGATCTGCAGTATACCTAAAATATCTTAGTTACCTTCTTAAGATGATAACGGTATTTAGCTTATTACTTAACTCTGGTGAACAAGTACATAAGTAACTCCATTCGAGTATAAAGACCCCTATATAGATCTCTCGCTTTATTTAATCCTAAACGTCCTGGATAAGGGAACGATATCGGCTCTATTAGCAGTGTTCTTGTCTTAGACTATATATAAAATAGTCTTCCTATAAGTATCGACAAGAACCAATTTTAGTTCGCCCTTGAAAACAACACGTATCTTTCAGATTTTTTATGCGCGTACACATGTATAAACGAAGTTTATACCGTAAAAGAGAGAAAAGGTAGGAGATCTGGTAAGTCCTGTTAGTATTTCGTAGAATCTAGCTAGTATTTCGTATACTGGCCTCTTAAGGTAGTAATAGCCTATAAACGCGCTAGTAGCGAAACTATAAGGATTTTAAAGGACTCTTACGGCAAAAGGCTTTTATTTTTATAACTCGTTTACTAAGTAAGATGTCTTTTTAAGTAGTCGTTTAAAGCGAGCTATAATAAACGTAGATCGCTTTTTGCGGTATTTTATTTAAGCATAAAACGTTTTCTATCTAGCTTGAACTAGACAAATATAAAGGCTAGGTAATAATAACGATAATATCCTTTTCCGGAAGCTTTTCAAACTAGCTCCTAACTATACGGGACATGTATATAGGAGCATTATCTTAAATTAAGTCGTTACCTAGTAATAGGACTACTAATCTAAATACTTTAAGATGGTTTTTATAAGGCCTTACGGCTTGAAATCTAGGTCTTTTAAGAGTATCGCGATAAGTATCTACTGTCTACTAACAAGTATCTTTATAGCGTATCCCGTACCTGGATATGTCTTAAAAGTAATAGGTTATTTTAAACTATTATATTCGCTAAGTTTATGTGATCCTAAAGTTTTAACACTTTTTTTAATAGTATATTTCCTTAGTAATATTACTATTATCTCTTATGATTGACGCTTTTTACTTATAATAACGCGCCGCTAGAACATCATCGTACTATTGTATACGATCTCGTAAAACTAAGCTGTTTTTACGTATAGATAGTTTTAAACGAAGTTTTTTAATAGCTATATTACAAAAGATACCGGACTCGCGAGATATACAGCTAGCTACTTGTAGTAATCTTATAGAAGAGACACTTTATTAAAGATTAAATACTTAAACGAAAAGCCTTTTCTAGACCTCTTAAATAGTATTATTATTTCGTAAATCGAAAAGCTAAGCGGTCGCCTTATCCTTTTTAAGTATGCAACCGTTCTACTTGTTTTCGCATCGTTTCACGATACTAGTGATACTATTAGTTAAAACGTTCTCCTATACTATTGTTTATTTATAAGGAAGGCCGTACTACTTTAAAACGTAAACGCGGCCTCGTTTATAAGGGTTATATTATACTCCCTAGCTTTTACTATACGAAAGAGCGCGTTACTAGCGAGTTTTTAAAAAGAAAGGGTTAAAGTCTAAGCTATTAAAAAACACAAAAAACACGTCGTAGCACGTTTTCGTCGATACTTTTTGGTACTCACTGTGTGGGATGACACTATACTTACTATACACCTTTCTATAATAAAGTTATACTCAACTAAAGGCGACGTAAATCTTAAATCATACGAAGCATAGATCATTTTACGACAGAGGGATATTATATAGCTCTACTAGACTTAGTTACTACAGGGGCATCTTTTATAATAAGTAAGTCTCGTTTTGAACGAAGCTGCTCGTTTTTTATGGAAGCCAGGAAAAAGGTGGTCTTAAGCGTAAGTACCGCTTTGATTTAGTCCTCATCGAAAACATGCGAAAGTTTTTACTACTTAAGCGTTTTACTGAGCTCTTCACTTGTTTCATATAGCTAAAGAGTGTCCTTGTAACGCTCTGTGATATTGGGTACACTATTATCATTTTTCAGCGTACAACATCGAGTCTTCGCGCTGCACATGTAAAAATACAGTTTAGTCCTCTTGCTAGAGCTAGGACGGAGCTTAGAACTAAAGCGCTGCTGTGTCTTAGTGAAGCCTCGAAGTAGTAGCTCTAAGGCGTGCTTGTAACTGTACGTCAACGATATCCCATATATCTAGTAGCGATAGCCACTTTTGGCAGGGTTGCTGTAGCCAACTATCACGTTAGGAGGTAGTGGCTCAGAAAAGTGTGGTCCAAAACTTATAGCGATGCGCACGGGCTGTTAAGCTCTGCCCGATAATCATAATAAGAGGGTCAGGGCGAAAAGTCTATATGTTCTCACTTTGACAGCATCAACGTCTAGGCTGTAGGTAGCACCATAATGCAGTTGCAAACAGTGTGCTTAGGAGGAGAGCTTGGAGTCGAAATATTAGTCGTGATATACTTGTGCACTTTGCCAGCACTTTTACTCGTGGCACTACAGTCTACACTAGCTTCAAAATACATGTTAATCCGGTGCCTCCTAGAAATCTTTTAATACTAAAGTCTGGTTAAAATGAGGATGAGCTTGTTTTATGTATCCTAATTGTACATGGGACTTATGTAAGACGAGAATGCAAGTATCTACTACGTATACCTGTCCGATGCGACTCTGACCTTGGTGATGCGACAATAAGATGACATAGAAACGACTGTACCTCACTACCAATGAGTAGCAGTATTATATTTTCTGTTAGCCTATTCTTCTGCCATGTATCATCAATAAATCATGGCTCATATTTTGTTACGGTTCCAATGGATAGTTGGCTTTTCTGTGCTGACTTGGTTTGGTTTAGCAGCCTATTCAATATTTCTACCCCATTACCATAAACACTCTAGATATAACGAGGACTATTTACGGTATCCATACAGCATTCTTCATTATTTACGTGGCACTTAATCTCCGACATATAAGCTCTTACATCTCTGTACTTCTGCCTAGGTATTATCTATACCTACATGAGAGGAAGATCTCCCACTGTCGTTCTTAATCCATTTTCTATGGTGTAAAGGTGCAAAACTGTGTAAGATTGCAAGGTGTGAACTAGTAGGTTTCCTTAAAGGCATATTATATCACTACGTGCCGTATGGATGTGTATGACTCTCGGCAGTACTAGAGATTCGTCTTCTATACACTTACTTGCTTGTCTAGAAGAGTATCTGCTTAGCGAATACTACAGAACTTGTTGGCCCCTACAATTTAACTAAACGAGACGGGGTTGTTTTATGAACGCCGTTTTTATCATACATCGCAGCCAGTAATACACTCTATCTACTTTATGCTCGATATTATAAAAGAATTGAAGAATAATTGAAGAAGCTTTACTAAGAACGAAGTTGGCGTATTATAACGGCTAGTACCACGATTTCGATACTCTAACTTAACACCTACTAGTTAAAAATCTAGCTAGAAAGAAAGTCCAAGTACAAAGACAGTATCTTAAATTAATTCGCATTTGAGAAAGCAGGTATAGTTGTATCTGCTGTCGCAGGTTTAAAGTTAAAAAGGCATTTAGATTTTATAGCTTTAGTTGTTGAGAGCCACTATAGAAAGTCGTACTATACTACTAGTAAAAGTTCTACGTTGAAAATATAAGTTACTACGATTACTCTTTAAGATTAAAAGCTATATACAGTCCCTCGAAGAAATAAAAGTAGTAATCGATTTTGACCCATTTTTTACACAAAAAGCGACTCGGTTAAAAAGCTATTAGAAATAGAAGCCGAACTTTTAAGTAAAGTATAGAAGTAGGAAGAAGTTTTACTAAGAACGAAGTCGGCGTATTTTAACGGCTAGTATAACGATTTTAACGTTTTAGTTTAACACTTAGTTATATTAACATAACTAACTATAAAGTAGGTCTAAATACTCAGATAGTATCTTTAATCAATTCTCTATTTAAGGAAGCAAGTAAAAAGTTATATAGCTATGTTTGTTCGCTAAAAAACGGCGCTTGAAAGTGGTGCTTTCGCTGGTGTACGATTTTGCGGATCTTGATTTTACTACTTTTATTCTTTGGAGCTACTGTACGCCTGTCGTTTAGAACTCTTTACGCGCTGAATACTCCAGAACTAAACTTAAGGAACAGGAAAAGAAGATATCCTAGTAGTTTTACTTAGTACTTCTTCGTATAGAAGCCACCTGTACTAATAATGGCTCGTAAGCACGTTGGTAGCGGAAATGTATGGTCTGAGATACTTAAAGTAATCGTATTATTAGCTTCCCTTTTCGAATCTCGATATCCAGGAAGTATCGCGATTGAAATCTTTACCGAACGATACCATAGCCTAGGCTATCTACAAAGATCTCAGTAGCTTACCCAGTCTCTAGTTAAGGTCTAGGAGTCATCAGGGGCTATAAATTATTGACTCTCGTTAAGTTACTATGGCTTAAAGCTAGTCGTTTAAAAGCCTTATAACAAAAAAGACATCCGACTCGCCAAGTATGTGGTTGAATATTTATAGTAGGCCTGAAAGATTGAGGTTTATTAAATCTCAAAGGGTGAACCTCTAGTATTTCTTCTGGTATTGGAAAGGTAAGAGGCGCCCTATCTGTCATGTATACGCCCTTTTTAGCTTTCTTATCGTTTTATAATACCGGCCGGCAATACCAATAAAGACGGCTTCTTATACAAGAGCTTACTTGCAAAATATATTTTACCCTACGAGGTAAACACGGGCTCGCTTTTAAGGCTATATCCAGAGGTTGTTGCTATTCAAAAAAACGTTGTAAGCCGGTTTTTAAAAATAAGGATTAAAGTCGAGGCTATAGAGGGACGCAAAAATGCACGTTGTAGTGTGATTTCGTTCGATACTTTACAACGCTCTTATATACTTACTATAGGCGGCTACTGCATAGCTAGTATACTCTAGTATATTAAACAAATAAATCTGTACAAATCTCATATTACCCGGACTATATTTACAGAGAGTTATAGAACCAGCTATAGGATAAAAATTACTTACTATCTAAATGAGTATTAAAAATTCAGTTTCATCCTGGAGTATAGCTAAAGGATAGCTGGGTAAGTCAGTTAAGGTTTTGGATTTATGAGATTCGTCAGGTATTTTTACCAAGTGAGCTTCCATAGTTTTTTCTCTTGCTTCTATGCTCATACTTCTGAACCAAAAGCCTCGCAAGTCAGTAGCTTTACACTACTCTGTTTGTCAACCAATGCTAAACTTTAACGAGAACTAGTTTTGGTGTATACTTACTACTGTTAAATCACTTCTTTAATTTTCGGAAAGCTTCTAGTATACTCTTGCCAAGCTTTATTCGTTTTTCTCGTTGGTTTCTACTTCTTAGTTTTATATTAATAGCTGTATTTTTAAGGCATATGATCTGCCATATTCATAGGATTACTTATACTATAAAAAACCTTCAGGTAAAAAGCTAATTATGTGTCCCTATGCCTACGAACGATAGATAACCCGTCCTATTATACCTAGCGCTCTTGTAATCGAATCAACTTAGTAATATATCGAAGATTCAATACTTTTTCAACGAAAACATCCGATAATTTAAGGCGTCGGGATCTTGCTAGTACTAGATACCTACTTTTCGAAGGTGTACGGCAACGACAGCGGGATAGTAAGGAAGACTTGGCGTATTGATGAGTTTTTTAGCTATAATTGAAGAGCTTTAACTAACGCATCGGTTAATCTAGGGTATATCCCGTTTTAGAACCATTAACGGCAGCCGTCTATTTTAACGGCTAACGCTTAATATTTACGATTAATAACGTTTCATGATCCTATATACGGCGTTGACTTAATACCTCTTCCAGTCGGATTTTACGATACGGCGTACCTAATTCGTACACCGTTATAGTTCGCGTCGTCTTGTAAGAGCGCTTAGGTGCTTACGTTATAGTCCTTGAAACTGGAAGAGGAAGCGCTTAAAGATTAGGCGTCGAAGTATTGATAATTGATAATTAAATCAACACGTACACGACGTAGTTTTATTCTACTATCATGCAAGCTGTACATCAGAAGAGACAATAAAGCGGAGATCATGCTTTTCCCGATGCAGGAAAAAGAAGATGGTACTGTGGAAACTGTTCAACGAGTCAAGCCGAAGATGTACAAGGCATCGGAATGGCAAGTGTAGCTTGGTCACTTGTGCGTACAAGATCAAGTCCCGTACCCCGACGATAGCGCAGGGGTACGATGTGCTGCTTAAGGCAGCCTTTGGATCTTTACTAGTTTGTACTTTGTTTAATACGTAAAAAGTGATGCAGTACTCCTTACCGTGCTTAAGACCCGACTACAGAACGATTATGTTTACTTTGTAGGGCACGTTACGGCGTATTACGCGCACCAGTTAATCGTAGTAGTAGAGACATTGCCCCGAATAGTACAGTAGGTACCGATGCAAAATCGTTAGTGAATGGGACTCATATATTTATAGCGCAATACCTGACCAAGGCGCACTAACCTACCCTCGTAAAGATAATCGGATAGGCGCATTGCAGATAATCATTTTGAGATATTATTTAGCATTGTAGTAGAAAGTATAGTGTCGACTCGGCTATAATTTCATATAATGGATCTCATCTCGATCGATAAATACGGCGATAGCAGATTTCTAACCATATCTCTCTAGCCGTCGATTGTCTGCTGCTAGTTCTAGGTGTGTCTCTCAGAGTAAATAATCAGTTCTTTCTTTTTAGGGTAAAATGTTATTTTGAACTTGCTTCTAGGACTGTCTCTTATTCTAGTTTAAAAGTCATGCTATCTATCCTATCATTCATGAGCGTTGACATCCTGTGTGGGACTTTTGCGAAGCTTTATATGGCTCAACTGGGCATCCTCTATAAAGCCAGTACGCTCAACAATCTGAACTGTGCCACTGAGTTTACCGTGCTGAGTGCCTATACATCTAAACATGCAAAGAACGATCGAGCTAGCCTTGCCACACGGGTGCTCTGATATAAGATGGTGCTCCACCGTCGGCTGGTCGAAACGGCGGACTGTCTCGAAGGAATTATTCTATAAACCGAGAACACAGTACACTTTCTCGCCCCCAAGGAAAACTGCACGGAAAGAGGGCTCTTCCGCGAAGAAAGTGCAAGAAGCACACCTGGTGCACAAAGGATCTGGCTACATTACCGAGCGACATGTCACTGGCACCACTCTGGTGGCCTAACGAGCGAGCTGGGCGGTTCGCCTTAGAAGTTTGTACAAGTCTGTGCAGAGTCAAATCGAGGCTCTCGCCCACTGCTGTTGACTCAACATGTGGTACGAAATACAGGTGAGATGCAAGAACACGGTGGAGAGACTGGCTACGGTATCCGGGTAGGGAGGTGTCGTTGGATTTATCCGCATCATCAAAATTGGTCCGGTACGAGGACAGAAAGTGTGATCTCCGCCAAGTAGTAGATCATGATGCCTGTGCTCGAAACGGAGCATGATGTGGTGGATCGTAGTCTTGTGGTTACTGTAAGTCTCCAGCTTCCACCAGTTATCCGCAGGGGCCGGCTCAGAGGGAACGACATGTCTGAGTATCCCGCGGCGTTCTAAGCAAGACCTTGTCGGGTGAACTCACAGAAGCGGTCGTGAAGGACGGTGTCTAAGCATAGAGTCTAGTCTAGTACAATGACACAAACATGTGCCAGAGATAAGGCCGCACCGTGATCGCAACATACTCCGTATATCAAGACTCTTCGATAGAGAATGTATTCTCTGGTTTAAAGTGTATATTTACAGTAAAACAGCTAGCTATCAGATCATGCTCCGTAGAGGAACACTCAAATGTATATTTACTACGTACATGCTCCACAGTATATGGTACCCTTCAACGCGGCTTTTGTGACATTAGTCCCGATTAAGACAAGTACCATCGTAAGCTTAGCAGAATCGGGGTAAGGCTCAGATTGCTCAATTTCCAAGACTGGGAGCTACAATACGGAAAGCTTAATCTAAAACAAGACTCGCCCAGAACTTGGCGATATGCCTCGGCGCATTGATAGGAAAATTAATTCGTAAAGGCGTGGTATCATCATGCCAGTGGGCAGCGAAGCATGTTTATTAATACGAGGAGCCGAAAAGAAAGCGGTCTACAAGCCGGCGCGACACCATGCGATGCGAGTCCGAAGCAGGTAGAAGGGGTATCTTTTCCACAAATTTACATTTGCACCCGTCAAGAATAGCTCCCTCTAGAGCGGATCGTTTCCAATGTTGGAAGGAGGCTTGATTGTGACCTTAAACGGCCAATACTGGACGACGTAACGAGTGCGATGAGGTGAGAAGTGGTACGAATTGGGCAAGGCTACTAAACTAGAGCAATTGTCGAGGAGTTCCCCAGGTTTAAACCACCTTCCGAATTGGAGTTAGAAAGGCTTGGCCAACCTCGCATGCGCGACTATAACCAACGCCCTACTGGGCCACGAAGGTATTCTCAACTACAACAGACACCGTCGTACTTGAAAGATTGACTACATTTTCTTCGCTACTGACCACTCCATCATTGCTGACCAAAGGGAGCGCCAAAAGGAAAACAGACAAAATGGGCGAAATCTCCTCGGCTGACTTCAAAGCCCGTTCAGCATTCTACCTCGAACCCCAAAAAGGAAGGCCGATGAAGTCTGGTAGGCGACATCCTTATCTCGCTCGGAAAGAATCAAAGATAGTATGCAAATATTTCTTCCGTACGTCTATCAAACCTAAAAGGCAAAATCCGTCACTTGACGGATTGTCGAGGTAGGCTCTTTGCCCAGCTGGTCTAGACCGATTTTTTGATGTTCGATAAACATCACCCCAGGTTGACTGTGTTAGCCGTAACGTTGCCAAATACGCCGGACAGTTTGAAATGATGTTTTCCCGTTGCACAATCCTTATCGGGGACAACTAGCACTGCCCAGGCGTAACAGACTTGCAGACGGGAGACTCTATAAAGGACGCCACCCCAAGTATGCTGAAAGTTTCTTTCTTCGCCCTTCAAAGCATATCCTCTCACAGGCGCAAGACTATTAACTAGTTACGAAACGCGGACGCAGACCGATCGACTACTGCATCATGGGTGCCTTCGGAGCCGACGTCGTCGACGTCGTCCAAGCGAGTGGCGTCGATGCAGATACTACACGCCACATTGATCCCGAGAAGTCTATGGCGGCTACTGTCATCGACGAGAAAGGATCTGACGGCGGCTCTATCACCCAGGGTTCTATGGGGGACACGACGAAGATCTTCGTGCCCGATGAAAGCGATGAAGTGATTGATCCTCGGCTAAAGGACTATCCCATTCCCCTTGTCGCCAAGACGGTTGACCTTCACAATGATTTCAACGAGCCCATCCTCACCTTTCGCTTTTTCTTCCTCGCCACTTTTTGGGTTGTCGTCGGCGATGCCATTGCCACGATGTACTACTTCAAGCCATACGCATCCACCCTTACCAGCTATGCCGTTCAACTGCTTTCGTGGGGCATGGGCGATTTCATGGCTCGCGTCCTTCCGAAGCGTGGAATCACCGTCTTTGGGAAAACCTACAGTCTCAATCCCGGGCCGTGGAACGCCAAGGAGCACGCTCTTATTGTTGTTGCCTATTGGGGAAGTGTAAGTATAGAACTTGGGTGCTTTCCTACCCAATGCGGACAATGACTAATTAATATATAGTGCTATACGGCTTACGGCCTTGGACCTCTCTCGGCCCTCGAGTTGTACTACGATCGCAAGATTAGTGCTGGCTGGGGCATTCTTTTTCTTTTGACTACGCAGATGATCGGTTATGGGTTTGCCGGCCTCTTCCGTGACATTCTGGTCCGGCCACCCAAGATTTACTACCCCGGTGTGCTGCCCAACGTGGCGCTCTTTAACGCCATGCACCGTAACCCGTCCGTGACGAAAAAGTCACTTCGGTTCTTTACATACATTGCTGTCGTCACATTCGTCTACCAGTTCTTCCCTGGTGTTATCTTTCGTAAGTTTCCGCTCCGCCTTGCGTCGTTTACGACTAACACACACAGCTATGCTTTCCTCACTCCCGCTCGTCTGTTACATGGCCCACGGTAAATGGAAAGGCTTCCTCATGGGCTCCGGATACTACGGCTTCGGAATACTCTCTGTTTCCCTTGATTGGAACTACATCAGCTATTTCTCCCCGTTGTATACTCCGTTGTGGAGTAACGCATCTCAAATCGGGGGTGCGATCGTGGCAGCATGGCTCATTTACCCGGCGATGTACTTTTCCAACACACTCAATGGCCTCAACTTCCCTCCCATGTCGTCCGGTACGTTTGATAAGGACGGAAACAGGTACAACATCAGCCGCATCATCTCCCTGCCCACATACACTCTCAACCAAACGGCCATGGATGAGTACTCTCTCCCGTACTGGTCTGTGTCGTACGCAATGTACTTTTTCTGGGGGTTTGCCTGTTCGACGGGAGCCATTTTCTACGCAGCTCTCTGGTACGGGAAGAGCTCATACACTGCCATTGTCGATGCATTCAAGGGACGTCGCGAAAACTACAATGACCCTTACCTCAAACTCATGGAGCGCACCGAACGCGTCCCCCATTGGTGGTATCTCGCGCTTCTCTTTGTATGCTGCGCCCTCTCCATTGGGTGTCTCTACGGGGGCGACTTTGGGTTGCCGTGGTGGGGGTTTGTCCTGGTTTGCATAGTGTCCGCCATCTCAACCTTTCCCAACGGCATTCTCTGGGGCATTGCCAACCTTCAGATCGGAATGGCCTTTCTTTCCGAGCTCATGGCCGGATCTCTTTTCCCAGGCAACCCTACGGCTGTCCTTACCTGCATGACATTTGGCCGCCAGATTCTTGAGCAGAATCTGAATCTCATCTCGGACTACAAGTTTGGCTTCTATATGAAGATTCCCGAAAAGGAAATGTTCTGGGGCCAAGTATACGGCACGCTGCTCGGACCCTTTG
This sequence comes from Ophiostoma populinum, assembly GCA_029298855.1. Taxonomy (NCBI): domain Eukaryota; kingdom Fungi; phylum Ascomycota; class Sordariomycetes; order Ophiostomatales; family Ophiostomataceae; genus Ophiostoma; species Ophiostoma populinum. The sequence goes on along the minus strand of JANSLU010000016.1, from coordinate 618,567 downwards.
TCAACTACGGCATTATGCGACTTGTCATTGACAAAATCGGCAAGGAGACACTGACAGGCGCTGTTGAAAGCAACTCGTGGCTGGCACTGAAGACCAAAAACTACTACTCTCTCTCAGTGCTCTGGGGTATCATGGGACCCAAGGTAATTTTTGCTAAAGAGTCCCTGTACAGCTGGATCTACTACGCCTTTTTTATCGGGCCTGTTCTTGTCATTGCCGTCTACGTCGTTCACCGTTGGAAGCCTCACTGGGAACTGGAGACCCGCTGCAACCCCATCGTCATCATGTATGGAGCATACACCACGCCCTTGGTCCAGTCTGCGAACCTCTTCACGTCAGGCGCCGCTGCTCTTTTTTTCATGGGCTACATGCTGCGCTACCACCCGGTGTGGTTCCGCAAGTACAACTACCTTCTCGGCGTCGGTCTCGACTGCGGCACCCAGCTGTGCCAAACAGTCATCATGCTGGCTTTGAACTTGACTGGGACGGTTTTCCCTCAGTGGTGGGGTAATGACGTAAGTAATTCTTACTCTGATGGCACCGTGGCCAACTACTGACTGTTTTGCAGGGCGAATTCTTTGACCGTTGCTACCCGCCGTCAACTCTTCCACCAGCAGCGCTGAATTGAAGGAAACAGTACGCAGGCAGTGCGCAGTCTCGCGACATGGCACGTGAGCCACATAAAGTAGCATTAGTCTGTACTGGAAGCAAACCACACTTGTCTAAATATGCCTCGTAATTTGCCGTCTTATGAAGAATTTAAAGGTCCGTGTTTATTTACTCCTAAAATATTTAATTCCAACTCAGGTTAGACGTTCTTCGTAGATCACGTGACTATGCAGATGAGCAAGTGCTTAGTCAACCAATATGGGGCAAAGCTGCCCCTTAACGTCAGCACTTGCCCCTTTTAATCCATTAGTGAACGACGGGAAACCGCGTCCCAGCGTTTGCAATCCGGACCTGCCGCATCGAACCTGTTTGGTGTCACCAAGCAAAGAAATAACAAACTCACCACCCGCAAAACCGAAACAGCGTTACGATTCATCTTACGACAACCAGTATTTTACTTCAACGACATCCTCTACTACATCATCTTTCTCCCAGGCACCGTGCCTATTCCGCCTGGCGACTATCATGGATTTCTACGAGCTGCCCGGACAGGTCACGGCATGGCTCGACCTTGCGTCGCAAGCCTTCCAGCGCGTTCCTGGCTCGGCCGTCCTGATTCGCTACGTTCGCTCGAGCTACCAAAACGATCCCGTCCGCTCTGCTATCGAGCTGATTCTCGTCATCTTCTTCCTTCGCTACATTCTGTCGCCCTCCTACTCGACTTCCAAGCAGAATTTCATAAAACTGACCGAAGATGTGCGTCGTTATCAACACTTACTGCTTGTTGCGGCTTTCCCTAACACTTTGTTCTAGGAGATTGACGAGCTGGTCGAGGAATGGACCCCCGAGCCCCTCGTAGGTCCCCTGACCCCGATCGAGGAGATGGAGGCCGAGAGCCTTCCTATCATTGCTGGGTAAGTTACTGTACAGGAAGAAAAAGAAACCGAGAGCTCGTTTCTAATTTTATTCTCTTGCGACAGACCTACCGGCCCCAAGTGCAAGCTGTCTAACGGGCGGACTGTTGTCAACCTGGCCTCTTTCAACTTCTACAACTTCAACGGCAACGAGCACATCAAGGAAAAGGCCATCCAGACCCTACGCACCTATGGCGTTGGTCCCTGCGGTCCGCCCCAGTTCTACGGCACTCAGGATGTCCACATGAAGACCGAGGCCGACATTGCTTCCTACCTTGGTACTGGCGGGTGCATTGTGTACGCCCAGGCTTTCTCAACCATCTCCAGTGTGATCCCTGCGTTTTGCAAGCGTGGCGACGTCATCGTTGCCGACCGTGCCGTCAATTACGCTATCCAGCGTGGTCTTCAGATCTCTCGCAGCAACATTCGTTGGTTCAAGCACGGCGACATGGAGGATCTTGAGCTGCAAATGCAAAAGATTGCATCGGAACAGGCTCGTAAGAAGAAGCTCACGCGCCGGTTTATTGTTACTGAGGCTCTTTTCGAGAATATTGGCGATACTTCAGACCTTCCCAAGCTGGTGAGCCAACCGACACTTATTGTGGTCATTTTCGCTGGCACTGCACTAACGCGTTCTAGATTGAGCTCAAGGAAAAGTACAAGTTCCGCATCATTCTCGATGAAACCTGGTCGTTCGGTGTGCTTGGACGCACGGGCCGTGGCCTGACTGAGGCTCAAAACGTCGACCCCTCTCAGATTGACATGATTGTCGGCTCTCTTGCCGGGCCTCTGTGTGCCGGCGGCGGCTTTTGTGCCGGTGAAAAGGACGTTGTTGAGCACCAGCGCATCACCGCTGCGGCCTATACTTTCTCCGCTGCCCTCCCTGCTCTTCTTGCGACTACTGCCAGCGAGTCCATCAGCATGCTTCAAACGAACCCCGAAATTCTTCTCCAGTGCCGCGAGAACATCCGGGCCATGAAGGCGCAGCTCGATCCTAGAAGCGACTGGGTCACATGCACGAGCTCTCCCGAGAACCCTGTCATGCTCCTTGTTTTGAAGCCCGATGTCGTTCGAAGCAAGAGACTGAGTGTTGATGATCAGGAGAAGCTTCTGCAGGAGTGTGTTGACGAGGCTCTTGCAAACGGCGTCCTAATCACACGCCTGAAGACCCACCCCATCACCAGCTGCATGACAGCAGCTGAATTGGCTGAGTGGCCGGTCCCTCCGGCTCTCAAGGTTTGTGTCACTTCCGGGCTCTCAAAGAAGGACATCGAAAAGGCCGGTGTGACCATTCGCCACGCTATTACAAAGGTCATGACTCGCAGAGCGAGCAGCAAACTTGGTCTTCCTGCCGTCGCTTAGGCTTATTGCGAATGCTGCCCAGTTGATCCTACACACAACCTTTTTCTTTCCTTTTTCACCTTAGTATAGATTCACAGCCTCTCTCATGGTGTAAGATTCCTACAGGGCTGCCAACTTAATATTTTTAATAACGACGTTTAAATGCATTATACTATCATAAGCAAACATTGCCGTGCCTTAAAAGTGAACAGTGGGTTGGACTCTCATTAATTACCCTATAGAGCTGAGGTGAAACGCGCAATGAGAGGAAGCAATGTAAATCTAAAAAAAATCATATGTACCAGTTACACCACTTCTGCAATGAAGCGAGAAGACAATAGCGTCGAAACAGGGAAACCAAAACGAACAATAACAAAACAGATGCGTTTACAGTAGAAGTGGGAAACAAAAAACACCACCCCGTAGAACAGAACAAAACCAGTCTCATCTCATGGAACAATCTCGGGATGAGACGCGAACATGCTGAGGCCAACCCAGCCACGCATATCAATTAGGGTCGCATTGCAGCCCACCTGCGCGAGGAAGAAACCGCACCAAAGCTTAGAAAAGGCGGATCTTGGCGGCAGCAGAGGCCGAGGCACTAGACGACGCTGTCGCAAGGACACCACTGTAGCTAGCAGCACCAGTGCCTGTCTCGTTCGAGCCCTGGGTGTTGTTATTGTCCTGGTTGTTGGGTTGCACCAGGTTGGTGCTGTTAAGCAAGCCAGTGATGCTCGCGGGGATCTTGCTGCCAGCAACAATTGGCGCGACGAGAAGAGCCACGAAGACGATGAACATGACAAAGTACAGAATGGCGTAGCGAATGACGCGTCTTCTGCGAAGCTTCGATTGCTTCATGGAGTAGATCGGAGGCCGAATCTGGCGACTATCGTGGTGTTAGTATGAGCATGTAAACTGTCAACAGGAAGTGCAACGTACCTAGGGCGCAGCCAGAACAGCATCATCGAGTGAAGCATGTCGACCTTGGGAATGATGATAATCGGGAGCATGAAAAACAAGATGATGTGGGCCAGGATGAAATCACCAGCAAACATAGACAACTCCACAATCTTGCAAAGGAATTCACGAGCCGGCTGTGAGACCGAATGCCAGCCCATAGAATACCACTTGCCCGTCCAGAAGGCAATGTTGGACTGGTCCGTCTTGAACTCTCTTGTAAGCGCAAGAGAGACAACAACCTTGACAAAGAAGCGCTGGATGGCAACAACGGTGATCATCCCCAGAAGCGTCCGAGCAAAGTTGAAACCCTCCAAAAAGAACATGACCTCAAAGAAGACGAGGAGGAAGACGACAGCCATCGCATGAGCAATTCCGGCCAAGACACTTCCAAACTTCTTGCAGCACATGCTCAAGACAGGGCCCATGCAGCACGCCATGCCAAACATGGCAGCAAGCACACCGGCGTTCACACCAATCGGGCCAAATGCGATAATGGCAACACGAAGAAGCGATGCGGTAGCCTTTGCCGAGGAATCGTTGGCAGACACACCAGTCTGGGCGTTGATGAACAGGTAGGGGATAAGCGTGACAATCACAAGAATGAGAGGAGTGAAGATCTCGCTCATGAAAATGTTCGTGATGGCAGCCCGGGGAACATCGGAGGACATCTTGCCAGAAGGATCGCCGACAACCTTGCGCTTGTAACCCGTGATGCGCGTGCGCGACAGGCGGCTGTAGGAGATCCAGGACGACGCGTGCGACCGCGAGTTACCGCGAGACAGCCAGCGGAGGAACTCCCGGTAGTCGATAAAGAAGTCGTTCCACGAGAACTGGTGGGGGTTGTAAAGGAATGGCGAGACAATCAAAGCAAGAAGGGAGATCCAGAAATAGGTCAGCGCAGCTTGCCAGATAGTCACAGTTGCGAAGAGAAGCATCATCAAAAGACGTGCACCGAAGTAGATGGACGGGCCAGCGAACCGACAGAACAAAACACCAAAAGGAATGCGTGCCGTGGCAAAACCACGACCAGTTCCAATGTAGCGAGCACCGCCGAACGACAAATCCTGCTGAACAGAGTTGGCGTAAATCTGACAGACAAACACCTCAAAGAAGGGCGACAGCGAGAAGAGCTGCTTGAGGAAACGCGAGACAGCCCGGAAAACACCACGCTCCGTCAACTCCTGGACAGTCAGGGGAACGTAAGACAGGAAGAAGACGACGAAAATAGACAGAATGCACCGGTAGACCCAATCATTGAGGGCATCGGTGTTCTGGCAGCCAGTCGGGAAGAGGGGATCGGTGATGGGAACATTGGTGTTGTAGTCGCAGGGAATGGTCTCGTGTGTAAGGGCACCCAAGCTGAGCAGACAGATCATAAACAGCTGAACAGAGAGCATGATGAACATGTTGTTCAGGTGGAAACCAGGGTGAGCGTAGTAGAACGAGAGGAAACGGTCAAGAGGGAGCTGAGTACCAAGGTAGTAGTACTCGCGCGAAAGCATCTGCTCACCCATACCTGTACCAATCTTGGTGGTGAAGTTGAGAATGGAACCAAAACCCAAATCACGACCCTTGCCGCACTGGTAGTACTCGCAGTGCTTGATGCGACCACCACGCAGGATAGCGTTCATGCCAGCGTAAATATCCTCGTTCAGATGCAGGCCCTTCTGGGCCTTGGAAACGCCACCACGAGTTGTCATGAAGATGCCATTGAGGAAATCGGGATGGCCGTAGTGGAGCTTTCCGCCAATCTGAGCCAGAGTACGGGAGAAAAGGGTACCGAATGTCTGTTCCTTGCCAGCTGCGACATCACCGAGAATGCCAATGTTTTCCGAGAAAATGTACTCGCGAGCACCGAGAATGGCAACAGGGGCGGGGGTCGGGTTCTTAACACCGGGGGTGTATGGGGACACATTCTCAACCTTCATCTCTTCAAACTCGGCCAGAACACTCCGAATCTTCAGACACTCCTCGAGGTAGTTGTCCTGGTTGGCGTCGATGAGCTGGATGTATTCACCGCGGTAGAAGATGATCGAGTGGTTCTGGTTGTCAGACTTGCCGTCACCCAGAATGGGATTGCCCGACAGCTGGATGCGGAACTTGGGACGACGCATGCCATTCTCCATAAACTCAGAGTGACCGTCGATGAGAGCAGAGTACAGACGAGGCTCCTCACCTTCGGCGGCGGGCGGTTCCTCGTCGAGATAAGCAATCTGCAGATCAGGGTAGGCACGCAGAAGGAACTCCGCGTTCTCCATCTCCTCCTTCTTGAACTTGGCAAAACGTTGCATCGACACAATAAGCTTGAACTTCCGCCGAGCCATGCGCTCAAGCTCGCGCTCCAGCTTATCTGAGTTGCCGCCGAACATCTGCACAACCTCGGGATTCTCCACGCGGTAGAGAAGCTTGATGGCGCGGCTGTAGTTCATGAAACCAGAGATTGTGCGGTACAAAGTCTGGGTGCGGAGAGAGGACCAGATACGCGTGCGGAGCGTGTATTCAGGCGCAGAAGACTTGAAACCAATGCAGTAAAAGGGAAGGTCATCGATCTTGCTCTTCGCCGTCTCCTTTTCGTTCTTCTCCGAGTCGCCCTCATTCATCTGAGAGGTCTCATCAGCGAGAATCTTGGTGTCCTTAACGAAGCAGTCCCACTCGTGAGGGTGAAGCTGCTTGAGATACTCAAGCTGTGTGACACGGGAGTAAGGCTCATCCTCACGAATGATTTCGCGAAGAGACAGAAGAATCTTCTCACTGTAGTGAGGAATGAGGACAGTGAATGTGGGCATGTTGTCGACAGGGAGCGGCTCGGGAATAGGCGTAGACAGAGACTGGGCGAAGAAGGAGATGCGACGCTCGGCCTCGCTTTGGGCGGGGAAGAACTCGGTCTTGAAGGAGTGGTCTTCCTGAGAAACGAAAAAGGTGGGAGCCCGAAGTGTGCGCTTGCCTTCCTGTTCAGAAGGGACCTGGTGGTAGAGAAGCTTCTGAACGTGGTCGATAGCCAGGAGATGCTCGCGGTACATGGAGATGACAATGGCGTTCCAGATTTGAGAAATCAGAACCTTGGGCTTGTACTTGATCTCCATATCGGTGGTTGCCAAGATCTTCGAGTAGATACGCTTGGGAAGCCGAGAGAAGATATTCCGCCAAGGCGTCCAGATTGAGGAACCAAGGTAGAACGAGCGGGCAATGGAGAACGCCGTGTTCAACAGAACGTACCACAAGAAGGTATCCAGGAAGAAGAAGATAAGGTTGGTGAACGCCATCAGACCCAAAAGAATGCTTGGGTGGTACTTGCAGAGGTAGGTCGACAAGATCGTGTCACCGAGACAGCTGTCCACGTTCATGATGGCAAGGTACCGGATAGAGTCGCGGAAAGCACGAGTGAGGTAGACGTACGACTCGCCCATCTTCGCGCCACCAACGCAGGCCCAGAGGAAGTAGGACATCATCATGTCATTGCCCTTCAACCGGGGGTAGCTAGCCGTAAAGGTCTGGCTAGCCACGTAGCGGCGAGAGTTCTTCGTGAGGTAGCTGCCGAACAAACCGCCCAACGGCATGACAGCGAAGAAGAGGAAGGAGATCAACGCAACGAAAAAGTGGACGATGCCGAGAATCAAAGCGACCTGGCTCTTCTGCTTCTTCAGGTATGCGGCAGTGTCGGCCTCGGGCATGAAGACATAAACACCGGGACCGACGTTGATGACAAAGACAAAGACCAAAAACATGAGGCGCTTCGAGAGGTGCTGAGCACCAGCCCACTTACGCGGAACGTATGCCCACTCGGCAAGGGTAGCGATGATTTGAATGAGAGAGGCGATGGCACCACCGAAGCCGCAAATCGACCACTGAGCGGAAGCAGGCGGTTGGTTGTTCACCTGTTGCTCGTAGTTGGGAACGAGCAGCGTCGGAGCGTTGTAAGCGGTGTAGAACCACCACGTCGTGATGTGAATGACCCAGATGCGGTTGAAGTTGGTGACAAGATGGAACCAAGACCGGGTTTCCTTGTAGGTCTTGAAGAAGCACTTCTTCCACACCACATCCTTCAGCTTGAGGTAACGCTCAGCAGGTGGAATCTCAACCAGCTTCGTCTTGTCTTCAAAGACAATACGCTCAATACCCTCAGGGTACCAGAAAAGCTGGTTGCAATCGTCGTAGCCGATAATGCGGTTGTGGTCACGTTCGCGGCGAATGTAAACGCCATTGAGAATCTCGTACCCCTGGTCGCGGCAGTAGTTGTACAGCGGCGTGATGACGTCGTTGAGGTACGTCAGCTCCTCGACGGGTTCAACCTGGTTCTGGCAAGCAGGCGAGTTCAAGTAGTCATCGGCACACTTGAAAATGAAGCACAGACATTCCGGCATGAAACGGACCTGGTTAGCCTCACCCCAGCACAGGAGAAACAAGGCAACCTGGCGGACACGATCATGCTGGGACATGCGGTTCATGCGCGTCTTCCAGCGGTACTCGGCAGCCTCCAGTGACTGGTCGCCCTCAAGGTCCTCGAGAACTTCATCCTCGGACTTGGGGTCGGCCTTCTTGTTCTTCTTCTTCTTGCGCTTGAGGCCGCGCCCTTTGACATTGGCGAATCCCACGGCATCATCGAGGTCGAGATGGGCCGCGAAGTACCACTTGCGGTAGTTTGCGTTCTCGCCACCAATGTAGTCCGCGTGCAAGGACAGCAACGCCTGGTTAGGCGTCATGCGAGAAGCGCGCGAATCAAGGAGGGTCATCAGATGATCGTACATGTTCCGCATGCTGTCCCGCTGGAAACCAAACTTGGCCGTCAGGTCCATGAAGATGTCCTCGATCTCTTCCTTGGAGAGGGGAATCTGGGCCTCGGAGGTCCAGGCGGGGTACGGCTCGCGGGAGCGCTGACCGGCCGGCAAAACGTTGCCGTAGTCCAAGCCGTAGTTGGGCGTGGAAGCACCAGAAGAGCGGTTGTTACCGTAGGAGATCTGGGACGAAGGAGGACGGAAGCCACGCGCGCCCTGGCCACCCTGGCCATCGTTATAGCCGTTGTAGCGCTCGTCGCCGCGACCATAGTAGTCCATGTCGGTGGCACGAGCCATGTCGGAGCGCATGGTGAAGTCACTGAAGGTCTCAGAGTCTTCCTCGGACCCTTGACGGTGTTGGCCACCCTGGGCGTAGCCGCCGTTTTGATCATAGCCCTGGTCGTAGTAGCCGTTGTTGTTGTTGCCATTGTTGTAGTCGTCGTGGTACTGGTCCTGGTTCTCGTAGTAGCCGCCGTCCTGGTGGTACGGGTTGTTGGCATCGGCGTTGTAGTAACCACTGCTGGTATTAGCACAGTTCCAATGCACAGATTGGTATCAAAACGTACGACTCATCATAGTACCCATCGTTGGCTTGCTGGTTTCCGTTGGCATGACCGTTGTGCTGCTGGTCGTTCTGGTCGTAGTACTGGCCGTTCTGATCGTCCTGGTAGTACTGATCGTTGTTGGCACCCTGACCAGCGTGTTGGCCGTAGCCATTGTCATACTCGTTATGACCCTGGTATCCCGACATGTTTGCGGATTGTCTGAGCAGTGTCAGTCTAAGAACAGAATGCACGCAACGAAGAAGTGGCTTTGTATCGACTAGAAGCTATACACCAGATTTCCCCCTTTTGAGGTCAAGACTTACCAATCACATGCACATGGATGATGATGGCGAAGGTTTCGTAGACCGGTAGTCGTAAGAAAGCGAGCGAGCGTCGAGTTCCGTGTCTGATAAAAAGAGCACAAAACTTTCGGATATTCAAAAAGAGGCGTAATGATGGTGGCCGGCCACTGCAAAATAACGGTGCGTGAGAAACTGGTGGCTTGAATCGGACAAGACAAGCTCCTGCAGATGTCGGCAACCTGTCGTGACAATACGTGGGATGCAAGTCGAGTTATGCGTCGAGAGACAAGCCGAGGACGGAAACGATGATAAGAGAAAGTATTAGAAACGACTGGATAGAAAGTGAAGGTCGAGATGAAAGCAGCGCGAGTGCTTGGTGAGCCTGGACCCTGATGCTTCCGGGTGGCTCAGGATTGAAGTCGTGAGTTGTGGTCTCGCCTTGTTTGGCCGATTCACCTCCTTAAGCTGGGTCAGAGAAGACTCAGCAGAAAGGGGCAGGTCCAACAAGTCTAGACAGCAAAAATGAAAGGAAATGTCGTCCTCCGCGAAAGTTGAAGACGAAGATGAGCGAGTGACGGGGCGGAGGAAAGAAGGTTACAGAAAAGGAAGAGGAAAAGGGAAGAGATGAGGAGGGAGCAGACGAGGACGGGGAGGAAAGTAGCGTGAAAATAATAAAGGGGAAAAAGAGAAGGAGCAAAGTCACGACGGGACTGTGCTGGAGACAGGGGTGTGAAAACTAGGAAGGGGCGAGCGAAAGCAATGGGCGACGGGCCTGGGCTGATGTATTACGCCTGTGGGCAGCTAAACACCAGCACGTCAAGTATCAAAAGGGGCTGGGCATTGCGCGACGAAAGGGAGCGCGACCGCGAAGCGGCTGGACACGAAACCAACGGGGCATGTACTCCATACGCCATCACCCAGCAATTGGACGCACAATGGCATGTACATTGACTTTGTTACGCGTTCATTGTGAAGTCCCAGACTTCGCGAAGCATGCAATGATTAAGGAAGGCCCGGCACGAGAATGAGGTTTGCCACAGCCATGTTTACGGGGAAGGAACCCTGGGTGGCCTCAGCGACCGCCCAGAGTGCTGTTGGCGTAGAAAGCCTATAGCCTTGCTTCGTGTGATACCCTATTTCGTGGACATGGAAGGTACGATGGTCGAGTCTGTCGAGACGCGATTAAGCAGCTAGCCATCTATCTACGGCCACCCGATTCTGACTGAATATACGGAGTATTCCGTACATGGTCGTTAGAAAAATCAGTGATGGAAAATAAACAAGGGAAAAGAAAAAGGGGTAAAGGCATTCCGTACACGTCTATATTTACTCCGTACTAAGCAGACTAGCCAGCCGCTAGAGTTTTTTCGGGATAGGCAGCCAACTAGAACTGCAAATAAATAAATTTATAAATGTATAGGCCCTATTTGAAAGCGCCGGCCTTTTTAATAATGTATAATACCACTTACGATAGGCAGCGTGTCGGTGGCTGGATAGGTAGATAAATTCCTAGATATATAATTTAGTGTATTCAGGACTTCGTTGTGGCGTATTACGCTGCGGGCAGAATAGTGAAACAGGCCAGAGGCAAGTTAAATTGATGGGATGCACGTCCTGCGCGCTGTTCATGGAGTTCCATGCACGCAACAGGGGCTAGACTTGATCCACCGCATGAGCTCCACATAGCTGAGTCTGGCGGGTCATGGATCCAGGGGTATATCGAGAAACCTTGGACAACCCGGTTTGATAGAGTGACTGTGAGGTCGGCACAGTGCGCCTGTCTTTAATGTACTCTTTATTCCAGCGAGAATAGCGCGACTTGGGCAATAGGGGGACGTCTAACTTTGGGCAAGAATAACACGCAAGCGCGAGATGGACCGGACCGTAAGAAAACAAATATAGACGCAGGTCCTGGATTAATTCTCTCTCGGTGAGGTATACTATAGCGTGCTGGTTTGGAGTGAATATACTGATACTCCTTCCGTATAATACTTACGGAGTAAAATATATCCGTATAGGCCGGCAATAGCGGATGATTAACGACGTCGGGAGACATGCCTTGGTCAAATGCAGGTAGGCGGAAGTGCAACTGGCGCGGTGTCTTCAATCCGGCAGAGTAACATTGGCAGGCTATCTTTGGATAAAAATAGATCCGCCCAAGTAAACTTAAACCTGCAATCCGTTAACTGTGCGCACTTTTGTTACTCGGGCATAGGTGACGTATAAATGTCAAACCCATTTGCTCATGCATGTTCCCTAAATATACCAGCTACAGGCTACGAGGTGAGTGTTCTTGCGCTGCTACACGGTGGTTGTGATCACGTACCAGACATACTAAATGAAGGATCACCACACTGAAAACACGAGGTGGCAAATTCATGAGAGGAACGATTCGCTGTGATGGCGTATACGAAATAAACATTTACACCACAGTTGCCTTTGTTGGAAAGGCGCCGCCTGTGCCAATGTAGTTAGTGTTGCTTTGTTTAGGCCCTGGCAGTTAGCTGATGCTGATTCGTATTCTACGAAGACGGTATATTTAGTGTGCGTACGAAGTAAGATCATGCAAACGGCAAGGCTAGGCGGGTTATGTCCCAGTTAGGCGCCCTATGTAGCCATTTGCCACCCGCCAGTCAAGAGTTAATCTGGGATAACCGTGGAGACCAAGGGTAAAATTGAGACCGGCTATCGACGTCGCGCAAAAAGCAGTGCTGTGGAGGGCAGAATTGCGAGAAAGATGAATTCAGAAAGAGGAAAAGAAATCGAGCCGATTCTGCCTGTGTTTGGCTGCTTTTCACTATGTGTAAATTACATAAATATTTAGGCTCGTTCAGACGGCTGTCCACTCGACCCGCTCCTGTATATTTACATTTATACGCCTTGCTTTCGCGACATCTGCGATGGTGTCGGGAGGGCGCCGGGTGCATGTGCCATCTTCAGCTGATCCGGGCAACAAGGTGGCTCTTTCTGCGAGTTTTACTCCGCAGGCACGATAAATGCAGTGCAAACCGAGCCTGCACTATAATTTACGAAGTATTTAAGGTGGCTTGGTGCGCCGCCACTCACCCTGGCCCACCCGAGCAAAAAAATCGACTTTTTCTTCTCGACAGGGCTTGCCACCATCGCATCTCTGGTAATTTACACCTGTCCCGTTGGCTCAGCTTTCAAACCCATCCATTAGAACAATAATTTACGGAGTAGCTCGACTGCCGAACGAAGAACAACGCAAAGATGCAAGTGCCGAAGCCTATAGCGGTCTTTGGACACTCTAAATATACATCTACTCCGTGCGATATGGCCACTACGGAGTAGGAGTCACGAAACTACCACGGAACTATCCACCAAGCCCCAAGCACCCCTTGCCTGCTGTGCCGCCCCTGCTAGGGTTTTGCTGCTGTGCATCACGCCGTCTTCGCCCACGTTACTACGCAATTACGTCGTCTTCCTGCCGCTATATCTATAAATACATTCAATCATGAGCTTTTTCCACTTATCGCTCGCTCACCTCGTCTCCCCTGTGCTCGAGCGCGTTTGTGCTGCAACTCTGTCGGAGGTTGGCATTTCGCTTCTTATCGATCCGGAGGGCCGGAGACCGTGGTGATAAAAGCTTGGTAATCTAAAACTCAGCAGAGAAAAGGGGAAGTTATTTTGATGTGTACTCCGTGATATGTGTGTTTCCATATGTTGGTATATTTTAATGGAATTACTAATATGAAACCCGCCATGTCGAGAACTTAATCTCTCAAGTGTGCTTTTCCTAGCATGTTATGGGAACACGTATCTACGTTATTTGTCCTACATTTTATGCGGCGCTGTAATACTCCGTATCGTCCTTCTGTGTATAGGTAGGTCAGGTTAGCACCGTCGATGGTTGCCACAACATCGAGTATATATTTATGCGTTTTATGTCAGTAACGAGATACGAAACCCCATCCTCCGCCGTATGCATGGCCTGTTGCATTTTGGACATCAGCTTGTTTGAAGAACAATGCTCTTATGCTATTTACATCCACATTTGTGTCTTTCCATCGCATGCTTTACTGAGGCCCCGGTACTCCGTACTTTGTGCGTCTCAGGTTGTCGAGACATGTAAATGTGTGTATCAGAAATCAATGTAGAGCTGTGAAGACAACTAGACGTAAACATAGGTTACCCTTAACTCCAGCTAGGGCTGGTAACAGTAAGGTTAAGCTAAACTGAACTCGCCGTTCAACGCTTTTACAAAACCCCAAGGATGTTAAGTGAGCCTGCTTGTTGATCACGCCGGCCATACATAATATTTACAATTCATGAGGACTCGCTAGATTTTTCTCAAGGCGCCTCGATTTATATGTGAATATACGCGACGCCTAACGGAGAAATCATGATGCATAAAACAAATACAAAATATCTAAAACGGTACTTTTCTACGTTATCGAGATAGGCCACTGGTCACGTGCATTTTGGTACGAGTACGTTGTCCGGTCAACGGCCAACCGTAGTCAACAAAAATGCACTACTCTTCAGGGTCTATCTCATCCATCCAATCCTAACACAACGACACGCACTCAAGCTCTGAACATTCAACTCCAAAAGCGACCTCGAAACCCAATTTTCGACAATGGCCCTGTCGCGGCGACACTTGGTTGTTGATAGCGACGACTTTGACGATACCGACGACTTTCCCTCCTTGCGCCAATCGAGACCAGCGCCTACCGACTCCAAGAAAGCCCTTCCACCAACAACTCATCTGCAACATCCTGCTGCAAAGACCCCGCGGACACTCAAGGTCCGGGAAGGCTCAACACCAAGGACTACTATTCGTCGTCGCAAACTTGGCAATCTGACCAACGACAACTCCCTTCTTCGCCCGTTCGGTGCCAGAGCTCGAGATGGAGCGGCGTCCGTGAACACCAGCTTATTCGATGTCACTGCGGAGATAAACCTACCACACAACAGCTCACCAGAGCCTCAGCGACCCCGACGGATCAGGCCGCGCATTGAGCTCAGGACACGGAAATCACGGGGTGTTTCTGAAGCTCCGTCAGACGATTCTGGCGAACTATCGACCCAAGAGGCCTCTGTTCTGGAAGACGTTACGCTAGAAGAAGACGGGCTGCCAGAGCTGAATGGGGAGACCTCTGTATCTGGGCGGCCACAGAACGGCCGAGGCATGGGCCAACGGGGCGCTTCGATCCTTGTCGAAGGACACCTTGACCGTCACCGCGAAACACAGTACCGGTCTCTGCCGTCTAGTGGAAATCCATCCAGCAGAAAAGCAGCGGGAGATCCGGATGAAAGTACGGATGAAGACGTGGGAGCGAGCGGCGTCAACCTTGGCCGTGAGCCAGAGGGGCTAGAAGCGACATATGTGTCTGACTCCGACGAAGAAAGTGACGCCTCGGAATTCGAGGAATCGTCTGGCTCGGACGAAGACTTTTCCGCGGACTCTATCGACGACTACCTCGCAAAAACACCACCGAGGCGCTCTGCCGGTATTGCGACGAGGACGGGAACGACGACCAAGACCCCGTCAGCGAGATCGAAAAACCCGCCAGCAAAACCACCACCCAAGATGCCTAGCTCGCCAACGTCTTCATCCGAGGATGATAGCTTGGTTTTCTTCTCTGCTGACGAGTCGTTTCGCAAATCACCACCAACGAAGGAGTCCAAGAAAAGCGCTGCGACGGGCGTTCTCCTGACAAAGCCTGGCAAAGTGCAAATTGGGGTGCAGCAAGAAGAACCTACCAAGCCTGGAAGCACTCAACAGCCATCGCAACTTCCTTCGCCGACGAAAAAACTCCCCCGCATTCCACAAACACCACACCGCCCCACGGCTGATGCGTTCTGGGACCAAGGCCTTGTTGACGAGTGGAACATGGAACACTCACCTCGCAAAATTTTATCCGAATCTGGCCACCATCCAAAAGCCAAGGCCCAGGAGAAGCCCAAAAAGACCTCTAGTAGATCGCTGCTAGCAGATACGTCGAAGAACGTTGGTACGCCTGCCATGTCCTCACCGAAAAAAGCACAGGCGGCAGCAGTGGCAAAGGAAAAGGAGGCCAAGAAGTTGTTCCAGCAGTCCAAACACGACGTGGCTCAACAGTTTTTGGGGGAGCTTGATAGGACCATTACAGATGGTGAGCTCGGCCGCCTCGCCAATGGAACTGGAGGCATCCGCATCGAATGGAACAACAAACTCAATACGACGGCTGGAAGAGCCAACTGGCGGCGGGAGACTTTGCGCCACAAGTTGCGTGACCACGAGGATGCAGCTTCTGCACCTCCCCCGCGGGTCCTTCATCATGCGTCGATTGAGCTTGCTGAAAAGGTTATAGACGACGAGCACCGCCTCCTAAATGTCATAGCCCACGAGTTCTGCCACTTGGCCAATTTCATGGTCAGCGGTGTTACTGGGAATCCTCACGGCAAAGAGTTCAAGGCTTGGGCTGCGCTGTGCTCTCGACACTTTGGTGAGCGGGGCATTCAGGTAACGACCAAGCACTCATACGAGATCGATTTCAAGTATGTGTGGTCGTGCGAGGTGTGTGCTACCGAGTTCAAGCGCCACTCTAGAAGCATTGACCCGGCACGGCATCGCTGCGGCGCTTGCAAGGGCACGTTGAAGCAAATCAAGCCCACGCCACGAGGTGCGGGAGCGCGATCAAAGGGTTCACGTGCTGGCTCTACAGGTGTATCTACTGGGCCATCGGAGTACCAGAAGTTTATGAAGGAGCACATGGTCACGGCCCGCCGAGAGAACCCGGGCAGCCCACAGAAGCTGATTATGAAAATTGTGGCAGAAAAATGGACAAAGGCCAAGGCATTGAAGCTGGCCCCCGAAGCAGAATCTTCGAAAAGCAACGCTGGCCCTGGCGCTGCCCAAGTCTCTGGAATGGACCAGCTTGACAGGGCGTTTATCGATCTCACTCTCTAGGCTGGCATCATCGACCAGGTTGCAATGTTCTTTACGTGTTCGATATGTTATGCAGAGAAGTATCGTTGTGCGCCATTGGTACTATGAGATTGCTTGTTTTCAAAACTTGCGGGGAGTGCGTCCAGATATTTGTAAATCAAAACAACATGAATCCGATCAACTACCGCCATTGGCCCCCAACCGTGACCACAGCCACGTATCATGAAATGCACCAAAGGCCCTGACCTGACACAATTCCAATCTGGCTATAGCCCTGTCCGCATTCAGCTGCACAGCTTCCTAGCTCCCTTCGAGACCCCGTCAAGTGTAATCTAAACCTCATTGAAGAGATTCCAGTCTTGGATCTTAAACGTGGACCAGATGCGAGATGCATAGTCGACAGCGTCGCCGATCAACTCGCCCTGCTTTCCAAGTGCCAGATCGACATCGTCCTCATCATACTCGCCCTTAATATGAGGCACGTTGATAGTGACAAGGATGTCTGTCATCTCCTTTTCGAGGCGCACGAGGTTCAAGATAATGGCAGTGAAGTCAGAGGCGCCCTTTTTGCTTTCAGGTCCCGACGACTTCTCCTCCACGTGTGGCGTCTGAGTTGCGAGAACCGTGTATGTCGGCGTACCCTTTGGAAGCTGAGAGAACTCAGTCTCTGTTGAGTTCCAGACGCGCACCGTCTCCTTGTCATCTCCAACGACTTCCTCCAAGTGTGTGGTGAGAGCAGTGCCGTCGATTTCGGGAGAGCTGCCGCTAGGACCGACGCGCTCGCAAATTTCGAAGATGATGCTTGTAAAACCGTCCTTATCGATGTATACTTCCTGGTTGTCGGGGACCTGGCGCAGCTTACTGGCTGTGTTAGTAAAACGAGGCAAGTTATGGCCAGTGGTGCCGGCGATGCTATGCCCCCGGATTTGAGTATTGGGACGGCGTACCTAACGTCGGCAAAGTTTTCGGGGAGATCCGCATAGATGGCTGAGCCAAACAGCGGCGTCGAAACAAACTTTGTTTTCGCCATAATAGCTAGTTCGATACGATCTGACTAGGTGCAAGGAGTATTGGCTTGGTTTTGGGGTTGGGATGATGAAGATTGTATAACGATGGGAAAGCTGTGGCTCGCGCAAGGAGGTGCGGATGTATTTGCGGACGGGTTCAAATAGATTCGAGCGACTCCGATATTTAAACAGGTGCTGAATAGTTGGCTGCCTGCCTTGCCTGCCTTGGAACGAAAAGGATGCGCGTGATGGATGCAGGGTTCTGCAACGATGACGACAGATGCAACGGGATAGCGGGGTTGGTGTTGTCACTCTGTTGACGCGTGTGGGTGGCGTGAAGAATTGGGTATATATACCATCTCTAAGGCGTCCAATTAATTGGAGTGGGACTATCCTAGCGAACTCACCTCTTGCCTTTTACCAGAGATGACCGTGGGACGGCCCAACAAACTCCACTCCTTAATCTTTGGCACACAATCATGCGAATCCGCTGGGTTCGAATCCTTTTTGCGCAAACCGAGCACCTATTAAAAATTGGTAAACTTTTGCTGCTCGGTTACCGGACAGGCGTGTTCTGTGTGTTCTTTTCTTTGAAACTTTTTTTTTTGCTCCATCTTTGCTTTATGCTTGCTCTCGGAATAAAAACCCTGGCTTAACAGCCTTGATGCATGTTTGTGTTTTGAAGGGTCAGGTATAACATATATAGTGGGATAGGAGTGATACTATTTAAGACTCACAGAAAAAGAAAAGAAGGGTGTCATGTAGCGGCGATTGTTTATTTGAATACAAGTTTCCAAGATTATTCTCGCCCTTCGTTGTTGATGCTGTGGATGAGAAACGCGACATTGGCCTCTGAGAATCGGCATTCGGCCAGCGGGGTAGCTACCTCCGCAAAGATTCCGAGCTCCATTTCCCGCTCCCCCGACCTAGATAATTTAGACCAGAAGCGAAACTCGTCCTCATCGACTAGCCACGTACCGAATCAAACAAACCGCAAACATGAACTCGCTGCCTTCCTGCATCTTCTGCAAGATCATCAAGGGTACGTTGCTACTGCTCGAATATGGCCAATGTGCCCGATATCGCAATAGTGCAGGTCTCAACAGCCCCTGCAATCGCAGAGGCAAATGCTCGAATGCAGACGACCTACGACGGAGACGCTGGTAGTTGGAACAGAGCCTAACCTGGGCAGGTGAAATTCCCTGCTTCAAGCTCCTCGAGA